>JAWLRI010000218.1:33337-97431 GCA_034781795.1 Crypturellus tataupa | reverse complement strand
CCCCCTCCATCCGCTCCGGGAAACGCTGGATTTTAAAGCTCCCCGCGCCGGGCAGTGACACGGGGGGAGCCGCGGACCATGGCGCAGGCGAGCGCGCAGCCCCCCGTCTCGTGGGTCATCTTCGCCGGGATGGCCGCGCTCCTGCTCTCCCAAGGTAGGACCCGAACCGGCACCCGGGACCCGAACCGGCCCCAGCGGCCCGAACCGACCCCAGCGGCTCGAACCGGCCCCCCGTTTTGGGCACCGGGATAAGGAGGGGATGCCCGTGCGCCCTGGCGCACCGGGGGCTTCGCTCCAGCCGCTGCCGCCGGCAAGGTCGTCCCAAGAACTCGGCCGCCCTGGACCCCCGGGAGCCGGTGGGGCCGGGGACCCTCCGGGAGGAGCATTTTGGAGGGGGAAGGATTGGAATAACCGCGGAGCCGGGAGGCGGCGGGGAAGGGAGGAGGCAGCCGCCGGCCCCATCTGGCCGCGCGCGCGGAGGGCGCCCGTCAGCTCGCGTTAGGCTCCTCGCAGCCATCTGGAGGGGACACGGGGACCGCGGGGGGGGGGACACGGGGACACGGGCAGCCGCATGCCGCCTCCGCCACCCCCCGCCGGCGCCGGGGCCGCAGCGGGATGCGGGATGCGGGATGCGGGGTGCGGCGGCGCAGGGATGCGGAGCGCTCCCCGTTGCGGAGCTCTCGGCACCGGCATGCGGAGCTCTCCCTCCCCCGGCACCGGGATGCTGCTCCCTCGCCGCAGGGATGCGGAGCGCTCCAGCGGCGCCGGGATGCGCCCTGCTCCCCCGGCACCGAGCGCTCCCTCCTTGCGGGAATGGTGCCATTTCGGGAATGCCACCGGGGTGGCGGGCGCCCAGCGGTCCCTGTATCCCCCCGTGGGCACAAACTTCTCTCCGCCGGTGCCCGGGGGAGCTGCTGCTGCGCCGGGGCTGCTTAGCATGCCGGGCGCGTGCCAGCCCGGCGCTTCCCTGCCTCCTCCGCGCTCCCGGCTCCGGCATTCCGGCCGCCGTGCCGGGGGCTCCGCGTCGTCTTCTCCCCGTCGCTGTTGAAGCTCATGGAGGGGAAAGTTGCTTTTTAATGTGTTTTTTTTTTCACTCATTGTGGCTCCCTGCAGCGCTAGGGTTGCATCCCTGGGGAAGAATCCCTTTGGGCCCCTGCATCCCGCAGGGATGCGCGGCGCTCGGCTCCCCTTTCCCGGTCGGAGTCACGTCCGCTGGGCACGGCTGAGTCACGGTGGGGTCCCCGGGGCCAAACACGGCCCCGATCCGGGCTCTGCGCTCCCAAAAGTTGGGGTTTTCCTGCCCTGGGAGGTGTTGGATGCGCCGGATCATGGGGGTTGCGTTCCCGAAGGGGAGGAATCCAGCGGGGTGGCTTCCTTGTGCAACCGTGTTGAAAAAGTGCATTAAAAAACACTCGGGTTTGGGGGCTTTTGGGCAAAAACTTGAGTCTGGGGAAAATCGGTTTGAGTTTGGAGCCGTTAGCTGCAGATATAATGTGTATAGATGTGTGTGGGCATCGCCAAATAGCAAAGCCGTGTGGTGAGAGGCTCCTCTGACACGTAATCCGCTTGCATCTAGTTCTGATTTATATAGTTTGCTGAGTATATATTAAAAAAAAAACAGATTTATTTAATTTACTGCTTGGAAAATGCCCCAAGCGGGAGCCCTTGGCCATCAGCATTGGCACAAGTGCTGGTCGGTTGTCGGAGTTTTGCCGATTCCGCTTGTTTTTTTGGGGTGGGAATGCGCTCCCGGCTGTGCCCCATGGGAGGACCTTGTGGCTCTGAGTGTCCCCTGAGCTTTGGGTCACCCCAATGTTGGGTTCTCCATCTGCTCTTGGAAAGATCTTGGGATTATGGAAGCCAAAGCCGGCGTGATGCTTGGATGCCGCCTCTTCCCGGCAGACGGAGCAGGCGGGAATGACCCGAGGGCTCCGGCTTGGAGAGCGGCCGATGCCGAAGGGGGTGCGGAGGAGAACAGGGAGGCCACAGCGCGCCGGGCGCGGGTGACACAGCTGTCCTTGTCCCGGCGTAGTCACCGGCGCGCTCCATAGCGCGTCATAGCACCAAGCATCCCCTGCTTGTGCATCCATCATCCGCTTCTCCTTCCCTGCATCCCGCGCCGTTCCGCAGAGGTGGCGATGCCACCCGTGTCCCTTGCTTGATCCCGCCTGGATTTATTGGGAAGGAGAGCGGGATCGGCACCCGGCGCATCCGAACGGAAGGGGAGAGACAGCGCCGCTCTCGACTGCAAAGGGATTAACCAGGCTAAGAGGTCACAGGAGCTTTAGCTGGGCCTTTAGCATCCCTAAGCCGGGAATTACGGGAATTTGCCTTGCAAATTAGCATAAGGACCTTATTGTAATCAGCGCCCGAGATGGAATAGGTGGGATAACGACATGTGTCAACATGGAGCGCTGGGGCATCCCACATCCAGGAGAAGCATTGGGAAAATGCACCCGGGTTGCAGATTCCTTAGTGTTTTGGGGAGGTTTTATGCAGTTTTGGGTCCTGGAAGGTGTGGAAGAAAAATGACGCCTATGGATGGCTCTCCGCAAACCCCCGGATTCATTGTTCCCTGGGGGAAATATTAGCCGGGGCTTCGCGGTGCTTAATAGTTACGGTGCGGGTCGATGCAAGGCGATATTCACCGCGACGGCAGAAAATAGCTGTTTAATAGGTAATAACGGGGCTAATCGATAGCGACATGATTAGATAACGCGGTTATGGGCAGTGCGTAAAGGCGAGGGCTGCGCAGTTGCTCGAGGAGGCGAAATCGGCCTCGGTGCCAGCGGGGAGCCATTCCCTTTGCAAGCAGCTGGAATTCCCATTGCTGGAAACCCCGGCATCCGCATTTGGAGCATCCCGGTCCTTGGGAAAGCAGCTTCTCTCCTATCCCCGATGTTTTGAGTCAACTCAGGTGCATCTCGCCGCCAACCCCAACGAACGCACCCGGCTCATTTATTCTTCTTACTGCTTTAACTTAAAAATATCCATATTTTGTGCATTTTTTCCCTCCCTATTTTGTTTCATTCCCCTTTGGCGGCGACGGAATCGATCAAGTGACAGATCTGGGTCGCGTCGGTGAGCGGAGGTGGCGGGAAGAGCTCGCGCCGGGGGCAGATTCCTCTTGGCCATGGGCATTGCACGGCGCCTCCTCTGCATTTGGCTTCCCAAAACGGCAGGAAAATTGCTGGTTCGGAGAGGCCCTTTGCAAGAGGAGGGACCTCTGAGTGCTGATCCAATTGCTCCTCGGAATGGAGCACGTGGAGCCATTCCGGAGTGGGAAAATCTGGGGAAAACCCGCGCTGGCGGAGGCGGAACGGGGTATTTCTCACTGCACAAGCGAATGTGACGGAGCAGCCGCCACCGCTTCCCCATGGAAATGAATCCCGGGCGGAAAAAACAGGGATTGATTGGAGATATTTTGTTGTGGCTCGCGGCTCGCGGCAGCCTCTGTACCCGGTTGTGAAGTTATTTCAAAGGGAAGAGAGGAACCCGAAGGCTGCGCGCGGGCAGTATCAAAAGAGGCTCTCTTGGTAGTGCAGCACTTGTTGCATTTTTCATCGGGGCTGCCTCAAAACGGCTCCTCCGATCCCGTTTTTGGGCTTTTTGCCGGGATCGGGATGCTGGTTTTGCAGGGACGGGCATCATGAGCGACTTTGCAATCCCTCCTTGCTCATTTACCATCTCCCCGTTATAATTATTTATTTACTGCTTAGCGCGTTGGCGCTTCCTGTTTTTGGCTTCGAAGCCCCCAAATAACGCGGAGCCTCTCACAGTTCCTCCCGATCCGCTTGTGTTTATGTAAATGGCTGGAAAAGCCCTTATTGCGGGAGCTTAAGGGATTCATACGGAGCCTTTTATTGAAAAATCAGAAAGGGAAAAGCGGCTTCTGAGCTGGCGAATTAGCAGCTCAATGACTGCGTGTGTAGCGCCGGCTCCGGCTTCCGGATGGGAATTCCCTCGGGATTCGAGATCAAACACGTGCCAACAGGTTGGCTCTTTTCCGCGGCGTCCGGGTAATTGCCGGAGCTTTGCCCGTAATCCCGGCATGGGAGTTTGGGAACGGAGCCCTTGGGTGCAGCATCCCGCGGGATGCGGGAGCGCCGGGCATCCCTTGTGTCCCGCCGCGTCCCGGCTCCTTTTTCCCCCTTTTCCGTATGCAAATTCCCCACCTGAGCAGCCAGGACTTTATAAATAGCAAACGCGAAATGAATTTCCAAGCTGCAATCATTATCTCCCTCGACAGCCATTAACCATCCGCGCGAGCGGAGCGAAATGACAAAAAAGGGGATTGATTTTTGCAACGTGGTTTTTGGGGAGGGGGAAGGAAATGTGTTGACGAGGCGTCTTTTTCCTTCCCCTCCCTACGCATCCATGTGGCATCTCCAGGAATTTCACAGCACTTGTTGGGATCTGGGTGGGAAAAGGCCAGGAAAAGGAGGAGGAAAGGCTGTTTTCTCCCTCCAAACCCTAATTACCCCCGAGCAATCCTTAAACTTGGCTTTATGGCCACCAAATCCAAGGGATCCATCCACCTATCCATCCTTTTTGGCACAGGGAGCGCACGGATGCGCAGCCGGGAGCCAGCGAGCAGCTGCTGAAAATGTAACTTTGATTTCAATTTTCATATTTGTCAGCAATAATTAGATTCAAGAAATGTTTTTTTGCCGCGGTTCTCCAATACTAATAAGTAGGAGCCTTTGTGCTGCGGCTAATGGAGTCTTTTTTTTCCCCCTTTTTCCTAGTGGGCTAGAAAAATTCCATTAGAGGGGAAAGTCACACTGTATTACCGAGCTCCAACATGCATCGACTTGGTTGCAGCCGCAATATCTTTGCAGAGAGAGCGGCGCTTGTTGCTCTTATCCGCAAGGATAGTGGCTGGGAGCAGGAATTCCAACCTGTTAAGCAAATGAAGCGCTTGCGGAATGAGCAATCCCCATGAATCCCGGGGATGCAATTCCATTAATGAGGTGGCTTTTAATAAGTGGCTCTTTCCTGGAGCTGCTGGCATGAGGAATTGAGGTATTTGCTGCAATTGCATTGCGAGAAAGTGGAAAAAAATGGGATGGAGACCTGCTCTTTTAGCACCATTTTAGCAAAAATGGCAAAGTTTTCATGTCCGCTCATGTCCTGGAGGGTTTTGCTTCATGTTTTGGACCTGGATGGATGGGAATTTCTCCAGCGCTTCTTGCAATAGCCACGGGGTATCCACTTGCCTGGTGCAGATTCCATAATTTGTTTGCAATTGGGAATAATGCATGTGGAAGCGGAGGAAACGGGAGCCGGAAGAGCTGCCTGGTTCAGAATTTCTTTGCTAACAGGCTGGGAATTCGCACAAGTTTGTGGCGCTTTTTGTGCTCGTTGCTGCCGGTCGCTTATTTTCCCTTCTCCCTCCTCCTCCCTATTTGTATGCAAGCTCTGACCCTGCCTCGCTAGCAGCCTGGAGAGTAAATAGAAAAGGGGGGGAAGGAAAAGGAGGAGGAAAAAATAAAAATAAGCAAAAGCCAGGGCGCATTTCAGCCCAAATCCCCGAGGAAACCGATGCGATTGCCTTACAGAAGCGGCTCCAATAAGGCCAGAAAGGAATATTACTTTTATCGCTTTTGGGATAGAAAACATTTAGCAAATGGGATCGACTGGCAGGGCCTAATGTATCATTTACCCGTTTATTCTGCCTCTCTTTTCCCCTGTTTTTCCACCAGGGAATGTGCTCCCGCCTTCCCGTGCGCTGGAGCCCTGTGTGCCCTTCCCTGCTCCCGCGGGAGCACGCGCCGTTCCCAACCCCTTGTCCCGCCTTGTCCGTGTCGCGGATTTGTCATCGTTGCGCTAAGCGCCGCGGCTCCCGCGGCTATTTATAATTAATGCCCAGAAACCTGCCGATCCCTTTAACGACACCGCGAGGTCGCGGCCTCCCTCGGAGCTCCCCATTCATCATCATTAGGCGAGTTCGGGGGTTTTCTTGTGCTTTTTTTAAATGTTAATTCACCTTTATGGAGCGGCGGGAGGCTCCGTGGTTACTCCAGCGGGTGAGAGGGGACGATGGCCCTCGATGAAGTCCCTCCCGCTGGCTGGAATGAGGCTCCTTCCCTTGCGAATCCCATGGGAAGCCGCTGGCCTCCCCTCTTGGATGCCCCCCATTGGCCTCCGCTCCGCAGGGGAGGCCCGGCCTTCCCGGCTTCCCGTTTTCCCGGGGAAATACGCCGGCGGCGTTTGCCTTAATGAACTGCGGCTTTTAATAAACGGCCCTTATCGCGCTGAAGTGCCGCTCAATCGTCCGGATTTCAAATTAGCCCTAATAGATTTTGCGGGCGGTGTTTTATTCGCCGGCTGCTCCGGAGGAGGCGGAGAGGGGAGAAGCGGAGGAGGCTCCATCCCATCCGCCCCGGGTTATCTGCGAGTTGTTTATTTGTTTGGAAACGATGCGGATTGATGTCTCAACGCCGGCGCTAATGAGAATTTAGAGACCTCTCCGGAGCTGATGGTCTCCCATTAATCACTCGGTGGTCCCTCTGCTTTGCTGTCCCCGTAGTAGATCTGTCACGTTGGCACTTGGGTCCCCAAGAGGGACAGATGGTTTTGGGGCTTTGTAGGGCCTCGTCTTGGAGGTTGACGTCTTGGTGATGCTCAAGTGGAGCCCAACAGGCAACCGAGGGGCTATTCGGGGAGCAGAATGGGCCAAGCAAGGCGGATACGGAGCCTTCCTCATCCAAACGGTCCGAAGCAGCAACCCAAACGCCCGGTTGACTTGTGTGCTAGATGGAAAAGGTGGTCTGGGTCCTTATGAGATGCTCCGTGAGCTCCTTGTGGAGCCCGAGTCCCCCTCCTTGGTCACGAGGAGCCGGGAACGATCCCGTTGATGCTTTGGAGACATTTGGTTTTCTAATAGGGTAGTGTGGGATCTGCTCGGGATGCCAGGGAAATGTCAATCACCGCCGTTATCCTAACACCCGGCTGTACCTGCGGAGATAATAATAATATTTAGCAATTACAGAGCACCTAACGAGCTCCAACAGCCCAGACGGCGGCTAATTAAATCTCCCAAGACTTCCTTGGGGTGGGTGTTTTTTGAAGAGCGGGGACCACTTGTCTGCGGAGTCTTCTTGGCAAAGACGAAGCCTCGATGGGGGCGAGATTAAACCGAGGTGCCGAGGACCGTCTGAGCTATGAGATCCTGCAGGATCTGCAAGATCCAGTGGGATCCGATAGGATTCCCGCCCCGTGGCATCGCTCCGGCCGCGCTCTGGCAGCGCCCGTGACTTTGCCAAGGTCGCGGCGCGCGTCTGAAGTGGGGCTGATAGCAGCGGGGCCCGACGCGCCGTGTCAGCCCATAAAGGAAATATTGTATATAAAAGATAAGTTATTTTTTTTCTTGCCTTTCTTGTGGCAGGGGAACAAGGCGCCGGGTTCATTTAGCATTCATAAAGTCTTGCTTTGGAAACGCCTTTAAGTACTGCTGAGGGAGACTTGAAGGAGTGTGTTTGAGAGTCAAATGCACATCTCCTTGGGCTCTCCTTTCATCTGCTTTAAAAACACAATCTTTTTTTTTTTTTAATCTTTTTTTTTTCTTCCCCCTCTGTAAAAATACTAATCTCCTCCAGCAGCAGCAGGCACCCAGGGTGCAGGCGCGCGGCAATTAGTTCGGCGAGGAAAATAAGGGAAGGGAGCACCGGGAGGACGGGAAAACACAGCCTGCTAATTAGGAGGGAGCTCGACACGGAGCAGGGGGAAGCGAATGCTTAATTCGGGTGCGGAGTCGCCGAATTTGGGATGCTGGATCCATCCGGAGCGCCTAGGAGAGGTTTGGGATCTCGCTCTGCATCCTAAAGTAGTGTCCGATGGGCAGAGCCCTTCCTTTTGGCCGAAACTTTTTGCATCCTTGGAATCACCACGCTCTTCGCTCGAGGGAAAGGGATTTATTGCAGCGAAATATGTTGTCTGGTGGCTTTTTTTTTTTTAATGAAAACAGCACGTGTCACTGCCCCTGTTTCCCGGAGCCAAAGGATGTGGCTGCATTTCAAAAAGAAAAGGGCTGGATGATTTCATTATTGCTAACAACTGTTCCCACGAAGATAAGGACGCTCTAATCGCCTTCCTTGCTCACAAGTACCAAGGGACCCGACAGGCAATGTTGCCTTTTTGATTTTTTTTTTTGCTATTGTTTGCACTGTTTTGGCCTCCTTGGGTTGCCAGAGGCAATCCATGGGGATGCTCCGCTGCGTGGACCAGGGATGCTCTGCAACCTGCATCCCTAGTGCCTACGGTTATTCCATTGCCTGACCCGAGGCAGCTCATCCAAAGCTTCGTGTTGTGGGAAGCACCTCTCTAGGCTCTGATTTACCTTGTGGCAAGAGTGGGTATTATCATCCCGGCCTTTAATGAGTTGAGGACGGACTATTTTTTGCCTCCATTTAGCCCCGATACTGCTCCCGCGCTGCAGGATGCAAATAAAACCATTGAAACTGGGGAAAATAGAGCATCGCCAAATTATTGCAAGCCAACGGGATGAAGTCGTGCCATCTTCCTCCTCGACCTCCCCCTGCCCGCGTGCCCTTAGCATTTAGGCACTTTACAGAGACACTAATTGACCCGTCCCATTAATACAGCCGGCGAGGAGATGTCATCAGCTTAACGGAGGGTCACTGCGTCGTGTCCCCGCAGCGGCCACCCAAAGAGAAAAGCTGCCTCATAATTACCTTCATAATTGGAAGTGATTAATGGTAGCAAAAGAACTTCGAGCGATTTCTGGTAATTAAATACCAATTTTAATTCCTTTGCAGTGCTGAGCACCGTGTTTGCTTTGCCGCTGATATTTGCGGCTCTGCCTTAGCATGTATTTTTAAGATCCTGAAACGTGCGAGGTAATTAGGTCTTTTTGGAACCACGTAAACACAAGTAAATATAAATTAATTTGTTTATTTTGTGTCTGTAATTAGTAATTATTATTTGGGGTTTTGTGAGGAACTCTGTTCTGGAGGATGGCGGAATGCAAGCAAGGAAATCTTTGTTATTAAGCCAAAGTCAGCTGTTTCCATCAGGTTCTTGCTGTCTCTAAGTGACACCTTTCAAAATCAGTGGCCTTCCTGCACCAGGACAACATTCCCCATGGATGAGCCAAGGATTCTGCTTCCCAAAATGTGGCCCCGCTCGCTTAGTAACGCCCAAGTGATGGAAATCACGTCTTTTCCTCGCCAGTTCCTTGATTCCTTGCTAATGCTTTTCATTCCTCCTTGCTGCTTGAGAGAACTGATCGGCTGATTAAATTAAGACAGACACAAAAGCAGCTGGCCTGCCAAAGCCTGGCTTTTTATTAAAAATAATATTGTTTACGGAGTCGCCTCCTTTTATGGCGCATATAAAACAGCGCGTTCCGCCCGAGCAGCCGGCAGGCTCGCTGCAATTTCCCCGGGAAGAGATGGAAAAACATCAAACCTTGTCCTGGTGGGAAGCAGAGGGCACGGAGGAGAGGGATGTAGGGGATAGGAGACATCGCGCGTCTGCGAGAGCAAATGAGAGCGAAGGAAAGCGGGGAAGAATGAGGAGGATGGAGCAGGAGGGAAGGACAGGTCCCCATTCCCTGCCTCCTGCTTTTCCTTTGCATGTATGCGCGGAAAAAGAGGCGGGAGCGGGGAAAAGAGGAGCTAAACTAGGCCAAGGAGCCTCACGTGGGGAGCCAGCCTCCTCCGCGCGCCCTCCTTGGATTATTATCCATGTCGGTGCGGCTGGAAAAGCAATTCCGCTCTCCGGGTTGCTTGTCCAGGTCCCTCCATGGGGATGGGGACAACGTGTCCTTCCTGTGTTGGCCAAGGCGTTGGGTTGAGCGCGGCGCATCCTTGCCCATTGCCGTCTTTGCCCGCTCCGTTCTGCCCTTTGCTCGTTAGTTTCTCGGTTTGATTTGGATGCAAATAATTAATTGGCCAAAGGCACGGGTGGAGGGGTGATTTAATTAGCTTGTGAAGGGATTATACACTTGTGTTTTCCGTCTCCTTGACCCCAGACGAAGCACCAGGGCTTGAGCATCCCTCATCTGGTTGGGAATCAATCAAGTCGAGCACTCAGAGAGCTGAAACTGGAAAGAATCCTCCAAAAGTTCCACCTTTGAGGGCTCTGGGAGCTCTGTATGAGAAAGAAGAAACCTGAATCCAGTAAATTTGGAGGTTCTGCAGATCCCTGGTCTTTCCTCCATGATATTCTGCTAAGGGATGGTGCCAGCTTGTGCAGCGACCCTAGGAGCATCCCTGGGCGAGCGGCGTATTGAGGCTCTGGGCAAGGGCAATATGAGGTAGTTGGGGCCGTTCTGGGTCAAATTGCTTTCCAAACGGGTCACAAAGCAGCCCGCAAATAACTTCAAGAGGGGGTTGGTGCTCAGATTATCTCCCTGAGTCACCGGGCAATTTCCTGTCCTTCCCCGCGCGGAGCGGAGCACAACACTCCAGGTGGGAGCCGGCACGTTCCTGCTCAAAACAAGGCTGATTGGGCTGCTTCCCTCATGGAAAATGTATGAGAAGAAACGAATTTCCATGGTATTTTGGATCAAAAGGCGGTTTTTTTGCTCTAAACAAGGCCCTTTTGGCCGTCCTTCAATAGAGGTGTCTGCCCCTGGAATCCTGCTTGCTTATCAATTCCTCGGCAAGCCGCTCCGTTTGATTGCTAATCTGCCTTATTATGTTTTTAAATGCACTTTAATATTTGAGTTTTAGTGACTTTTTTTAAGGCCAAATTCCAGCTTCTGAAGCGCGTACCTTTCTTTTACTTCAATGGAAGCTGTTCACATTTATCCCAAGGCATAACACGGTCCTTGCGCCGTTTGAAATGAGATGCCCTGATTAGAGCATCTCTCCGCCGCTCCTGCAGCTCTGCACCTCAAAGGACGGCGAGGAGAGGCTTGGATGTTGGAGCGAGGAGTATTTATGTGCTCGGCATGTGATTTCTGGGGACTTTGATGCTCGTTGCGTGTCTCTTCGGGTTACCTGCAAGTGGGAGATGTCTGGTCGTAGGGTGCCCCGTTGGCATGATGGTCTTGATGGGTGTCATGGTCTTAGGGTCTGGGTGCTAAGCACAGAGCAAAGTGGTGAAAATTGGGTGTCCTAAGGTAAATCCTAAGGTAAATAGCAGTACCCTGAGGTATCTAGAGGTGCAGGGAGTGCTTGGAAGTTGTGGAAATGATGTATTTTTCTCTTAGAGAAGCGTTATCTTGTTTAAACTCCTCTGTAGACCTGTGGATCCTGGGAGAATGGGGACAAATGGAAAATGGGACAAGTTGGCATGAGGTTGGGGAATGCCTTTCTTGGTAGAACCAACCTTATTATATAGAATTCCAGTAGCTCCTTGTAGGAATAGCTTGTGGAAGGGGGATAAAGCTGGAGGAGGACAGAGTGGAGAGAGACGACGGTGAAACTCTCTCCGGCGAAGCAGCCTGGCCCTGGAAATAGGACATGAATAAGTAATCCGGATAAATAATGGAGCTGTCTGAAGTGGAACAATAAAGAATAAAAGTGCTGAGTGCGCCGCGCCACCGTGATTGCCGGGGTCGCCGTGGCTGGCCTTGCGCCCACGGGTGAGCAGGCGCGCGCCGATGCGGCTCATGGGCATCCTTGAGGTGACATCTAGTTGCTTCCCAAGAGGAGAAGATGGTTTGTGGGATGGTCCTTGCTGCCGCGATGGATTTGTGGAGCCTGGAAGCTCGTGCGGACGCTGGATGAGGTGGCTTTTGTCTTCGCCAAGTCACACGTGTCCCTTATCAATGTCATTGCCGTCCCCTCTTAGCCGCAGCGACTCAACCTTTGGCTTCCTTCAAAGCGCGGTACCCAGATGGGGACGGAGCATCGCAGCCGAGGCCTGAATCACACCAAGCAGAGCAAAATAATTCTCTTTTGTCCTTCTAAGACCCTCGTGTTAACGCAGACCATAATAAGATTTAAGGTCTTTTGTAACCGGGTCGATTCCTTTCCAGTTTGCGGTCCGGTTCCTGCTCCGCATGCCGTTGCCTGGGCACTCGCCCTCATTTTTATCCATACATTTGATTTCCCCTTCCTAACTCCATCACGTTGCGCTTGTCCGTATTGGATTTCACATTGCTCGCTCCGGAGACGAGTTGAAATTCCGGTCTTCTCCGCGGAGCCGCTCTCCTCCGCAAATTTTAATAAGCGCTTCCATGCCGTTAAATGCAAATCCTGCCTGGATTTGCTCAGGACGGACCGCCGAGGGATCCCACTGGAAGTTGCCCTCCTTGCTTGGATGCAAATGGGAGATAAGAGCTCTTGGAGAGCCCTTGGTCAACAGGATCTTATCCCTTTTGCCCTGGGTTTACGGCGATCGCATCCGTGTTGCAGGAGCCTTATTAAAACCAAGGTGTTTCATGCCGACAGCTTCTCCCTTGCCCACCACGCTCGGTTATTCTGTCAGCGAGGAAATTAGGTTGGTTTGACACGATCTCTCCTTGACAAACTCATGTTGGTGGTGGTAGTGCGGGCTTTTTTTTTCCCCTCACTTTATTAAATTCTCGGGACTTACAAGCTGTGATTGTTTCATCGTTTGTTTTAGTGTCTTTCCAGAGAGTGAAGCTGGCCTGATTGCCTGCAGTTCCTAGGTTTTTTTTTTTCCTTTTTTTCCCTCAGAAATGAAGATTTCTTGCCCTTTCCCCTGGCCTCTGCAGCTCTCCAAGAGAAGCACTGGTGGCTCGGGCTGGTTCTGCCTGGTTTTTGAGTGCTCAAGGGTGAACTTCAGCAGTTCTCCGCTCACTTCTTCCCTTTCTTCTTCTTCCCTTTCAACTCTCCGGCTCGCTGCTCCAGCGCGAACACCCATCTCCCTCCTAATGCACGGGCTGGAGCTCTCTGCTCGTCATTTACCCTCTTAAACACACGTCTAATCACCCGCAGCCTTGAAGAATCCTCCTCTCCTGCTTGGGAACGGAGCTAACCTCCCTTCCCCTCCTCCTTTGAACGGACCCAAGAGCCGTTTTGTTCTCGCTTTGTGTCCCTTGGTAATTGAAACTTGTTTTGCATTGCGGTGCCGCTGACTTTGCCCCTCGGTGCCGTTGCCGTTCTGTTATCCTCAGCTCTAACCGTGAACCCTTGTTGCTGCATTTATTATTACTTATTTATTTATTTTTTTTGCATCCTTCCTTGTTTTGGGGTCGCTGCATGGGCTCCTAATGGTGCAATGGGTTTCCGTATCCCTTAGGGGCCGTAATTCGGCGCTCGGGCTCTTTCCGCGGTGAAGATTTTTTGCTCAATAAAGCCAAAGACGGAGCAGTTCGCTCTCGCTCTTAGCTTCTGAAATATGCATTTAATTTAGGCTTAATGAGGGTATTATTGTGTCTAAAATGAAATGCCTTTTGATGGCTTTTCCCAGCCAGCGCATCCGCGGGACGAGGACGTTGCAGCAAGTTAAACTGGGAGATGTTGGAAGCGGATAGGGATATGGAGGGACCTCTGGCTATCCCGGGAATGGCTTTTAATGGAAGAACCATCCAGTTAGGCGGTGGGAGCAGCGGGGACGAGCTTGAAGCCGCGGCGCAAAGAAACCCTAATAGCTTTTCCCCTCGCATTCGCGTTGTTCGGGGGGTCCGTTCGCGCGGCGTTATGATGATAAATGCAAAGCGCTCTGCACCATTAGGCTGGGCGCTAATGCGGAGTGCGAAGAATTTCTGCTCGTTTAGAAGAAAGAAAAAGGGGGAACGTGACGGGTCCGTGCGGCTGCAAGCGCCCGGCTGCTGCAAGGATGCTCCAAGCCTCCGGATACGACCCCTTCCCACCCAACCACCCTCCAAAGGGCCCGGATTGCTGCTCCGTGCCCGGCTGTGCATTAAAAGCAGCTCGGGGCAGGCGAGGAGCAATAAGGCGGGAGACCCTGGGAAGCCGGAGGGAGGCGACGGGCAGCCCGAAAGTCTTCGCGGGGCTTGAAAGCCGCGGAGCAAATTGAGTTCAGGGGGTCACTGTTACTCCCAGCTGCCGCGGCTGCAATCCCTAATGCGCCGCGTGCCGCCTTGCTCCGAAGCCCCGGCTCCCTTCTTTATGAGCCGCTGTCACTCTATTATCTGCCTCCGAGTTGCTCTTTAGCTCTTTAACCTCGCCGGGAGGGAGGGAAAGGGAACCTTGAAAGGAAAAGGGGGAAAAATAGAAGGGAATAAAACGGGATGCGAGCAGCTCCGTGGAGCAGCTTTTTGTGCCCTAAGGGGTTTGATGGAGCCGGGCTGGGAAAAGGGCAGGTTTGGAGGGGTGCTGGGGGTGCATCGGTGCTGGGTGCCCCCTGATCCCGGCGCCCGTGGCAGCGGGGAGGGTTTTTTGTGGCAGGCGGCGTCTGCTGCATGCTAAACAGTGCCTCTGCCTGCAGCATCCTGCAGCATCCGCGCGGCTCTGCTGCAGAGCGGCGGGGGCGCGCGCGGACGCAGCGGCGGGACGGAGCCCTTCCCGGCGGGATGGAGCCCTTCCCGGCGGGACGGAGGGGCCCTTCCCGGAGGGACGGAGGGGCCCTTCCCGGAGGGATGCGGCGCGGGGATGGCACGTGCGCTCCCGGCTGCAGCGTGCTGCATCCTCGCGTCCCCGCTGCGGCTTTGCAAAGAGGGCAGCAGTCCCCCGGGTTGGCGACACGGTGGCCTTGCTCCGCGGTCATTAGTGCCACCCTGGGCGCGGCACGCGAGGGAGCTTTGAGAAATGCATCCGTGCTCTTTCCGCAGCACACATAGGGGCAGGAAAAAAGAGGTTTTGCACTTTTTTATTCATTGCTAACCAAGAAATCCGCATCAAAACATTTTTTCGGGGCGAGAAGAAAGGACGTTTCCAATGGGACCAGGGAGAGCATGATGGCGATAGAAAACTTCCACTCGCTCCAGTAATGAGATTAAGGGAGCTGCCAGATGAAACCATCTGCCTAATCTCTTACCCGGAGCCGCTCCATTCCCAGCTCCCATCCAAGGACGGGAGCGGAGCCACGTTGGGCTGGGAGCAAAAGCCGCTCCGGTCCCGGCGCCTGCCGGCGCTCGGAGCGCTCCAGGAGGCGGGAAAAGAGGGGAAAAAATGGAAAAAGGCCCTCGTAAAAAAAGACAGTTTGACATTTTCTTGACTGTTTTGAAATTTTCCTAGCACAACAAGCTGTTTATCCGCCACTCGGGCTCTTATTGAATTAAAGTGCGGAGGGGGTGTTAGGAGGGAATCAATCGGGGCTCCATATGCCGCTTGGGTAGGGAAGGCGGCTCGGCGCGCGCCGCGGAGCGCGGAGGGAAGGTGGGGGAAGGAGAGATAAATCCATCAGCTAACAAGATAAGTGCCTTGTTCCTCCATCTGTTACCGCTGTGTCCTTATCTGGGATTGCAGCGTGGCAGCGGCGATACATCTTGTGTCAGGTATTATATTCCAAATTCATACGAGTGAATTTTCACGCTCGCGCCGATCCGATGGGGCCCGCGGGCCCCGCGCCGGCGGTTTGGACACCCCGCTGGCTGCAGCGCCTGGTTTGGTTTGGAGGAGTGACCATGACTTGGTCTGGTTGAGCCTCTTGGTCTAGCCTGACCATCTGGGTAGCTCCAAAACACGATCCAGCTTGGTGGGAACTCTTGGATACGTCAACTGCTCCTCATGGAAGGAGCCCTGTTGGGTTGAGGAGCAGAGCTGAGATGGGACGAATCCCCTGGGTGTTAGTTTAGCCTCACATATCCGACCTCCTCATGACGTTCTCCATCCAGATACATGGCAGAGCTCCAGATGTCCTTGGCCGCGGAAGGACCACATTTCTCGATGGTCTCTCTGTTTAGACTCTAATTGGCTTTGGCCCGGCATCAAGATCTCTGCCGGGTTCAATAGCTGCACGCGCAGCTGGAGAGCTCTGCAAGTTGAGTCTGGAGGCTCAGCCAAAGCTGGACTCTCCAGGCTCTCCTAATCGACGGCAGGAGCGAAAACTGCCAAGAAATTTTCTGGAGAGACTTCAGAACTCCGGTTACCCCCTGAGCAAATGGGTCCCAAAGGGTTGGTCATCACGACTGCTCTGGGCAGCTCTGCATCTCCAAGGGGTGGATGAACGTCTGGATGGGGCAGCAAAGACCTTGGCAAGTCCATGCGTTACCGCAGTGCAATGTGGCTGGGGTGGAAGGTAAATTCAGGCTTCGTGGTTGGTTTTTGGATGTTTGGTGTCTGGTTTTTGGATTTTTGGATGCACTCGTGTTTTCCGTCCTTCTGGCCTTTCCTTTAGAGGACACTGGTGATACAGACAGTTCAGATGGGGAACAGGAAAGCGTCCAAGTCCTCTCTAGCTGGCCATACGCGACCGATCCTTTCTGCACCTGCAGCCTCTTGGTTGCCCTCTAGGACTTTCCACAGATTAAATCCACACGGCCTTTTTTTCCTAGGAATCTTTGCAGAGAGGCAGGTTTCCAAAGGCGCTTAGCTTGGAGGTCACTTTTCGGAAGGCGACAGTCGTCCTTATGCTCCTCATCCATCCAGGTGGACCTTGGATGCAGCGAGGACGCGGATGCATGGAAACCCATCAGGCGTTCCGGAGCGCTCCCATCCTTCCCCGCCTCCTTCCTTGCTCCGGAATAAAGATGCTATTTTTATTTTCCCTCCTGTCGGGCCCCGCTGGGCTTACCCCGTCTCTTCAGAGGCCCCGAAATCCCAGCTCTAATTTCAATTAAGAGCGTAGCCCGGGCTGGGGCTTGGGATCCCTTCCTAATCCCTATATTAGCAGCGATTCATCTCCTCGGCGAGCGTCCTCGTGCGCGGCCCCTCGGGAAGGGAGGGGAGGGATCTTTGGGGAGGGTAAATACCATTTGTTTGTGTTTGTATTAGCTTCCGCGCCGCATCCTGATTACGCCCCGCGTTTTGACACAACAATTATTATTAATTTCCCGGCTTTTGGATCCTCGCCGCCACAAAGGGAAGATGACGGATAATGTCAGGCGCGGTAATTAGGTGGGGGAAGGAGAAGGGAAAAGGGGAGTTGGATGGGATATTATTAGGTCGCAAAGCCAAGATTCCCATCCTTCCCGTGCCTCCGCGTAATCCGGCCCTTCGCAGCCATCCTGCTTGGGATAACCCGGTTGATTCCTCCGCTCGCCGTGCGGGAAAAGCTTGGAGTCGAAGCCGAGCAAATAATAAATAACCCGAAGGAGCTAAGGGCGGCTCAACGAGCATCGATTTCCAGTGTTTCTTGTGCAAGCAGCGTCGCTCCTCCTTGTCCGGGAGGGCTCGGAGCGGAGGAGAGAGGGACTTTTGCACCCTCTTCTCCCGGGAGAAGCTGTTTTATCTCTAAATGTGCGTAATTGATGCCCAAATATCCCGGCGATGAGCGCCTTGGAAATGCATCCGCAGTAATAACCTCGCAGCCGTTTGTTAGGGCTCCGAGGGAATCTAATAACACTGAGGCTTTGCCTAATAGAAGCTCCTTTCATCCCAGGCTAAAAAAACGCAAGGAGTCGGAGCTGGAGAAGCCCCATTTGAGGGTCGTGCGGTTCATCTCCTTCCCCGGGTGCTTTGTAGGCATTAAATAATTAAAGAGCGGATACGAGTGGGCAAGGAATGAGGCGGGGAAAGGGAAAAGCAGCAGCTGGTGGCGGCACGGCCGAGCTCCCTGGGCGCGCGCCCGGACGCAGCCGACGGCGGAGGGCACCGCGCTCCGTGCGCCGAGCGGGATCGAGCCAAGAGTTCGGGGTCGATGCGGCCGCGGCGCCCGTTCCCGGAGCAGATGGGATCCGTCCCGGCCGGGCGGCGACGCCGGAGCGAGGCAGCGGCCCAAGCGCTCCGCGCTGATCCGTGCCGGGGGCGTCCGCTCGCCTCCACTCGCTCGGAATGCTGCAGCGGCCGGCGGTGCCGGGCTGCATACTAATAGAACCGGAGCTCGCCGGGAGCAGGGCAGGGAGAAGGGAAGGAGCCAGGCTGCATTCCCGCTCCCCGCGATTGATTTATGACCAGGTTCACTGATGAACGCGCGAGAGGCCGTAATTAAAGCAGCAGCTTTTGGGGTTGTTTTGGAAGCGCCGCTCGCGCGTGGCCTCTCCGCAGGGGCAAATTCCCTGTTCCTTTCCCGTCTCCGGGTCGGGCTGGATAGATGGGCAGGCGGAGGGATGCAGGCAGCGATGACGGATAGGCAGGTGCGGATGTGCGAGCGCATAAATATATATTTATATATATCCACACGCACAATAGTAGGTGGGAAAGGGTCTCTCCGATGAGCGATGCGTTGGGAGAGCTGGATAGACGGGATATTTATAGTGATTGCCAGGTAGATCGTGCCGGATGGGCGCTGATGAATAGGGGATGATGGATGGAGGATGCGGATGCTCAACGCGGTCGCGTGGCCGTCGCATCGGACACGTCCGCATCCATATGCATCCATGGGAAAGCGCGAGGAACAACGTGGGAGGGGAGCAGCGGGTGGGAACAGGGGCAGGATCGCTCCTGGCACCTCTGTAATCCAAGTGGAGCCTTGGTGGCAATCACTTAACTAACCTCATTAATATCCTCGTTGCGCCTTTCGCTCTCCCCTTGGGTCTGCAGCGAAGGGGAGGTTTTGAACTACTCCTCGCGGGAAAACGAGTGTCTTTTTTCCCCTATTTTTCTCCCCCCGTTTGCAAAAATGTTAACGCTCCGTATGGCGCGGCAGGCTCGGGTCCCCTTGGATTGATTGATCGGCGTGGCAGCCTAATAAGCGACAACAGCCCAGATGACACCAGCAAACAGCCCCTCTTAATGAATTGATTGACATCCGCGGGACTCGCCTTGATACGCAGCCCCCGCCGCAGATAAGGTTAATGAGGGAGAAATTAAAACGCAGCTCGACGGGTAATGAATACAGCATGTGCCTTGTTGCAACACATGCCAGATCCATCACTCTGCATCAAGCGGCGGTAGCAATTTCTAAATTATTTATTGCACCTCGCAGCCGCCCATCTCAAGGGAGGAGGCGCTCGGACTCACTTTTGTATTTCTTTTTATATATATATATGTCTAAGTGTATCTACCTGGGCATCGTGAGGATCAAAATGCGAACAAAATTTTTTTCAATTTTGAAATTTCAATTTTTTTTAAAACCAAATAGAAAAAAAAAAAAAAAAAAAAACAAAAAAAAACCCCCTACAATCCAGAACCTGTCATGCCATTTGAATCATAATAGCTACAAATTCACTCCCCTGAATAAATGGAGAGGCTTATTTATCAAATATACCCGAGACGTCTGTCTCGTTGTTAACACGCGCGGGTACGAGTAGGCAGAGGCAATCGAGAAAGTTTGCATATTCCCGGCTTTCTCCAGGGACCTTTTCCTTTCCTCCTCCTCCTTATTCCCCATCCCTTCCCCTAGTCGCATCTCCGATTACTTTAACTCGCTCCATTTCTTTTTTCCTGTTATTTTTCCTTTTTTAATGTGTCTGGCTGACAAAACTCGGGCTGGGGAGAGGTTTGAGTGCCGGGATCCCCACGTGGGAGCTTCTTCCCGATACGCTGGATATTCCTTTGGGATCTCCAATGTGGAGCTCTCGGGTGTGGGATCTTTGGGATCTCACCCTGGATCTCTGGTCCAGGCTTGTGGCGGGCAGCGGGTGGTACCGCGTGTCCTTGGATGCTCCTGGCTTTCCGGGGCTCAGGGTATAAGCTGGAGCATCCCCGCGGATGCCGTAAGCTCCTTGCGGGATTAGACAGGCCCACGGGCAACGCCGGGACATGGTAAAGTCCCCTTCTCCGTGGGTGGCTCTGGGGACCACGTTGTCCTGATTCGCAGAGTGATGAGGATGCTCCGGTGCGGATGGGCATGAACCGCCCTGATCCCAGCAGGAACCTGATGGGAGAGAAATCCCCATCGAACTCCTGAGCCCGCCCAAGTCGGTGCCAGGCCGGAGAGCTCGCCCGCTAATTAGAAATCCCTAAATGAGCTCAAATTAGCAGCGTCTCCACCCCCGGCAGCAGCTTGGTGGCCTGGTTTGGAGCTCAGGGATCACTAGGCTGCAAAAAGACCAGCCCGGGCTTCATTTATTTTATATTTTTTACATTTTTGTTGGCAGCAGTTAATTCATTCCAGTAAATCATCCAAAATAATTTGCGGCAAATAGCAATTTTCGGCGCGAACTCCTCGCCGGCTGCAGGGAAGTGTCTCCGCTGACACGGCTCCCTAATCCCGCTGATCTCGCAGGCAGCGGAGCGGTCGGGGAATAAACGGGAGGGCAAATGGGAATCCCAAGGGCTACCTTTGGCTTCTCCATTTGGAGTCTCCTTGGATTCGGTGCCCGCGGGCTTGCGATTCCCTTCGCTTTTCCAAGCACGAGAGGGGACGATGCCTTTGGAAAACCATTTTTAACACACCATAAATGTCTCCCCAAATATCCCCATCTTTCCCCGTGCTTTTCCTGCAGATTTGCGCTTGGAAGGAGCTGGAATACCCCTCGGTGGACAGAGCTGGTGCCGCTTGCTCGCGGCCGTCCTTCCCATCGGATACATCCGTGAGGGATGCTCAGGGTCATCCCTGGGGATACCGCAGCCCCGATTAGATCTGGGACACCCATTTGCACTGCTGCAGCAAGCCCTGATTAAGGGAACTATTTTTAAAGCACCTGGATGCTGGCGCGGGAGAGGCCGTAATTAGCCGGGCTCGGAGCGATGCCCATATAAACGGGCAACGTGCACCTCTGGGCGAGGGGTTGTGCTCATAAATTATTAATTTATATATTTATATACATTTTTGAGCATGCAATTTTTTTTTTTTGTTAGGCTGGCATCAAAATTGCTGAGTCAAATATTAAATTTCCTTGCGGCGCCCCTTGGAAGGCAGATAGAGACCGACGGCGAGCGCTAGGGCTGTAAATAATGCACGGAGCCCTGTGCTTGCAAGGAGATTCCCAGTAACGTATTTACTGTCCCCAGGGTTAGGCTAAGGTCTAAGGAAATCATGGGAAAGATCCCTAATATCCATCCGTCACAGTCCTGGGTGGGATGCGGGACTTGCAGGATGGGATAATTTAGGATAATCCCTGGAGTATCCTGGGAGATCCAGGCCCTGGGAAGGGTTAGGAAGGGGATTTTGCCGAGGGAAGGTTGGTCCAGGAGTGCCACCTTCAGGGCTGCCGTTCCCTGCTCGGGAAGGTGCCGAGAGGAGCAGGTCGCTGCTCCCACGGCTGCATCCCAATCCATGGGCACCTCTTGGGTATCGTTCCGCCTGATCCAAGGGTATTTGGAGGAAACGCGGAGGATTCATTGGTTCTTTTGCACGGGGAGCGGAGAATTTAATTGAAAATGTAAGGGAAAACAAACAGTCGAGGCGGCTGATTGCAGGGATGATGTAGGAGCAGCAGCCCGAACGGTGCGGGCAGGGGCACCGCGGCCGCCCCGCTCCTCTGCCCTTGGGCGAAATAACAACAAGGGGAAGAGGAGGGAAAAAAAATAGCTGTTTTTTATTGTTGTTTGTGATTTTTACATAAATTTTGCAGATTGCAGAGTCTGTTTTTTTTTCCCCCTTTTTTTTTCCTCCCTCCCCGTCTGCTCTGTTTAATGCAAGCGGCACCTTCGCGCTGATTGCAATCACGCGCTGATTGAGGCTGCGAGAGCAGGGGGGGAGCCTTAACCCTTTCCCCATCGCCCCGCTCTCCTCCCTTGCCCTCTTTCCCTCTGGATTCCGTATGCACGAGCCCATCCGTGGTTAGAATTCATTGCAATAAGCTTTGAAATAGATAGAAACCCGTGTGCTCCGGGGCACGGTCCGGCTCCGGCTAATGGGATTAGGGAGAAACTTTGCTCATGGTGCAATCTATCTGCCCAGTGCAGCTTCCAGGACCATTTGGGTACGGCTGTTGCATGCAGAGCGAATGTGCCGTTCTGCAGAACCTTGCAAAGACTCCGGAGCATCCATAATCCGTAATGCATGGGTGCAAACGTCCCGGTGCGGATGCACGGGCGTTTGGCGCTGCGCTTGGTGCTCGCTCGGATGCAATCTGGGCTCCGCAGCCCTGCACGTCGCCTTGGGGCTGCTATCGGAGCATATTGAAATCTGGCAGGCGTCTGGTGCGGCGGATCCTCGCCAAAAAAACGGGTTTGCTCCCACGTTGCTGCAGAAATCCTGTGCTTTGCGTGGGGGATTGAGCAGCTCCGAGCTGCAGGGTGCTGCTCGCTGCAATTTCTGAACCTGAATTTTGTTGCATCATGCAAAAATAGCCGGCGGGAGTCAAGCTTGTGCTGTGTCCCCTCTTGCAAGCGTGCACATCCCTTAATGCAAACGCTGCATTTCCTGGGTCTCTCGGGCTGTGATAAAGATGCTCCATAGAGATCCGGAGTTGGATCCGGGGC
This sequence comes from Crypturellus tataupa, assembly GCA_034781795.1. NCBI lineage: Eukaryota > Metazoa > Chordata > Aves > Tinamiformes > Tinamidae > Crypturellus > Crypturellus tataupa. The sequence continues at coordinate 75,172 of JAWLRI010000218.1, read as the reverse complement.
CGGGCTCCGGGGATTGGATTGTGTCTCCTAGCTCTAGATATCATCGTGGTTTGTGACATCGATCATTCCAAAGGGACCCGCGGAGGGATTTTAATGCCTCGCAAATTGCTTCTCCTTCCATTCAATCTACATCCCGTGATTGCGCGGAGCGTATTTAGGAGCTTCCCGAACCGCCCCAAACAATGACAAATCTCCCCCAAAACGCTCTCCTGCTGCAGTAAATCCGACCTGACAGGGGAGAGGGATAGGCTTCAGCTCGACGCTGCCCTTCTGCAGCATCTCTGCTCGAGAACTCTTAAGTTTTTCAAGCCTTTTTGCCCCAAATTGCAAGCTCAAGAGGCTGCTGCTGGCCCCGATGCACCCGAACGACCCCACCGAGCATCCCTAAGCTCCCACGATTGGTTTTCCTAAAGGGAAAGCCGGGAATGTCGGCTGCTCCGTGCTCGCTGGGGCTAGGACACGCGAGCGCAGCGTCTCCCCGAGCGAGCGGCCCTCGGATCCGCTATCTGGCACCTGCCAGAGCCCCGTCTGCGAGATGGAGCCAGAGATTTCGACTGGAAAATGTCAACCGGCCCCGCACGGATTAAGCCCAGGAGCTCTGGCATCGTTCCTGGCGCCGCTTTATCTCCTTCCTCCACGAAACAGCGATCCCAGGAATAGCCGGGCGCGAGGGGGGAAGCGGCAATCAAAGGCAACAGGGAATAAAGCGCCGGCAACGGAGCGGAACCTGGTGCCAAGGCCCCAAACGGGGCCGTGGAAAGGCTGGAGGGGGCTAAATCTTCCCTCATCCGCAGGGATGGGACCTCCCGGTGTCTCTCCCATCCCTTCCCAATGCTGTCAGCATCGAGGGCTTCACCCCTTTGGTGAAAAGCATGGAAAAAACTCTGTTTTTTTGCAGAAATTCAGAGATTCAGATGGATGAATGCCCTCGCCCGCCTGAATCCAGGCTGGAATGGTGAAAAATATCCCGATTCTGTTCCCTTTCCACCGCCGTGGCCAGCCCTCGCGTTGAATTAGTGCACGCGCCGTGGCCGGTCATTAATCTTGGGCGCCTTTGGAGCGCTCCCGATAAATCTGCCCGGCTTTTCCTGCGTGCGGAAGGCTCTGCCCTTGCTCCGAGCTCAAGGAGATGGGATTTGGGGGGGCCCTTTAGCATCTGGATGCGGCGAGTGCCGCATCTCCCGCCTTGGAGCATCCCATGGGTACCGCATCTCCCACCGCGGAGCATCCCACTGGAGCGAGCAAGCGCCTCATCCATCAATCCCAAGCGTTTTCTGTGCCCTTTAGGGGAAAAACAATAACCCCAAACAAAAGCAGGAGTCGCAGGCGGGCGCCAGGAATCCCTAATGCCAAACTTCCTCCGGCCGGGACACCGGGGGCTCCGGCAATATGAGATGAAACCTGCTGTGCCGAGACTCTATTACTCCATATATTACTGCGCGCTGCCGGACGGATGGTTCTCGCAGGCGGAAATATAACCCTTGGAAATGTCAAGGCACATAATAAAGAGACCTAGCCGGGGCGGCTGGATGGCTCCGGGGATTGATAAAGCCTTTACGGCGCGCGCAGGGCTGGATGCAGATGGAGCCGGAGCTGGAGCAGGCTGGCGGATCCATAATTCCCTCCTTCCAGCTTTTCTGTTCCTTCCAAGAGGCTCTTCCCACCTTGCGGTGGCCACGGATGCAGTAGGATGGCTGGTGGCGCTGGTCCTCTTCCTGCCTTTCCCCCGAATCCCGCTTTTCCGAGCTGAGAGCCGCTTCCGAAAGGGCCGTGCGTGACCCTTCCCGGTGCTCCCGGGCTGCCGTGGGCTCGTTAAGGCGAGAGGAAGGGAATAAATCCCCGGGATCTCATGAACTATTTACAGCTGTGCTGAGCCAGCAGCCGCGATTATTTATTTATCCTCCCCGGCCAGGGCAGCCCGGATAGGCTGCTCGTGCCCATCTCGAGCTCCTTGTCCTCCTCCAAAGCGTGTGATTGCATCCGTGGAGCGGGAACGGCAGCATCCGCGGCGCCGGGTGCCTGCAGCCTGCCCGCTCCGCGCGCTTTTCCTAGGAATCCGCTGGCGCAACGGAGGAGGATGCGCTCCTCGCCCGCAGCTTCATCTCCATCCATTCCAATGGGGACGGAGGGGCCCGGCCCCTCTCCATCCCATGGGATCGCTCCGCCGGGAGCGCTGATGGGATTCGGATGCGCTGCCAAATGGGTTTCTTTACAGTTGGTTACGGAGTCGCTCCGACGCCGGGACAGCCCCATAAATCCTGCTGGAGCCATTCCCGGCACCCCTCGCCATTTTTCCCTATTCCCCAGCTTTTTGGGATAGTATCCGTGGGCGCTTGGGGCTGTTGGTGGGAATGTCAGGCTTCAGCAATGGGCTTGGATGGGTCTCGAAGGGGTTAACGTGCCCGTAGCAATGGGACCTGGTGGGTCCTTCCCATCCTCTGCGTCTAGTGCCATAAATACTGCGTCGCGGCATCCAATCTCGGCTTGGGATTGATTTTCCTGGGAGATGGGACTATTTCCCGCCGCAATCACGGCTTGATGGGGCCTTGCAGCTGCTCCCGCACTCGGCTGCCTTAAAACAGTGGGAACGTGTGTGCTTTAGCTCACCTTATTGCTATATAGCGATATATTCCCATATATTGCGCTTCCCATTGCATTTCTCCCCGTGTTTCTGCTTTCCCAACCTGATATCCGTCATTCCTCACTCGCTTGGAGCAACGGGAATAAAGTTCATGGTGTTGGGAATGTAATGGAGCAAACGGCTTTTGCGCTGCTTATCAAGTGCCTCCGCTCCGCTTGGGCATTTAATCACCCGCAAAAGCCATTTATTGCCTCGTATACTCCTCTCCTATGAACATTAGCCCTTAAATACCCGGCATAATTAACGGTGAGACTGCAGCCCCGGCGCTAAGTCCCGGAGCCAGGGAAGGGTAACGGATGAGGTAGGAGTTCTGCCGGAGTTCAAGGTGAGAGCCGTAAAGCCGATTTTCCGCGTGTGTCAGGGACATTATTTTAGGAATGTCTAATTCCGCTCGCGAAAATTGAGCCTGGCTCCAACCATAATTCACACTTAATGAACTTAGAGTTATAGCCCGCACTCCGAGCTTCCCTCTGCGCCTCGCACGGTCCATTTGCCTTGTCGGCTGCTTAAAGGATGGCAAAGCGGCGACGGGAAGGATTTGATGGAATTATGCGGAATTCCCCCCAAAACCCATTCCTTTGTGTTTCCGAGCCTCTCTGCGGCTTTGGCTCGAATGCAGGCGCCTCCTCGAGGGAGAATTTGGGGAGTTTTTAACCTTGCGCGTGGTTCTCGGTGCGGGAAGCGAGCGGCTTTCCCTGCATCCGTGCCAGGGAATGAAGCTGCGGATGGAGGGGGGTTAATGCACGGAGCTGCACGTGGGTGGCACGTTTAAGTACCTGCCTGTCACCCGGCTGACACTCACGCAGTTACCCGGCAATCAGGCGTTCAAAGGCTTCGTCATTAACGCCGTTATCCTTGCAACACCCCTCGGATAGTAAATTAATGGGCTGTGCTATGTAGAACATGAGGCTATTGCTGCCGCTGCCGGTTTTAGACCCGCGTCCCGGGCAAATATCCCGTCCCAGGGAAATATCCTGCTTGTTCTGGACGCCGTAACAAGCCGTGGGCAACGTGCTGGAGTTTATTGCAAGAAGGGAGCGCTGTGCAAGCCCAATCTAGGGCCCAAATTATCTGTTCCAGCTCCCAAAGGGTCTTCCCAAGGAGATTTGGAGGTGGTGATGGGCTTTTCTTATTGCACTTGTTGCCCCTTGTATGATGCTACAGGCTGTTCCCCCCATTAAAACCACTGGACATCCCTATGAGCGAGTGCATTAAGTCACTGCTGTAGCGGTCGTGTTTGTACCACGAGCCAAAAAGGTTCATTTTACCCATCTGAGGTCTGGAAATGATTCCTCCAGGTTATACGTGAAGCATTTTCCAGGGTACTGATTTCATTCCGGGGGAAAAAATAAAAAAAATCAAACCTGGATACTATTACAAGGCCACGTTCTTCCCCCAATGGTAACTTCATCCGTGCTCCTGCCTCGTCGCAGAGCCATAATTCATTATGTCACGAGGAGAGCAAATAAATAATAAGAATAAATTGAGCAGATTATCTCATCTTTGAGCCGTGCTCGGCATTCATCAAATCCACGCCGAGGAGCGGGACTTATCTGCAGTCAAACTGATCCTACAAGAGCACCCACCTCCAGCTCCATTAGTGCGTTCGGAGCTGCTCACCCATCTCCTACGTTCGCCCAGGTCCCCGGCTCCTAAAAACGAGCAGTTATTTAAGTGCCATACGTTTCCCCTATAAAAGAGCTACCGAGGATGTATGTTTTCTCCTTCTTCCCATCGATTTCTACTGAATAGGCACCAAAATGTACAAAGGAGGAATTCAGCTGCGCGTTGCAGGGAAAATCATCCGTTTCTGCCCTCATTTCAATGGGGTTTTAATAAGAGATGCTGCAGGGAGCTTCCGCGGGACTACGGGCTCATTACTTTTACAGCAGACGCTGCCTGCAAAGTGCTATAAATAATTAACATCGAACTGCAACGAATAAACCCGAGCCCCGGCGCTGCTAATTGGTAAACAGCGTTTTTACTTGGGATATAAGAGGGATATTACTGCTCTTGGTAGGATGAATCGCCCGTATATAAAACTGCGCGTACGAGCAGCGATTTAAAGGGTTGCGACTTGCTTTTATTTATTCCCCGTGTCTGGAGAAACGGGAGCTGCGTCGCCAGGCGGGAACAGAGGTGAGATTTGCTTTTTGCCGCAGAAAATATCAACTTCTAAGTCTCAGTTACTGCTGGAACCAACTTGTTAGCAGGGAGCGGCCGCTTTCCTGGAGGTCTCTTGTGTTAAATGGAAATGATGCTCGTGCATCCGCTCCAAGGCTTTCATTTTCCCCCTCCTTCCTCAAATTTAGAGCAAAACAGCAGCTCCTGAATGCAAAATACGGTTGCTAATTTGCACCCTGGCTCTAATGGGGCGCGTGGCAAAGGTCCTGTCAGCAAAACAATCCTCCTCGTCCTTCAGGATGGGTTAAAATATGGATTTAACCTCATGCGTTTAAGCTGGGGAATGGGCAAGGGTGAAAAAGTCTCCGCTTTGGCTCGGCTCGACCGGGAACATATTTAAGGTTAAATTGAAACAAGGGCAGCGCGTGTTTGTTTGCAGCAGCGCGTGCCCCGTTTTGAGGTGTTTTTTTGCTTAATAACTGCAAAAAAAGCACTTTTATGGGCTCCTTGCAGCCAGGGTGGCCTCAGCGCCGAGCGCGGGGAGGCCGTTCCTGCAAAACGCGTCGGATTTTGGAGCAAATCCGCGAAAAATAAAGTTCCGCGGTGACTCAAGCAGGCGAGCTGCCAGCGTGGTGGCCCAAACCACTCCGAGCCTATATATAAATATCTGACCTATTTTCTTATGGATAGCACAATAAGGCCTCGATATCAAAACGCCACTGAATTCTGCGGGAGCCTTTCCATGGACTTCAATGGCTTTTGCATCGGCCCCTATAAATGGCTCTCGAGGAGAAGATCGTGGCGCGTTCGCCTGCCTATTTTTGCAAGGCGTTTGATCGCTCGCCGGGTGCTTTTTCAAACTTCGGGCACGCACCGGGGGAGCTGGTGCAAATTACAATGTTCCCCCGTCCAAAGGAACGTCGCTCGGAATGGAAGCGAGCCCCATAAAGCAGATGAGCGCGTTGGCGTCCCACGGCCGTCGAGATGAAAGGAGAACATTAACACTCATTAAAAGGGACGAGTCGGTGCCACGCTTTGCCATGACCCTGTCACAGGAACACAGGGTCTTTGTGGTTTTATTTTTCCTTTTTTTCCAGTTCTTCCAGCCTTGTAGGGATGTGAGATGAGGGGGGCAACTTGTCCCTTGTCTCTTTTGGGACCAGCTCAGTGCCCTCGAGCCCAAAGATTTGCTTTATTCTCTTAAATATAGATATGGAGGTCCTTGTTGCTTGCATAAAGCTTAAATCCTCCTGGTTGGCCTTGGAGCTCTTCTTTCTCCTGATCCCTGTGGCAAGGAGGTCACTGAGGTCTTGGGTTGTGTGGCTTTTGGAGGAGCTTCCCGCTGAATTTCATGGAATGGCTCCACTTCTAGGAGGAAGGATGGGTTCTGGAGTGCAGGTTTATGGTGGAAACTGTTTCCTTCATCACTTACTGATGGGGAAATCAAGTCTGAGGAGGTTGGTTTTGCAGGGAGTCAATTGCTGTCATTGCCATGGGCTGGAATATTGTGTCCGTCAGCCCCATCGTTTTGTCTCATTTCATATAACAAAGCAGAAATCTGCTCCTGATGAAGGGTCACAAAATATTCCATGGGATTCTGTGTGATGCGAGGGTAATTCTCAGTTCCAGAATTACCTCCCAAGTGAAATACGAGCCTCATTTCAGCGTTTCAGAGGCAAAATCCCCCATTTTGATTTTTTTTCCCCTAAGGATTAAACATACCCGGTCTTCCTATTGCAGGAGGTGAGATTCAATCTCTTGATTTGTTGGTCCCAGCAATTTTGGAGGGAAGGTCCCTTGGAGAGAGATTATATGTGTAGGTTGCATTAGCTTTCGCTCTCGGCATTTGCCCTAGGAATTGACTCCGAGGGGAGATGCTCCAATTTGCTCGGGATAAGGAGGCTCCCTTGGGACCCGTTGGCTCCTCAAGGTCACCCGTTGTCCCCAGCGCTGCCGTTTCATCCCGTCCTCCGTGCCCGCGTCCCTCCTTGAATATGCAGGAGTCCGGGAGAGGCGTCTCTGCATGGAAAACAAGGATCTGAGCTTCTCCTCCGCGTCCTTCCCCTCTAATTGTCCCCGGCAGACCGGCTCTGCCACTTCCTTTGAAAGCTTCCCGCGTTTGATATTCATGGATTCGAGGTAAATCCGCTCCGGAGAGAGCGAGGGAGGCTGGAAAAGGCCACGCTGGCACCGTTGACCGGAGCGGAGACCCTTTTACTTCCCAATCCGCAGGTTCTCCGGGGTCACCGGGTGCTTCTCTGCTCTTTGCTGAGCTCTCCGGCCTCGATTTTCTCGGCAAATCCCGCTTTTCTCTTGCCTAAGGCCCTTTCTCCATGAGTTATCCCCAAGCCGGTGCTTATATTTGCCTTTTAAATATTGCATCGAGGTGGATTCCCATTGGAGTGAGCTGGTTTGGTGCAAAACTGCACCTTTTGGGGGCTCCTTTAAGTAAATGCATCGCAGTGATGCTGTCCCTGGTCCTTGCGTGTCCCCCAAATTGTCCCCTTCCCTCCCTCGATCCCTCTTGGAAGCGGATCCTTCCCCAATAGCCACAGCAGGACCCTCTCCTGATTAAAACACATTTTTTTTTGCCTAAAGCGGAGCTGAAAATTAAGTGGCCTGATCTGTTTAAACCTTTATAAATACATGTTTAATATCCGCTTAATGCGAGCTGGAATTGATGAGCCATTAAGTGGTGCTGGATGGGTTTTTTTTACAAGAACGGAGGGAATCTAGGGGGAAAACTTCCTCCTGGGACGTAATCTCGCATTATTATTTTTTTAAGAGAAAGAGATTTAATGTGCGAGAGCTGACGCTTGCGGTGACACTCGAGTATTTCACGTGGTGGAGCTTTCAGAAGTGTTTTATAAACCTTAGAGCATTTAATGAAGCTTTTATGCCCCGGGGGAAGATGCTCCCTGCTCTACCCATGGGTAAACTGAGACACCTTGCAGGTCTCAGCCAACTCATCACATCGATTTACATTGCTCCACGCACCGAATTCCCCCTTTATTTGGCTTGCTTTTTATTTTTTTTTTCCGTAATTCTCTATTTTGCAAGCAAGGAGTGCAAGGAAGAAAGGAAGAGCGACAGAAAGGCAGGGATTGCCGGAGAAATAATCTTTTTACATTTTAATCTGAGCGCTTTTCAAGCCGTTTCGATAAGGCGGGTTGTGGAAATGTCAGCTGCCCCTTATCTCTAATTGACTTAAAGTAGAAGCCGCCTTTAATCCCCCGCATGCAGAGGAGCTCGCGACGGCCAGATGAGGGCAATTGATTTCTGCCTTTTTAATTAACCGTCCGGCTGCCTTAAAAACCACCACGAGGGGGGACACGGGGTGGCATTTGGAGCGCGGCGGGTGACGGGCACCGTCACTTTGACGCGACGGCGGCGAAACACAAGGAATCCGTCAAAGTGCAGCCGGGGAAGAGACCCGCTCACTTCCTTGCCGCTGTTTTCGCTGCCTTTTTCTTGCCTTTCCATATTTATTGCTTGTTTTGCGCCGTCGCGGGGCGGGGAGGGCTTGGGAATATGGAATTTCAAGCGGCGCAGGGGAGGGTTCTGCAGCCGCGTGCGTCGCTCGCGCGTCTTTAAGGTGTCATTTGTGCTGGGTAATTAGATCGGAGCTGTCAAGTTGCCTTTTTTTTTAATTTATTTTTTTGTGCACGTGCATTTTTGTGGCTTCTCATCGTGGTTTAGATGGTGCATTCCGCAGGTTTTGCAGCAAGAAATTTGGGAATGGATTTGTCATTGCACAGGATCCCGGGATCCCATGGCTGTTTCTTTGGGATGTCCCTATTGCTCGGGTAGCAAATAGCGAAAGGGCACCCCAAATTCCAAGGGAATCACTCCGCTGGGAATTACATGCAGGCCTGGGAATATGGAAGGAAAAGTCAAGGAATGTCATGCTCCATATCAAACTCTTTTAGGGCTCTATATGGAATTGTGTTGCTCTTCCCAACGGAATGTGGGATGGGTTAGGGACACGGTCCCAATTCCCTGCTCCTTTAAGAGCCTCCCTTGGCGTCATGGAGTCCTTGATCTTGCACTAAGTCCCAGGCAGGCGAGTTGGAGTCAATTCATATTTTTGCAGTTCGTTAGCGGCTCGGGAGGAAATTGCATTTATTATAATTGCCTCTAATTGCGCCAGATTAGTGATTACAATTATTGATGGTGGCTGATTATTCATTAGCCTTCCAATCAATCCCCTGGCTTCGGCAGTGCCCAAAACACTCACTCCGATGGAGGGAAAGGCCTGGAGGAGCCCATGGCCAGGAGCCTGTTTTGCCTCCAGAAATTGGCTCTGGCGGCCAGGGATTCCTTGGGATGACGGGAGAGGGGATTTTCCAAGGTTTTCAGTGCCTTTAGGGGTCGGATTTGGGTCTGCATCCTGCCAAGAGCATCGCTTGGCATCTCAGGTGGCTTCCCAAGCAGGTTGCCGCGTCCCTTCCCATCGGAAGCATCTGCATCCCAACACCGACGCACAATTTGCATCCCGTTGAGCATCTCTCACAGCAAAGAAATCCCATTTTGGGCCGGGCCGGCGATTCTCAACCATCTCCCGGGTTGCGCCCCGGTTCGCAAGGGGCTTCGGCGTCGAATTGAAGATATTTTTTTGTTTGCTGCTTTGGAATTTGCTAAGTAAATGAACTCAGTTGCTTGGATACCTGTAAAGAGAAGCGGGCCGGAGGCTCGGTTTATTTGCTGCCCGCTGCGAGCAGCGTGGTGCCCATTCTTGTGCGTGTTGCATACCTTGCTGCATCCAGGGCTTTTATTTCAGGTTTTTTTCCCTCCTTCGGGAAGAAAAAAGGTCGGAGCATGGGGAGGTTGGGGGAAAAACACGGTTTCTTTGTGCATCTTTTTTCGTGACGCTCGAAGGTTGCGGAGGAGGCAAGAAGCAGCTTGGAAACAGGGAAATAAAGCGGGGCTTAAGGATCAGAAAAGTGTTAGCAAACGGGAGAGAGGCCTCAGTGATATCAAATCTCCTGATTCCGAGGGCCAGGCTCCTCCTGAGGGTTTTGCACTGCCCTCGCCGCGATCGTGTCCCCCCTGAATTAGTTGCCCGCGGTGGGGATTTACAGCAAGCAAAACTCCGTCCGCAAAACCGTGGTTAGAGAACATTAAAAAGCTACGGGGAGAAGAAAAAAAACCCTTTATAAAGTTGCAATCGGGAATAGAAATGGCATCGCCGGAGCCGTTCTAATAGAGGAACTCAGCTGGAATTTGACTAATGAGCCTAAGAGCTTAAAAATAGGGATGTATATATATATATCTGACAACTTGGAAGCATTGGCACTCGGATATCTTCAGTTTTGGAGTAGTCTGCAAAGAAACGGAGCGGGTTGCGGTGTCATATCCGCTGCTTGCCCCAAAATCCCTCCTCTTGCTCCTTCTGGCTTCATTTATAGAAGCCGTTTTCCGCCCTCGGGGATTAAATCCATGCCGAGCTCCTTCCGGAGCGCGTTGTGCCCTTGGGGATGGGAGAAGGGTGCTTTTTCCCCCTTGATGTTGGTTATTCTGCAATTCCGAGATGCTCCAAATGTAGAAAACAGGGAGCAAAATGGGTGGAGGGATTTGGAAAGAACTCCAGCGCGGTTCCCAAATCCCTCATCCCATCTCAAGGTGCTGGGGAAAGGTCCTGGCCGCTCATCCGAGCGAGGAGCACGATCCAGGGCGATGCCCAGGAGCGACAGCCCTGTCATTCCGACGGGTGATGGATGAGGGGGAAAAAAATCCCATTTCTCCTCGGCACTGGGAGGACGTGGAGTGTGAAGCAGGATGCGCCGGGGCGCTCCTCGAGCCGAGCGCGGGCAGAGCCCGGAGACACATGAAAAGCGAGGAAAAAAGTACAGGGAAATTCATTACGGGCAGGATAATCTCCCAGGGAAATATCAAAATGTCAGCGGCGCCCCAGATAGGGGTAAAGGAGAAAAATTAGCTGGTGGCATTTGTCAGCTGCTAAACCAGGCGTGCGGCGCATCCGAGGGGGAAGCGGCTGAATCCTGCGGATCCCGGCGGAGGAAAGGGGGGAACGATGCCCTTTCCCGCTCCGGCATTGCACCCGCCGCATCCTGCATCATCCATGTGGGAATAACCGCAATCTCCAGACACGGTCCTTGGTGCAACAGTCAGGGCTTGACACCATAAAATCCCCTTTTAAATGAATCCGGGCTTAATTTACGGTGGGAAATGAGCCGACTTCAACAGCTCCCCAAAAGCCAGTATTTTATAGGATTTTTGGGAAACGAATCCAAGCTGCATCCTCGCTTTAAGGGCCAAAATGGGAATTTGGACCCTTCTTCCCGCTGGGATCAGAGACCCTGTGCATCTCCCAAAACCGGGATGCGCGGCAACTCCAAGGGAATTATTCAAACTACCCGCAGGGATGCGGCGGTTGGGCAAAACGCGGCGCTTTCCGTCCGCTTTCATTAAGCTGCGATCTGAAGCCGGAGGAGAAGGAGTGATTTTTACAGCCTGCGGCGTCTTGTTTGGATTTTGCCAAAGGTGCTCGCTGGAATATCAATTACCTGCGAGGAGAAACCCCGCCGGGCCCCGGCTGGAGCGGGAGAGGCTTCGGAAGCGGCCGCTGTCCCTCCGTCCGGGCGCGGATGCTGTTGGGAGAGGGTAGGGAGAAGGGGGGCGATGCGCAATCCCTTTGAATCCCCGTCAATGCCAGAGGGTGCCGACCCGGAGCGCAATCAGCGGGATGGAGAGGCTCGAGATCTCGAGCTGATGAGGAAGAGCGCGCAATTTGGGATGAGAAATCAGCCGTCGAGGAGGGATCTATCCGCGGAGAAGAGGCAGAGCATCCCTAATCACATCCCACCATCGCCGTCTCCATTGGGACCAAGCGGGAATCAGGGCTCCGAGGCTGCTTGTGGGCGCAGAGGGGTGGATTTGGGGCACTTCCCAGCTTTTCCGTGATATTTTCCTCGTGTTGGGAACAGGATGTCAGAGGCTCTTGAATGCAGCGCAGTCCAGTTATTTTTTTATTTATTTCTTTTATCCTCCTTCTCTTTACGCCGCCAAAACGAGAGAATTTCATGCAGTCAATTGACGCTATTGAGTTGTTTTGCCGCTAAAGTGCTGCGGCATCGACTGCATAGATCCGCCGTGTCCCCTCGGAATAACATCCCTGTTAACCACGTGCCGCCCGGGGAGCGCCGCGCCGCCTTTTCCAGCTTTTCCGGGGCCGAATTCCCACTTTTCCACCCCAAAAGCAGCAACCCAAAGCAAGTTGCGAGGCAAACGGGAGGCTGCGGCTCTTCCTCGCGCGCTCTTTTAATAACCGCAGCCCATCAGATAATAATGTTGTTATAAATTAATGATCTGTTTACAACCTTAACTCCGTTCTAATGAATTTTTTTTCCCTTTTTTCGCTCCCTTTGTTGAGGAAAATAAAAGCTGCTGTAATTATACCTTGTAAACGCGAGGGTTTATTGCCGGCGAACTCACCCAGCAAGTCGTTTCCATTAGTTTTATTCGGGCGTATATTCTGGCATGGATCTTGTGCATTTATATATGTATTTTATATGTATTTATATATGCATTTTATATGTATATATGTATTATATATGTATTTATATATGTATTTACACGTGCACGCGTATATACATATACAGGAATAACCAGGGGCCACCTGTGGCCACACTGGCTGCATCGCCATTCCCATGGGATCGCTCGCATGCGGGAATTATTAATCCCTGCGATGTCATTATATGTCTTAAGGCCTCGCTCGGGCTCTGCCAATGATGGGGGACACTGAGGAGACCCCTCGTTGTTTAATAAATAAAAGAAGAGATTCATAAAGCATCTGGCCCCTCTCATGGAAATGTTATGGGGTAACACGGGATAAATAATAGAAAAGGTTATTGAAAAATTCATAATTTCCAAGCGCCGGTGCAGGCTGTGCTTCTGTGCCACTTATTTGCCTGTAGAGAAGTGATTAAAATGTATATTATTGCCCTGTCTATAGGAGAGCGTGTTATTAAGCAGGCGCTAGCATGGAAAATGCATTTCGGTGCATTTAGTGGCCGGGGGTGGCAGCGGGAAGGGGGCTCTTGTGTGGGAAGATCAGGTCTGGAGAATAATGGTAAAAAATATATGTATATATATAAGAAAAGTTAATTATAGGGGGTTAATTATGGCTCTTTGCCACTCAGCAGTGCTGCTTTTCCTCCGTTTTCGTGACTTTTTGCCTTTATTACTGTAATCGCCCCGGGGGAAAACTTGGAGGGTCACCAAACTCCAGTCGGCGGAAGGAGTTTTTGCCCTTGGCTCCAGTTTGAGGGGTCGGTGCGTGGGTTTCCCAAAAGTTTTGGGGATTTGGGAAGGGCCTGGGATGTCCGGCTGCCATTGGGATGCTTTGGATTTGGAGCTTCGTCCAAAGATGGATCCTTGAGATGGGCATTTTGCAGGGAATCTGGTGCCCAAGGCTCCAGAGAGGATATTTCCTCTATTCCCTGCCTCCCAGCTCTAATTTTATCCAAGGAATTGAGGCAAAAAGCCCTCGGCTCCCTTAATGTCACCAGAGACGCATCTCTCCCCATCAATCCACATGCATCCCAACGGATGCATCCCAACGCAGAAGCTTTTCCTTGGATCTCGGGCAAGGTCTCTGTTTGTGGCGCTAATGCCTCGGCGGCTCCTCCTCGGTTTTATTCCTAGATCCCATCTGGGATGCGTCGGAAATAGCAAGGCAGAGCCCGCAGAGCGGGACTCAAGGCGACGCGTTGCTTTTAGCAGGGAAACAAGGGATAGGCGGGGATTAAGCTCCTCGTTAGGCTGCAGGCGTTTGCTGCTTGGCTTTAATTAAAGAAATTAAGAGGTCGAGGCACCCTCTGGTTTGTGGTTTGTGATTTTAAAGATTATTTTGGTTTTGAAGGGGTTTTTCCATGTGCAGAATTGAGCAGGACCTCCAGTTCATCATCCCGGGAGCATCCTCTGTGCATCCCTGCTTGGAGAACTTGGGAAATTTGGCCCTTGGAGTTAAATGCTTGGAAAGAAGCAGCTGAAGGGGGTCCTCTTGCTGAAGCGGGAGAGGGTTTTGCAATTCCCCCTGTGCAGCTCTGTAATTGTGCCCGGAAAACCCAGCTGGGCTGCAGGAATGTTGTCGCAAAGGAGGATTAATGCGGCCAGACCTTGTAGATAAGATCCCCGACCTGATAGCAAGTGATCAGGGAGATGCTGCCTCCCTCCTTTCCCTCTGGAAAACACAATGTCAGACAGAAAAGGGAAAATGAGGGAATATCGAGCGGCTCCGCTCGCTTTGGAGGTTCGGGATGGGAAGGATGCGGCTCGTTGCGGGGGGCAGGAGCTCCGTGATCCGCATGGCCAATAGCCGGACACGAGATGGGTTATCTCCTATTTTTATTTATTTATTTTCTTTCTCCCTTCAGCCCCGTTAGCCTCTCGGCGCCGCTCGGCCCTCCCCGTTGCCCATCTCGCCCTGATCTAAATTAAAATCTGTTATCGCTTCCCGGATAATCCCCTTTGATGCCCTGAGAACAGCGGAGCCTGTCCCGCTCCAACCTTGCATGGAAGCGCTGATAGCTCGGGAGCAGCTAAATGGCTTTGTGCCGCTCATACAAATGCCTGCCTGGCCCCAAAACACGTGCCGGCAACGTGGGATACGGCTGGAATTGCTTGGGAAAGATCCCTGCCCATTCCCTGGTGTCTTTCCAGGAGGAAAAGCACGGGACGGGGTTGTCCCAAGCTCCTGGAATGGGCAAATTGGGTGTCCCTATGAAGAGCTCGTGCGTGCTTTGCATAGGGAAATGCACAAATATGGAGCACCCATCCCGAAATTCCTGACAGAAAGTGACGGAATTCCCGACGGAAAGGGTGCAAAGTCGCAGGGCTACGGGAACGGGATTAATCGCTCCAGCATCGTTTGAGCAAACTGTATTTCCAGCCGCTTTCTGCAGCTAAATGACACAGGACGGCGGGTAATATATGGTGTAAATTGCAAGAAAACAGCGGTGCAAAAATAAAAATACGGCCGGGCGGATAAATTAGAGCCTTCCGTCACAAAGCCAATAGCGGGGAAAGGGGGAGTGCAGGGCTGGCAGCGAGGGAGAGGAGATTTATTTTCGGATGAGGGATGGCAGCGGCAGGGAATCGATGGCTGGAGCACGGGGGATTTCATGCATGTTACTAATATATACCCGAATATATACACTAATATATACCCCAAATGTAGCCCCGTGTGGAAGGTATTTGGCTTCTCCAGGTCCATTGGAAGCGATGCCGGGTGCTGCTGGCATTGCAGCATCCCGGGGGTTTCGCATCCCTGTTTTCCAGCCTGGGATCTTCGGCGCGTGCGGCAACGCTCCGTCCTATGGAGCCGGCTGTGCTCGGAGGCTGGCGGAGGAGATTAATTAATGCTAAAAGACACAGTTTGATGTGGCAATGAAATTTCGATTATAATAATCTCTAATTATCTTGTAGCACAAGTGCCTCGGCGCTCCCAGGTGCCTTTCCCGCTTGGAAATTGTTATTTGGCGGCATCAAAGGGAAAAGAGGAGCCGGCGCAGGGGGGTACCGAGACCCTGATGCCTTTTTCCCCCCGATGCTCTTTGCAAAATGATGCTTGGCCAAGCGAGCTGTTTCCTTCTGTACGATTGCCTCCCCGCTTTGCACCTTTGCATGGCCAAAAGAGGGGGAAATCACCCCAAAAAACCCCTTGCAAATGATCTCGGGGAGTCTCCGTCGAAAGGGGCTGCTTGGAAAATTGCATTTTGCTCCAACCCCGAGCTGCGAAACGCCGGGATAATGGGCTATGAGTTGTAGATCTGTTTGATTGCAGTGTTGCAAAGGGGGAATTGTTTTGCAACATAGATTCTTAATCACGGAGGCATCTATGATTGAATGCGTCGAAAATTGGTTGAAATTGGAAGTTAACTATACTGCAGACGGCTTATTCTTGTGTATAATTGAAAATAAATTCTAATAACTCTTCCTGAAAGGGGCTGCCAGGAGGAAATTTCGAACCTTGTCTTCTCCTCAGCTCCATTCCCCTCCAACAAAAAAATGGAAATTCATCCCTCTCCGCCGTCCCCAGTCCTCTCCTTTCCCGTGTTATAGAGATGGGAAATAAAATCTAATCTCGGCACGTCAGTCCCCGCGTAGCCAGCTGTAAAATAGACAACTGGCGAGTGGTTATTGTCACAACTACTGGGGATGGCAGTGGTAAAAGAAGGATATAAAGACCCGTTTTGGAGAGGATCTGGACCCTTTGCGCTTGAGTCCTTGGGATGATTTGGATCATCCCATGGGATCCTAGGGGAAAACCAGCCCAAAATGTGGGTGTGCAACAGAGCTTAGGGATGAGGGTCGTGTTTATGGGCATCTTGACCCCAAAATCATCCCCTTGGTGTTGCCACCAAGCGCCTACAGCCTAAGTGGGACGTCTCCTTTAGGTACTAATGAATTATTGCTCCCTTTGCCCGCGGTGTCGATGGAGAGAGCAGCGTTTCCTGGCCAAATATTTCAATTCTTGAGCGTTTCGCACTATTCCCGGGCTAGTTAATGATAGAGAGAAGGTCAACCGCGACTCCGGCGTGCGCGCTCGTAATTCAAGATTCAAGGGCTGTCCGGCGGAATTAAAAATTAACAAAATTAAGCCTGCTACAGGGGAATTTTATATCCGTAATAAAATTTTACTGGGGACAATTGCCCTTTGGAACCTCTCGCCACGAGTTATTATCGAGGCCAAGAGTTGAGCGGGTCTCGGAGAGCGTCGACTGCTGCTGCGGGGAGCGTCATCCCGTGTTGTACGACACGGGGTAGAGTCTTTGGAAGACATTGCTTGGAGGCAGGGGGTTTTCATCTGCTTATAGAGATGGAAAGCTTGGTTTTGGGTCTGGATTAAGTATCTGCTGTGCCTCGATGCAGAAAGTGAACGCTCAAAATATCTTCTGCTCCATCTGGGTATCGATTTCATCGTTGAGGCTGTTGTTAAGTATTTGTGTTGTCTTTGAAGACTCATCTGGACCAGCTCCTGGTCCAAGAAGCCAAGGGCAGGGCATATTCCAGGGATAGGGAGTGGAAAGCCCATGGGATGGGGAGCAGAAAGCTTCTCCATGGGCAGCCTTGATGTCCTAGGGAGAGCGGGTTGGATTTTCTTGGTGCATGGCCAAGAAGACTTGGGGCAAGACTTATTGGGCAAATAGTGCAAGTTTTATGGTTGTTACCACTTGTTTTGAGCCGGGTTTGTGCTGGGTGAGAATTCCCAAGGGATTCTGTGAGCATCCTGGCTTAGAGTCGTCCTCCAGATCGGGCGTTTTGGCAACCAGTGAGGTGCCCAAACTGCAAACCAAGCCTTGCTGCTCAGTTTAGCAAAAAGACCTAAATCCATGAGCTAAAACACCCCTATTGCAGCCTTCGGGCAGCATCGCCTGCGGAGGTGTGTGCCACGGGAGCGCCCGGAGCATCGCCGGGAGATATTCAATCTCCGCAGCCTTTCCCGAGGCTCCATAATTCATAATCCTGCAACGCGCCGGCTGATAATTGCCCTAATCACTGGAAAAACATGGCCAAAATGTGCTGGAATAAGCCATAAACCTCATTACACGATAACAAGATCCTATCTATTCTCGGAGGTCGCGGCGGAGCGCCGCGGGTCACGGAGTTAATCACCTCCTTCGGCGGGAGCAATGCGGATAAGAGGCAGCGCGTGCGGCTGCAGGAGCCGTGGGAGCTTCCGAGGGTCTTTTTTGGGGCTGGAAAAGGCTGGGATGTGTGGGAGAGGTGTCTCGGAGCACGTGCTCCCCAGCTGGATTTGTAGGGATGGATCCCGTGCAGCTGGATAAGATGCGATCCTTGGGAAATGCCGGCGCTCGTTGCGCTTGGAATAGCCCTCCTGTGGAATCCATCTCCTCATGTCCGAATATTAATTGGTTATGGGAAGGTTCGGCAAGGGGAGGGAAGTTGGGGTCTCTCCAAGGCTCTATCCTGCAAAGTTTCATGTCTCTGCATTCCCTTGCATCCCTCTGCATCCCTCTTGCAATACTCTTGCATCCCCCTGCATCCACCTGCATCCCCCTGGAGATGCCGGGATGCTGCAAACAGGGATCCCTGCAGGTGCCGAGCATCGCCCGGCACCAAAAATCCATAAAATACTGCAAAAAACCCCAGCGCGCAGGAAAAGCTGCTCCGTGGGGCTCTGTCCCCACCTAGCGATGGCTGCACTGCGGCTGGCGTCGATCAAAGCAGAAAAATCCCCTTTTCTTTTCCTTTTGCTCCTCCTGGTGGATGCTGATTTTTGTTTTTTTCACCCTGTTTCTTACTGCAGCCATGGGATGTGATTCCCTTTTGACCAGATGCTGTTAAAATGCAGGAAAAAGAAGTATCCTGTAGGTCCGATTCCTCCCCTTTAGTCCCTGGTTTCGGACACCGGCGCATCCAGAAGAGAGAGCGGGAGAGGAGGGGAATTAAATTAACGAACACAATTTCTCCCTGTCATTGAACTCTGACTAATGAGTCTATTTCTGGGTAATAAGAAGGAGCAGGAAGTGACAAGGCACCGTAATGAATTAGTGGCCCAGAACCTCGTTAGTCAGAATAATCTCTCCGCGCAAGATAAACGATGCAAACATTAATTATGGGGCCGCGGCGGAAATGCGCTTTGTTGGTTGGTGTCCTGTGACCGTCTCTCCGAGTTATTGCTGGAGCGAAGTGCGTTAGGAGGGGGAAAAAGAGGGAAAAGGGGGAAAAAAAGGGGTTATAAGGAGCAGTATTTTGGTCCCCAAGCAGGGTCACTCCTCTCCATGGGACATTGCAGTTTTGCAAAGGGTTTTGCAACTCTTATTCATCATGCACCTTCCAGCAGTGCTTGCAGACCCGGGTGCATCTCAGCATTTTGAAGTGGAACCTGCTTCTTTTTTTTGCAGTTTTATTATTTATTTCCGTGCCCGTGCGTGGTTTTGCATGTGCGTAAAGGCAGAGAGGAGCGAGCTGGAGCAGCGCGGTGCGGGGCAATGCTGGCCTCGCACGGCACGGCCGGGAACTGCAGCCGAGCGTTTTCCCATTTTCCAATGTTTTTCCCCCAAAATGGGGGGCGAGGGCTCCCTTCTGGCCACTCTACCCTTTCCCAGGGAAAAGGAATCCCTGGGAATTAGCACTGATCGCTTAAAGGGAATGAACTTTCCTAGGACATTAGGAGTTCTCCTAAAACATCCCTTTTCCCCCCTTCATTGCTATGCAGATATATGCAAATGCACCAGCCTCCAAATGCAGCTTTGCTGACCTCCCAATTTGTATTTATTTATATATATTTATACATGCATTTGTATTTATTTATTTACCCGACGAAGCAGTTTTCGCCTGCAAATGTAATTTAATTAGGATCCCTCCTTCTCCTTGCAGAGGGGCTCCCGGCGGCGCCGTCCTTGCTCGCTCGGGCCCAACCTGGAGGCGCTCGTCTTGCAAACGTCCTTCCCCGCAGCCCGGCACGGGAATCTTAATAACAATAATGATAATAACGGCAATAACGGGCTGGCGCCGCCGCTGCCAATTCGTTCCGCCTAGTTAGAGGCTCTGCAAAACCCAGGGGAAGGGATGCTCGCTTGCAGGATGCACTCACTTGCAGCATGCACTCGCTTGCAGGATGCACTCGCTTGCAGGATGCACTCACTTGCAGGGGATGCATTCGCTTGCAGGGGATGCACTCGCTTGCAGGATGCACTCACTTGTAGGTTGCACTCGCTTGCAGCATGCACTTGCAGGATGCACTCGCGTGCGAGATGCACTCACTTGCAGGAGATGCTTGCTTGCAGGGGATGCTCGCTTGCAGGATGGACTCGCCTGCAGGATGCACTCGCTTGCAGCATGCACTTGCTTCCAGCACATACTCGCTTGCAGGGGATGCACTCGCAGGATGCACTCGCTTGCAGCATGCACTCACTTGCAGGATGCACTCGCAGGATGCCCTCACTTGCAGGGGATGAATTTGCTTGCAGGGGATGCATTCGCTTGCAGGGGATGCATTCACTTGCAGGGTGCATTCGCTTGCAGGATGCACTTACAGGATGCACTCGCAGCATGCACTCGCTTGCATCATGCACTCGCTTGCAAGATGCACTCGCTTGCAGGATGCACTCGCTTACAAGATGCACTCGCTTGCAGGATGCATTCGCTTGCATCATGCACTCGCTTGCAGGATGCACTCGCACTCCTTCCCAATCTGGATCATGGTTGCAGAGGCTGCTCCATCGTTTTGGGCAGGTTTTTGCACTAGATGGCGAAAACGAGCTGCAAAAGACGCCCGTGTCCCTGCATTCCTCCCGCAGCCGGCGCACTACGGATGCGGGGAAAGAGCACCAAGTTTGGGAAACCGTGTTGGTCCGAGCGGGATGAGGAGAGGGAATCCTTGGAAATGCGAGTCTAAGTAGCCCTGAATGCTGAGAAATTTGGAAATGCATTAAAATAAACAAGTAAAAGCGCAGACGGAGCAGGAACGTTGACGGGAGAAGTGACACGGAGCAGCGGCGTGGAGGGGACGCGGGGACACGTATCCCGCCGGAGCTGGAGGCGCCGGCTCTGTAATCACAGGCAAAAATAAAGGCGATTAGGAAGGGGCTTCGCTGAGGGCTTACACATTTCTGCAGGGAATTGAGCGGATTGATGCCACGAGGCTCTTTGAGCTCGTGTCAGATTAGAGCAGCGAGCGGGCATCAGTTGAAGGCGAGGAGCGGAATTTGGGCGGAATGTGCATATATATTTCCAATATTTCTCCTCTGGGCCGCCGAGTTAATCTCTGCCAGCGAGGACCCAAGGCGGCAGTCGGAGTAATCAGCGCAAATGGCTTTAAAATGGAGCCGAGCCGGTAATTAGGGATAACAAATGTCACGTCAGGGAAGCCGCGGCTTGGCTTAGCGGCGAGGGACTTGGGCAAAGTTCTCTCTCCTCTTGGATCTGGGGAGGTTTTGTGGTGTTTCTCCCGTATTCCCGCTCGTTGTGGCCTTTGCCATCAGTACGCTTCAGAGTTAACACCCACAGTGCAGCGTTTAGCATCAAATAGCCCTGGGGATAGTTCAATTCCCATAAAAAGTGCCACCGTGGCCCAGGCATGTCCAGTGTGTCCCAAACACATGGACATCCAGCAGGACATGCGAGATCCATGTCCTGGTGACCCTTAAAATATCCCATGGGAATACGAGACCAGCAGGGAAAAGGCGGCTGCAAATTCCCAGGGATGTCGCTGCAACCCCGGGCCGCATCCCTGTTGGGAAGCGCAATAAATAAATGCCGATAAGCCCTGGAATCGCGGGCTAATTAAATGGGAAGCGGCTATTAAACACACACCTTAAGCTCAGGTTTAATAAGGAGCTAATGGAAACGGTGCCGTTCTACACGCGCCCCCGCCTTGGGTGGCAAACCTCAGCCCGGGCGCTCCTTAAATAATCAATAGCTATTTATTAAACACGGAATAGCTCTCCGCTTGGATTTAAATGAAGGGGCTGCCCGGGAGATGAGGTTGGATTTAAGGCATTAAGGAGCGGGCAGGTTTGCACAGCGGGCGCCGCGGGCTTCAATTTGCTGCTCTTAACCCAGCCGCATCCCCACGTTTCACCAAATATTGCAGGAAGAGCGGGCGAAATTCCCGCTTTTAGGTAAATTTGGTGCAGGAACCACTGCTTCTCGCTGGCAATGTCACTGTGCCCTGTGTCCCCTTGTGCGGTGTCCCTGCTTGCTCCTATGCGTGCTCGGAAATGCTTATTTTTCCATAAAAACGTGCTGATGCCAGGCTCCCCGGCACGTCCGCGCTTGGCTGAATAGATTCCGCGTTCCTCTAGGGGAAGGAGAGAAGAAAAGAGGCCTCAAGTGCTGCTGTTTATCCCGCTTATTTCCCGGTCATTTTATGCGGCTTCAAACGCGGCCGCCGCTCGCCCGGCTCCATTAATGGAAAATAAAGGTCATGGCTGGAGGCCTCGGTTGCTGCCTCGGTGCGCTGTGAGCTTCTCAATTTCCCTTTTGATGGGACTTCTTGGAAGTCTTCTCCACCCCTCTTGCTGAGGACCTCAGAGTTCGGCTCTTCCCTGTGCGTCACTGTCTCAGGATGTCTCTATCTGAGGATGTTTGGGGATGCTCCCCGTGGTTTCGTGGTGATACTCCCCATGGTTTCGTGGTGATGCTCCCCGTGGTTTCGTGGTGATGCTCCCCCTGGTTTCGTGGTGATGCTCCCCATGGTTTTGTGGTGATGCTCCTGCTGGTTTCGTGGTGATGCTCCCCTGGTTTCGTGGTGATGCTCCCCGTGGTTTCATGGTGATTCTCCCCATGGTTTCATGGTGATGCTCCCCTGGTTTCGTGGTGATGCTCCCCACGGTTTCGTGGTGATGCTCCCCTGGTTTCGTGGTGATGCTCCCCCAGGTTTCGTGGTGATGCTCCACATCATTTCATGGTGATGCTCCCATGGTTTCATGATGCTCCCCATCATTTCACGTTGCTCCCTATGGTTTCATATTGATGCTCCCCATCACGTCGTGGTACCCTCCTGCATAGACATCCCTGGTTGCTCTCGCTGCTCAAGCAGCAGCACGTGGTCCTCGCGCCAGCAGCAGTGACATGGCCCTGCCTCATTCACACCACAAAATATACACATATATATGTATTTTTTTCCCCATTCCTCTTTATTCCGACACCTTCCAAACAGGATCAGTGAAATAAGTGGCTGCAGCATCCCAGTTCACAGGCCCCGGAGCCGAAAAGCCACTACAGATTAAAGTGGGTTTTGTCCTCTCCAAAGCGACTGTATTTTACATGCTGCCCCTGTCCTGCTGATCCTATTAGCGGGCAGCACAAAACACAGAACCTCGTGGCTATATTTGTTTGCCTTTCGCTATGAGAGCTCTTTTATTTTGATCCGTTTTGGCGCCGTTTGTGGTGCCGTGGACTTGCTTTTCTCATTTATTTATTTGTTGCATTTGAACTGGTGCAAAAAAATGTATTTGGGGCATCTATATAATGGGGTTTGGAGCCCGTGCGCAGAGAGAATGTCAAATTTAATAGGTGAAAATAGGTTTGTTGTTGCAAAAAAAACAACAGGGGTCTCGGCGTTGCAGCGGATGTTGCTGCAGTCGGTGGCAGGTGGAGAAGCTCAAGGAGGGGAGGATTTAGAGCCCGGATTCCTCCCGCCGCTCCGAAGGGCTCCGGCTTGCGGGAATGCCCCTGGGCCCCGGCTGTAATGCGCGCAATAAATTAAATCCCAAAAATGTGATTACTTTGTCACTCGGAAGACAAACGCGCGCGCCTGGGGAGTCGCAAAGCATGGGTGATTTGTTGTT
Source organism: Crypturellus tataupa (assembly GCA_034781795.1). Classification (NCBI taxonomy): domain Eukaryota; kingdom Metazoa; phylum Chordata; class Aves; order Tinamiformes; family Tinamidae; genus Crypturellus; species Crypturellus tataupa. The sequence goes on along the minus strand of JAWLRI010000218.1, from coordinate 52,123 downwards.
GTTTTTACTATGTTTACTGTTATTATAACTTATTCCGAATTATTCCGCTCTGCGAGGGGAGGCAAGGCCGGGGGCTTGGAAAGCTCCTTGGAGAAGGGGTTTTGGGGAAGGGATTTGGAGGAGGCAAATGCTCCCCGGCCCCAGATCCATCGGGATGCTGGTGGGAGGATTGGGATCTCATTCCCGTGGGTCTCCAGCCCAAATCCATCGGATCCGGTTGTTTCCAACAAGATTTTTTGGAGCCAACGTGCTCCCATAAGGCAGTGGATGGGTTTTCCCAGCGCTTGTTGCAAGGAGGAAAGTGTTTGTGTCGCTCCAAAGAGAAAAGGAGGGGAAAATTGGAAGTGCCCCCAAAACCCAGTGCTTTCCTTAAGGAAAACACCCTGGAAAGGCTGTTTTCCAAGGAGAATTTTGCTGCATGCAGCCACTGGGGGAATACATCGGGATTTGGTCCATTGCATCAACAGCAAAGGGCTCTGTTATGGGCAAATTATGGCCAAATGTGTCCTTTCCTCCCCAGAAAAATGAAAAAAAAATCCTTTCCAGCACACTTTAAAGTGGATTTATTTGCAATTCACTTTCCATGTATGTTCTGTTAAGGATTTGGCCTCTCTGAGGGTTTTTCCTCTTTTTTTAATACATTATATTACCCTTTGCTTTATAAAGGGAGCACGTGCGGGGGAAAAAACACTTAAGTTCCCCGTTAAGGATTTATCCGCATTTCTCTGGAGCGGGTATTTGCCGGGGGTATTTCTCGGTGGGAATACCTGCAGATTATATAAAAAAAATAAAATAAAATAAAAAAATCCCCTCTCTTGAAGCCTGTAACCTTGCGGAGTGATGGATGGTCCTGCTGAAGGAAGAGTTATGGAGAAATGGGAATGGGGAGGAAGAAATGGAGATACCACAATTTACTCCAGGGAGTCGGAAAAGGGCTATGAATTATTAAGTAAAATTAATAATTGAAATAATTAACAGCTGCGAGGGATTTTTTTTGGTCCATTCCCTGCATAGTAGGGCAGGAATGTTTAGCATCAGGCAGTGGTCCCCACTAGTAATTTGATGTTAATTAATTCCCTGGCTCAGCATTCCCGGCATTTAGGGGTGTTTTCTTTTCTTATAAATATATTAATAAGTTTTAAGTAATTCTACAAAGTAATTTGGGGGGAAAAGAGAGAAAAAAAGAGCAAACGGCAAGGCATTTATTTTGGAGCAGTAATTAAACCGGCTCTTTTTCCTGCATGAACATAGATCAGAGGAAAACGGCTTTTTCCCTTGCAAAACCCATTTGAAGCCTTGAACCCTTTGCCCAATTTGGGAAGAATTAGCCCCAAATCTCCTACCAGACTCCTTTTTTCCTGCTTTAGTGACTCTGCAAACGCTGCCGACTTTCTTTTTTGTGTATTTTCCCCCCCTTTCCCTTCCCGCTAGATGAAGTGGGTTTAGTTTTTATTGAATCACTTTCCTCCGAGGAGAGAGGTTGCGAGTGGCTAAAACCTCTTCCAATCCCATCAAAACGCCGCTGGGGGAATTCACTTAAATTTATTTAATCCTCCCGCTTTATCGCGGTCACTTCATCACGCCAGGTAAGTGGATGCTAATGGATCCCTCCTCGTTCCGGCTCGCGGCCTCCCTGGAATTAGATCCCAAACCTCTGGATGGCGCCTGGCATTTTATCTCCTCTGTTTTTATTTGATTCGGGAGCCCCGTGCGGGGTGTTGAGGCCGGAAAACTCATTGCTCTGATCTCTCCTGACCTCCTCGCGCGCTTCCAGGCACCAGGAACGAATCCGAGGGGAAAACGCGGATGAATCCGCTGGGATTTGCAGCCTCCTTGGAAGCAGCTCCCTCTCCGTGGCCTCCCCTCCCGGCTCGCATCAAAGCGCTAATGAAAAACCTAAATAACCCTGGAAAAACAGCAGCCGATTTTGAATTATTGAAGAGCCCCATCGCCGCGGAGGGAGGGGGTATCGGTGGCCGCAAAGGCCAATTATTTCCGAGACGCCACCATTGTGATTAGCCGGGGCTGGGAATTAATTAGTGTCATTAGAAAAACGCATTGGAATTTGGTGGGGAGTTGCCGGTGGGATGGGGACGCGGAGAGTGGCCGGATTGGGGGAGCCGGACGGATTGATGGGAGTGAAGGAAGCGGCATGAGATGCACTGAGATTTTAAAGCCATTTTGGTGCAAATTTGGCGTTTTTAAGAGCACACGGGCTCCTCCCGTTATATATACGCATGAGTCCGCACATATATATCTATATAATATAGTGTGGAAGCGATTTATTGGGAGGTTCCTGCAGGCGGCCGTATTTATTCCAGGCTCGCCGGCGCGGGGTGCTGTTATAAAGTGCTGGGTGGGCTGTTTTTTTTCTTATTTTTGTGGATTTATGAAGTCCTTAAAGCGTCTGTTCCGTCCCCATTCCGGGGCTTGGTGAGGGATGCGTCCCCGGCTGCCTTGACTCCGATGACTTCCCTGCCCCATTCCCGAAATATAAAAATAACCTGTCAGGATACAGCTAATAACGAGTTGGATGCTCCCCGGTAGGTTGCCCCTTGTGTCCATCAGCAGCGTTCGGGGTGACCCAATTATGATAATTGGCTGAAGGAATTGCTAAAAAAAGAGGAGAAATGCAGGTTTTTGTGCAATGTCCACGTAGCACTTCCTCTGGGCGCGATTTTGTGTTATTTTCATGCTAATTTGAGGCGTGGGATGACCACAGGAGTGAAGTTGCAACCAATGCAACTTAATTTGGGGCATCTAACCCTATATTTGCACCAGGTCTGGTCCCCAATGGAAAACCGGGAGAAGGTGGAAACCCTTCAAAGATAAATGTGGGGATATTTGCGGAGCATTAAACACTGTCACGCCAAGCGCCCAGGAAAAGCCAAGGAGGAGATGAATAATTTTGCCTTCCGAGAAGGCTTTGGAGGGCGGAAAATAAATCGGGAGCCACCTGAGCCAGCGGGGACGCCAATGAAGTCCCCTCCGTCAGGGATCCGGAGCGGCTCCGACCTGCTTAAAAGGGATCAAGGGGAGAGATGAAGGCTAAAGGGAGGAGCCTGGGGAGGAGGAGAGGAGGGAGGGAATCGGGAGCGGATATTAATAACCATGTTAAATATTTATTTGACCTCCTTTCGCGCGATCCTTTTAACGGTGACCCAGAAAGCCAATCTTGGCTGCGCTTCTCCTGCCGCCGCCTCTTTGGATGCGCTGGGAACGGAGGCTCTTTGCCTCCTGCTCCGGAGGGTGGGAAGAATAAAAGTTATAGAGTTAACCCAAAGTGTATCTGGTGCGAGTAAATAGCGTTCTTGAAAAGCATTAGTTTTTCTAATGGAAAATAAAATGGAAAACACAGCTCAGGGATTCAGAAATTCCAACATTTAAAAGCAACCGGTGTGCGAGATGCTCTTATTTTATGGAGAAGCAAAGGAAAAGTGGGATTTGAGCCACGCTGGAGGAGAGAGCAGTCTAGGAAGCTCCCAGCACCGCAAAATCAGACCTCGGTAAATGGTCCTAAGAGCCCCCCAAATCACCGATCGCTTGGAAAATAACTGTGGTCGTCCAAAGAAAATGGTCCTTATCTTCCCTTAAAGTACATTTTCCGAGCGCGGGTAATGTGTATGTTGCCGGGTGCTGGTAAATGTAGTTAGAGGTTTTAGCCCATGGGAGATGGGGAAAATCCCACATTTCTGCTGTCCCCTTGGCCTCCGTGGGACCATCGGGCTCTGCATCCCTCAGAGCCCACGTTTCTGCATGGAGAGAAGGTTAACGCCGATGGGAGCTCCCAACTTTTTGATTTATCGTCTTTGGGCATTCATCACTCTTTTCTTTAAATTAAAACTCCCTCCAGATGGGGTCCCTGACACAGATTTATTGATCTGCAATAAAACCTCCCTCATAACCTGTGCAGTTGCCCATTCATCTTGCCGCGAAGGAGGCATCATCGCGCTGCGGATGTCCCAGGAATGAGGGCAAGCCTCTAACTTGGTCCTTTTCGGCCTCCTCTGTGTCCACGTGGCTCTCCATGTATTTTGGAAAACATAAAGTTTCTCAAGAAAGAAAAAGTAGGTGGATAATTTAAGTATGATGTAGAAATATGGGATTTCTGCGGTTTCAAGCAGACGGACAAAACCTACGTCTAGTCTGACCCAAATAAACTCTTCTTGGGAAGTTTCCTACCAAAGGAAGAGGGGAATGAAGTGATTTCCAAGGTGTAGAAGGCCAGGATGGCAAAGTTGGGTAATCTCTCTCCTTAGCCTTTATGGTTTGAGGTCTGGTCTGTGGCTTGATAGCCCTGATCCTTGGCGTCCTCAGGACATCCCTCGCTCTTTGGGAAGGAAATGGGATTAGCAGCAGATCAGGAGTCCTGACCATTGAGCCAGACTTTCCTTGGGTACCTCGGAGCACAATATTGCGTGAATTATGGTTGAGTCTCGTTGAAGACACTTGACGTGTTGAACGTGCATTAAGACGTGCTACACGTTTAAGTCTATGCCAAAGGCTGGTCTATGTATGGGTTGGCCCATTGATGTCCATCATTGCGATGAGTGTGTCCCCTCATGCTCTACCAACACCTTGGAGGTTGTCCAAGCTCTACCAACACTTTGGAGGTGGTCCAAGCTCTTCCAACACTTTGGAGATGATCCAATCTCTACCAACACTTTGGAGGTGGTCCACTCTCTACCAATACTTTGGAGGTGGTCCAGACTCTACCAACACCTTGGAAGTGGTCCAAGCTCTGCCAACACCTTGGAGGTTGTCCAAGCTCTACCACCACCTTGGAGGTTGTCCAAGCTCTACTAACACCTTGGAGGTGGTCCAAGCTCTACCAACACTTTGGAGGTGGTCCAAGCTCTACCTTGGAGGTGGTCCAGGCTGCACCTTTGAAGGATGCAAGGGTGACTGGAGTCCCAAGGGACCCGTACGTGCCAGCACAAGGGTGAACACATGGACGAGAGGGCTCAGGAGCAGTTGTTTGGCAAGACCAACGCACCAGACGGGAGACCAAGCACTGCCCATGAATAACCAGGGAAAAACGTCGGATCGGGCAGGATAATCAGGGGAGGACGGGCAAGCGTTGAGTCAGAGAAGGGAAGGAATCCTCATTTATCACCATAATCAGGAAGCCAGGCCGAGCAGGTTTTAATCACCGCGCGCGGAGAGGGAATGCAGAGCGGGTTTCTGGTTTACAGTGAGCGCGCCGCCACAGCTGATTGATGTCAAATATGTCATGATGTATATTGTAAAAGCCCGGAGATTTAATGGTGTAACTCCATGGTAGTCTTGGAAGTGAGGAGCTGCGGAGCAGGGAGTGATGGATGGGCTCATTTCCATGTAAAATTGCCCATGGCATTGACAGCCCTGGTATGCGGCGGGGAGATAAGAGGGAGACAGCGAGATTCGCGCTGACCCTGGTATTGAAATATTAAAATACAGCTGTAGGATCGACTGGACTTTGCAGACGGAGCGCGGGTTGGAGTGTATGTGCTCTAGCGCTCATGATCAGAGTTACGTGGGCATCCGTCTCTGCCAAATCTGCCATCCCGGGAAGCGTTGGCATCTCCCGGCTCCGACGGAAAGAATCTATGCGTAGGGATCATCGGGTCCTGGTGGATCCATGCGTTGTCGGCTTAGGAGGAGCTCCTGGTGTCAGGAAATCTCCATTTTAATTTGGGTTGGGTGGCAAAAGAAGGGAAAAGGAGGGGAATTTTGGCCGCTGGAGTGATGCAAAGTGGATGTGGCAGAGCAGGGAGCCCAGCCTAAATAAACTGTCAAAGGGCGTTTTGCTTTCATTACGGCCTTAAAATTCCCCGATGTGCTCGGGAACGTGCTCCTCGGCTCATTCCCCTTGGATAACGGGGCGAACCGCTTCCAAGGAGCCTGGGGAAGGTGGAAAACATTAGGAAAAGGCATTTTTCTCCTAGGGATAAATGCCAGACTGGGGACAGGAGCGGTGGAGGTGGAAAACCCTGGTTTGAGGGAATCTTTATGAGGATTTAACTCCTCTTCCCACTGATGCAGCTCGGTGCCTGGGGACCGTATCCATCTCCGGTGCCATCGGAGCCACCAGGCTTCCCCGTGGGATAACTCGGGCTGATTATCCATCACCGGGGTCGGAGGAGGGGGAATATCTATGTATAGCGAGTGCGGAGCGGCTCAGCGCCGGATTCGGGAGCAGCTCGGGATAGGGACGGCTGGCGAGGAGGTTATTAGAGGCCCTTGCTCCCTAATGAGGGCTAATTCCAGCGCATTTGCCTCCGTGCACGTGGTCCCTGCCTCCTCGGATCCCGTTCCTGCTCTCAGGCAGCGGAAGGGCCCAAATTGGGGTATTTTTCAGAGCCAGGTTGACTAAGCTGACCCTGATATAAACGCTTAAGAGGCTTTGCGGGGATTAAGGGACTGTGTTTTAATCTCGCCGCCTTCGCCGCGCTGTGCCGCGCTCTGCGCATCCCTTCCCTCGTCATTCCTGAGCATCCTCGGACACACGGACAGGGCAAAGGACAGCGTTTCCAGGAATTAAATTGCATTGCTCGTTCCTCGACTTAAAAAATCGGGTATTAAAACCACCCTTGCAAGGGCATCTTTATTTATTTCTTTTTTGGGGGGGAATTTATGAGCTGTTCTCCCATCGTCGGAGACAATGTGTAATTTATAGAGCCGCCTGTATCCGATGCGGAGACGAAGGAGGGAACCAGGGGGGATTTTGGCTTTCTCACCTTCCAGTGCTCATTTTGGTCCTGCTCCCAAATCCATGGAAGATAGCGCTGAATCCCGCTTCCCATTACCCAAGAGTAATTAGGATGGTGATGCTGGATCATGTGCCCTATGTCCAAATGCTGCCGGGCAGGTTTTTGGTTAAAACTAATGGGAAGGTTTTGATTTATTATTATTATTATTATTATTATTTTGAAACAGGGAAAAAGAGCAATTTTTATGGGGTGAGAAAGCCACTCTCTGCCCATCTTTTTGCAGAATTCCGTCCAATATCGCACAAGGCAGCCCAAGTCTTTAGCAAATAAATAACAACAAACGAGCGCCGAGCAGCAGGAGTCGGATATGCCCCGTCCACCGCGATGACAAGCGTCCCCCCGGGTCCCCGGAGCTGTCTGTCCCCTGCCTGCCCTCTGTCACGCTGCCTCTTTGCTCCGTTTGCTCCCATTTGCATGATTTCCTGGCTTATTTTCTCCTCCCGTTGTCTTTTTCCGTCTTTCTCCTTGCCCGATTTCTGCTCCCTTCCCTCTTCCGACTATGTGGCCAGCATGAGGGAGTGATTTCCAGAAGGAATAAAAGTGTTTGAGGAGGAGGAAAAAGAAAAAAGAAGCAGCAACATTTTCCGTGCGTCGCTGTGTAAAATGGGCCGTAATAAAGCAGAACCACACTAAATGAATTATGGCAAAAACCCCCAAATTACCAACACGTCAAATACTATTAGCACTCGGATCTGTAGGAAGAATATATGCACGGAGGAAGCTTTTCTTATGTTATTGTTGGTTTTTTTTTGGATTCCTGCTCTTTTTGTGAAGCAAATGCCAGGCGCTCGGAACAGCTGGTTTTGGCGTCTTTGAGTGAATAACTGATAAAAAAGAAGGAAAACAAGAAGCGTTTTTCATGGTGTCAGGGCATGGAGGTAGCGTGCTCCTTCTTGCAGCAGCTTCAGGCTTTGCTTTGCTAGCAGGGAGGAGCAAATTGAGGCAGAATTGCTGCAATCAGAGGGCTTCCTAGGGGACATTGATGCATCCTCAAGGGTTGCACTCAATGAGGATGGATTTGGGTGGTCCTTGATGTTGAGGAACCCCAAGAGTTGAGTTAGAGCCATGCAGCAAAGCAGGGATCTGCATTCACCCGCAGGACTCCTTAGGTTTTATGGTTATTACTGTTATTTTTGCTTTTATGGGGAGCTTGAAAGGGTGCCAAGCACTGTGGGAAGATGAAAACACTTTGGCTTTGGCCAACAAAGCCACATGTCACCGTCCGCCCCAGGTGACTTCGCTCAACGGCAGACAAGTAGATTCTGTCCCCGTCGTGTGTTCATCAAAGCTGCTCCACTTGACATGAATAAATATTTGTTGGACCAACGGAGACTTTATAGCCCGTCAGTTTGGGCATGGAGATGTGTGCTCAGGTCCCCCTTCCAGATTCCACTTAATTATTTATCCGCAGCCGAAAAGACGGGGAAAGAAGAGCCAGAGGCCACGTCTGCAGCCTGGCAGCGGGGTCTTTAGTGGCCAAAAGCGGCCGTAATTGCGAGTTACTGCAGATTACTCCCTATTTCTGAGTTCAAGTGCGTTTTCTACTCTAGGTCTGAGCCGAAATCCGCACTGGAGGTCAAGGATCGGCCCTGATAAATGGGGTTGATTTGCAGGGCAGAGAGGGACGTCTTTGTGCTTCTCCTTGGGGGAGTTTTCCAAGGTCTAGCAAAGGTCGTGGCTCTTGGAAACGTCTGGGTTTTCCCCGCGGTGGAATCACTCCCCTACATAGTTTAAAGCGAGTTAATTAGCGGCTGAATTAAAGTGGAAGGAGAAGTTCTTGTCTAGGAGCTTCCTCGCTTCAGCTTGCTCTGTCCATGCTTTCCGGAGTGCCCGGGATTTGGGAGATGATGTGGGATAAATCATGATGATGATGATGGAGATGAAGACCAAGTCCTCCCATCTACATGTCCCCAACCCGAGAACTTGCCCCCACTTCAGTTCTCTCTAAAATTCCGGGTATTTTCTTACTCCAGCACCAACATATTGGATCCATCCATGCATTGAGTGATGCCCTAGAGGTATCCAGGGATGTTGGTCGCGTCCTTGAGGTCCTGGAGACATTGGCTGACTTTATCCAGTGACCTTCGTCTCCAGCCGACCGCTCCGATGTCGGAATATGTGTTCCTGCCGGGAAGGCCGTGCGTATAGGACCGTGTTTTGTATTAAACAAAAATAAATCCCCTCTAACGCGCGGTTTTCAGACAGGTTGTCCTAATATATTAACTTCTGTCTGTGTTTTGAATAGTCAATTTCACGGTGAAATGAGTTCTTAATAATATATTTACCACCTGGGAGAGATCTCCCAGCCATCTGGAAAGGAGTGGGGATTTAGTGCCCTCGAATGGAGATTGTTTTTTATTTATTTATTTATTTTACCCATGTTTGCATCCCTCGGGAGGATGTTTTGGGCCCTAGTTGGTGGTTGCAGGTTGGTTTTGGGCCATTTTCCCTGTGTTTCTTCTCGCAGAAGGGTGTCAAGAAACGCATTGAAGTTCTTGCAACTCTTGCAAGAAGTTCTTGCCAAGCCCTGGATTTAGCCAGCTTGAACCTTAGGCTGGTAATTACCGAGGAGCAGATTTTGCACTGCTGTTCCCACACGATATCGCCACCGGATGCTATGGAAAGTGCTGGAGCTAGGAAGCAGCCCTATATATATTTATTTTTCTTGCAGTTTGAGCTTTCAGATGTGTGGAGCATCAATCTGGAGGCAGCGGCTCGCGGGTTATCAGCTCCTGCCATCGAGTGGAAAAGCATCTTGCAAAAATACTCGGTCGCGGGCGCTTTCTGAGCCGGTCAATGCTCCGTGCATCGGTCCTGCGCTGTGATTAGGGAGATAAAATCTGCTCCCTGATAAAGTGCACTGCTCCTGTTGTGCAAATGCAGAAATAAACAGGGATAAGGAAGGAAACGGGGCCGCCGAGTTGTTAGCCGTGAAGCTATCGGCACGTATGGGTGGGCATTGGCTGATATGGTTATTCTTGCTAGCGGTAGGCAACAAATATTTCCCTCTTGAGCTCTTCCTAATAACTCATCTTTTACTTGAGTACATGAATAGGCTGGTTCCATAGCCCCGGTGGTAAGAATTTGTATTCCAGGCTTAGGATAACGCAAGTTATATCTCAAATTTGCACATGGAAAGCAAGGCAGGGGGTCAGGAACACCCATATAAAAAGCCATCCCATCGGCACGGCCACGGTGGCATGTCCCCATAGGTGACGTCAAGGTGCATTAGCTCAATTTATCTTTCCCGAGGAACGTAAAAGGTCAGGATGGTTGGAATGGAAACCCTCTGCCTTCGCGGCCCGTTTTCCGCGCGGTGTTTCGCCGCCGCCGCGACACGATCTCAATAGCAATGAGGTTCCTCGCCGCCCGCTCCAGTTGTTTATGGAAAGGAGCCGCGGAAAACATATTATTACGGCGAATAATGGATGGGGCTGCAGGGAGACAAGGAAATAATTGCATTGAGGGGGCTCGGAAACATCATAAAGCCAAGAATGGAGTTTGCTTGGACTCGGATGTCGCAAGGTCCCTGGGACTCAACTAAATCTCCATAAATCAGCGCAGCGCATTTAGGCTCGCGGGCTTCTCTCCTGCAAAACTTCTATTTTTTTTCCCCTTTTTTCCCTTTGAAGAAACGCCACAGAGGAGCCCGGAGTGAATAAAATACAGCCCGACCACAATTACGGTGATTAATTATCCGTTTGCGTTTTGTTAGCACCTCTGGGTTCCCTGTCAGGGGGCCGCGAACCGGCGGAGCGGAGAATAAGGGAAACGCGCGTCCCTTTTGTGAGGATGCGGCAGCTTTGTGTAAAAATAAATAATTAAACGGGAATTAAAAAGAAAAGAAAGGGAGAGAAAAGGAGCTGCTGCAGAGCTGGCATCCAGAGCAGAAACGTTCCCAGTGCTCCGGCACGTGGTTTTCATGGAAAAAACACAGATGGGGAAGAGTTTTCCTGAGGTTTTGCTGCAGGTTTCCCCTCCGGTAGTTCTTGCGCTGCAAATCTCCAGTTGATAGATCACAAATGATCCCGTGACTGCCTGTTCCGCTGAAAATTTCCCTCTATTTTCCAGTCCATCATTCCCGCTGTGCCCATAACTTATATTTACAGGTGAGAAATTCGGAAACTTGGAGATGGGAGGAAGGAGCCTTTGGGTTTGGTCAGATTTGGGGGTGGAAAAGTCAATTTGGAAGCACTGGGGAGCACCTTAGAGGGAAACGGTGCGATTCCTTTGGCTTTTTTCCCCCTAAAATGGCACAGAAACGGTGTTTCCATCAAACCGTGGCACAGCTTGTGCTAACTTGCGAGTAAACCCATATGCTTCACGTATGGCGCCGTTTTTCCACCCTTTTCCTTAAATGTCACTTTTGTGAAACGACAAAGACATTTCTAGGCCAGGACGCGGCACTGCGCGCAGTTTTAATGTCTCCTCCGCCTGCTCCTCTCCATCTCCTATTTATTTTCAAAAAAAAAAAGCATTTTTCCGAGGTGCTTGTTTCCATATGGAGTTTTCCCGTTGGGAAATAAGTTTCTCTTGGGCATTACTCGATGGCGGCAGTGGATAACCCGGGTATTGCAGCATCGTGTGGTCCCTCCTTGCTGCAAATAGGAGGATCGGGACACGAGCGCGTCCCCATCCCCATCCCGCGGGAATTGCTGGGCTGGGAAAGGGCGAGCGGGTCGGAGCCGGTTTGCAGCGTGGGAAAGCGCATGGAAGGCGGCTCGTTTCATTACCGGCTTAATTGGGGCTCGTAATTAATTGCAAGCAAGTGCAGGTGGAAAAAGGCCTTTTGCTTCCTTATTTTTTAATTATGGATGTTATTTTGTTGCACGTGGGATTGCAACCACCGAGGAAGCTCAGGTTGGGCTTTGCTTTTGCAATACTTGGGCCTGCACCTGGCTCTGTGCATGGGAAAACCGGGAATTGCAAGGCCGGGATACGGCTGTCCCGGTGCGACCTCTCCGATGGATCACGCAGAGCCTCGTTAGCCACCGTGGAACAAAGCGCCCTTCATTTCGCCACGTTTTTAATGAGCTTTTGGCTAACGAAGTGGGTCAGCGCCCCGAGCAACTCGGTGCAGCGCAGGGGTAGGCGAGGAGGCGACTCGATAGACAATTTATTTTATTATTTCTTCCCAATAACCTTCCCTAAAATCCCGCCAGGTTGCACGGCGCTTTTAATGGACTCGCAGCCAATCTGCCTGATGCCACCGCAAAGGTCAATTAAATTCACCCTAAAAATTTGAAACTCCCGGCTCATTACACGCTTGGAAATGAGTCGGAAGCGCCGCGCTGCCCCGGAGGTTCCTGATATTTTGCTAATGAACCCGGCTCCTAATGGAAGGGAAAGGGAAGAAAGAGGCCGCCAAAAAATAACCCTTTTAAATGAGTGTTAAGCTGAGCGGCCCCTTGATGGGGACGTCCCCGCGAGCGGTGGCACCGCTCCGGCTCCGCGCCGCTTCCAGGGCCACCCGCGGAGCGGCAGCTGCCGCCGAGCGGCTTTTCCCTAGGGAATGCCGGGCCGCACGCGGGCAGGGAAGGCGGTTCAATTAATCAAGCGGACGATTAATTGCTGCTGGCGACCCGGGCTGCTGCGAGCAACATGCTCCGAGCGGGAACCTGCTAACACAGGATTCCCTTAGGGATCCGGCGGGTTTTTCCTTGGTTTGGGGTTGTTTTAGGGTCCCTTGGAGCCGCTGTCACCTCTCCCAATGACGCCCCGTTCCTGCTGTCATTTAGCCGCAGGGAGGGCAGCGCTGAGTGGCGGCTGGTGACATCCCCAGCGCCGCCCTGACCCCGTCACTCTCGCTCTGTTCTTGCATTTCCGTGCACTTGCCCTGTCCTTTTCCCTTTTTATTGCTTTTTTTTCTTTTTTTCCCTCTTTTTTGACATCCTGACCTGCCTCTCTCATGCATACCGCTTGCTTCATCAGATTTTTCCCTTTTCTGATGTTTTTTTTTTTACCTGCTAATTAAAGCAAAATCCATATTTAATGGGGTGGGATGATGTTTCCCATCTCCCTGCACCTTTCCTAACCGGAATTCTCATCCGGGCGGGATGCGGAGGGACATGTGGGTCCCCCAAGTGGCTATAGGTCACCTTAGGAATGAGGATAATGCTGGATAGCAGGATCTTCCTGCAGATATTTGGGAATAGGGCTCTGGCGCGATGCTCGTGGCTCCCTCATTCCGCAAGGAGCTTCCCAGACCCCGGAATGCTTCCAGGAAAGCAATTCCGGTGACGTTTCCCCTGGCATTTGGAGGGGAGGAACAAGCCAGTGTTTGCCACGCGCCCGCACCGCTTTGCAGAGCCATAAAGAGGGGAAAGGAGCACGGGGGGACGTGGGCACCCACGCAAAGTGACACCCACAAGCGACGGTGACATATCGCCAGCACCGCGGCCGGGCTTAAATCTTCCCCGAATCTCCATTTTTCTTTCTTTAAACGCTCCCAGAATAGATGGAATTTATAATCAGGAGCCATAAAAGCGCTGATTTATGGCTCATCTTGATGACAATATTTAATAACTCGTGTATATTTTATCACATCTTTTTAATGCCCTGTTGTGGAATTTTACTTAGGCATTTCGGCCTCTATATCAACCTGTCGCAGCGCAGATGGGCCGGCTTTTTGCGTTGTCTTGGATCAGCATCCTTGGATCAAGGATCAGCATCCTTGGATCAGCATCCTTGGATCAAGCATCCTTGGATCAAGAATCAGCATCCTTGGATCAGCATCCTTGCATCAAGCATCCTTGGATCAGCATCCTTGGATCAAGGATCAGCATCCTAGGATCAGCATCCTTGAATCAAGCATCCTTGGATCAAGCATCCTTGGATCAGCATCCTTGGATCAGCATCCTTGGATCAAGAATCAGCATCCTTGGATCAGCATCCTTGCATCAAGGATCAGCATCCTTGGATCAATGATCAGCATCCTTGAATCAGCATCCTTGGACCAGCATCCTTGGATCAGCATCCTTGGACCAGCATCCTTGGATCAAGGATGCTGAAGGCAAAACCCAAGCAGAAACCCCAACCACTTAATTCCCTTAATTCCACCATCTTCTCCATGGCTCCCGTTCCCTAACAAAACACGTGCAAGGTTTTCTCCTGATAGGAGACAGGGAAAACCTTGGGAATTGTCATCCTGGGGGTTATTTTGCCAGCTCTGCTCCATCCCATGCTTTGCAAGGAGGTCGGAAAGGCAAAAAAAAATCCACATTTGACACCAAAAAAACATCCTTTATGCTGTGGTTCTGGGGGGAAACTTATTTTTTTACTGAAATGGGAAACTTAGCGGGTATTTTTCTTTATTAAGCAGATACATATTTGAGTTTGTGCAGGTTTCCACACTGCCATTTCTGCAGGCAGCGTATGACTCTGCTCCCCTTGGGATACTTCTAATATCAATTTAATTTTGACTCTTACAACTGCATCTATTCCACGGGGAAGCCACGAATAACCCAGGCGCCATCCGGATAGCTGGAATTTTTCTGCCTTTCACTTTGAAGGTGTTTCCACAATGGAACCTTTTGTTTCCCGGCCATGAGTTTCCAGGAAAAGCTGTAATTAATTTGCCGACGTGGAAATTATAGGTGTGGGGCCTGCAGCTACCTGCTAATCAGAGCGATTGCTGCGTAATTGCAGATGCCCAAAACCACGTTGGGATTTGGGTGGGAATTACCTGGGAAATTTTCCCTTTTGGTGGGATGTTCTCCTGCTTGGCGAGGGTGGATTTTGCTCCAGGAAAACTGTCGTTTTCTTCCCATTTTGGAGCAAGTGGGGATATAGGGATGACAAGCACTGCGACATAATGATTTATTATTATTATTATTATTATTATTATTATCATTATTATTATTGTTATATAGGGCTAATGAGATGGTCCCCCTGCTCGCGGGGAGGACCGCTTGGTCCAGCTCTCGGAGCATTCGGAAGGAGGGAGATGCCGAGGTTATTTATGATGGATCGGGATTACTCAGCTCCGTGTTTATGGAGCCGCTTGGAGAGCCGGACGCGCTTCCCGGCGCCGCGGCCGGTGCCAGCTGGACTCGTCCTGGATTCCAGAGCGGGATGCGGGGCCAGGACCATCCCCGGGGTCACGTCGTTGCCTTTAATTAAGCGGATTTGGCCCGCTCCGTTGCAGCGAGGGAGCCACATCCTGGCTTCCCGGTGGGATCATTCGACTCCCGCGTTCAAAGCCCGGATCTGGGGCAGCATCGGAGCGTGCCGCATCCGTGCGCTTTCATCCTCCCTCCGGGAGCATTTCTGGACCCTTCTTCTCCCATTTCACCGCTTCCCGGGGGGATCTAGGGCCTCTTACTCGCTGGGGGGCATCTTATATATGTACATATACATATATATATATAGAACGTAGCTATATTTATACAGATATGATTTGAAACGCAGCAAAGCGGTGGCTTTTCCTTCCCCCTTCGCCGCTCGCGGGGATGATGCACGCGATCGCGGCCGGCTTGATTCATGCCGCGCTCACCTTGCAGCACAAACTGTCACCCCAAACATAATAAACCGCCTTGTTTGCCCGCCCGGAGGGACCGCTCGGATCCTCTGCAAGGGGAAAGAGGAGTTTTTTGAGGAAGACGGATGGCCAAGCCGCGGCGCGGCTGCAAGCGCAGTAAATAATAATCCTGCGGGATGCTGCCGCATCCCGGTTATCCTGGAGCCGGAGCTGCTTCCTGCTGGTGTTAGGAGAGCATTAGCAGGGGGGGGAAAGTTAACCGCGTTTATCGAGCTGCAGAAAGGGGTTGTTTTTATATCCCTTTATTGGAATATAAAGCCGGCTTTTATAACCTTTTAAAGGGACATAAAAGCAGCTCGGAGACCGCAACGCTCGCTCCAGTTCGAGGCCGAGGAGGAGCACGAGCATCGCCCTCGCGCTCCCGCGCATCCCACGTGCTTCCCGGCCTCCGGAATGCGGAGATTTGGGTTTCCCCCCCAAAAAAAAACAAGCTTGGAAGTGCGTACGGGAAGGGGAGCAGCTGCTTGTAATTCGGCTTGGCGGGGAGGGAGGCACCCCGCATCCTCGGCGCGTATTTTTCATCATTACGGGCAGCAATGCCGCCGCGGTGACAGATATTAATGCAGTTCACGGCGGGAGAAAATCTTCTTTCCATCAGGCTCGGCGCGCAGCAAGAGGGCACCGCCGCTCGCAACCCCACGGCGACGCTTCCAAGGGGGATACGGTGGTTTTTTTTTTTTATTTTGAAGCGGGAAGTTTTATTCCCGGATGAAGTTGGCAGCGGCGCCGCGTCGCTTGTGGTGCAAAACGCCCAAATTGAGCCGGTTTGGGCGATGCCGCATCCCGCCTGCATCCGCAGAGCTTCCTCGCGCGCCCTCGTCCGCCTTTTTATTTGCTTATCCCACTAAATATTCATCAGTAACATTTAAGACAAAGGGAAGAGATAATTACAAGGGGAGAGGGTTTTTTTTTTTTTCCTGCGGTACTAAAGGTTAACAGAATTCTTGGCATTTGTGCCGTGTCGATCTCCGCGTAATTATGCTCCGTTTCCCAGAATTCAGAGGCGACCGTGCCTGTTAGCGCTCCGAGATGCTACCCCGGGAATTAAATTTATGAGATCATTTCTCAAAAATCTCCCGATTCAGCCCAAGCCTCCCGCTTAATGGCACGGCTATTATTAATATTATTCTTGGACGCGGAGCCGACGCGCGCGCGCAGGCGGGATTGCTCCCATCCGGACCCCTTTTCCAGCGGGATCTGCGGCGGATCCGGACCCGGCTGCGGGCAAAGGGAAAATTGGTGCCTGCAGGAGCGTCGCATTCCCAAAGATGCCCAAAACTTGGCAGGGAGTTTGGATGGGAGTTTCTGAGCACCAGGAGGGATTTTTTTAATATAAATATGGAAAAAAATTGGGTTAGAATCAAGGTTTTTGCCCTGCTGTTTTGTGCACACGGAGAAGCTCTCCGGTAGGAAAAGGCTTGGGAATGAGGAGGATGGGATGGGTTGGAGACAACGCAGGATGGGTTGTATCCGATGCATCCCAATCCCACATGGATGCAGGAAGGATGCTCATCCTGGGACATCCTTTAGCATTGCTTCACGACAGGGCCATTTCTTATAAAAAACACTACTAATTTGTACCCAAAACAGCCAGCATCAATCCCGATTAATAACTCCCACCGTGCCTGCCGTTTCCCAGCATCTCCATAATAATTTTTTAGTGCCCTGGATAAGTGTTTGATATCATGGCAGTGCCACTTGGGAAATCCATATGGTTTTGGGAGCCAGGTCCCGGCCTGGCTTTAGGGGCTCCCAAAAACACCGTTAATCCAGCTTTAATAGGGCAATTCCTGGAAGTTTAGGGAAAAGCCAATATTGACTAATAGGGATTAGTGGCGCCCGCTGCTAATGAGAAGGGGCTGCAGGGAGGACGCTGCTGACGTTCATAAAAACGGCCTAAAAGAGCCCAAAAAGAGCGACTTTTCCTTTTGGGAGAGGGTGAGAAGGGTCCCCAAGCATAGGGAGCATCCCAGCTCCATAAACCGGGCAGAAACAAGAGGAAAAAAGGAGGAATTCCAAGAAAAACACATCAGTCCAAATTGCCTTGCTGTGACCTACTTACTGCAGGGTTTTCTGTCCTTCTTTTTATTATTTTTTCATAAAAAAACCCTCTTGGCATTGGGAGGAGCAGTGTATGGGTTTGCAGGTGGATGTACAGACCTGGGTATATAGCGCTATAGGCACCGGCCTTCCTCCCGCCGCGCTCCTCCTCGCCGCATCCCGCCCCGCTTGCCGCCTCCGCCAGGAGAGGGGGGTCTTTAGCCTCGCTGGGAAAACCGGATCCGCTCGGAGAGGAGGACGCACGGATAAATATATATATAAATGCACAGCGGGCACGCTCGCTTGCTGCTCATTCCCGCCTGTTGCTCGCAAAGAGACTTTTAAGCGCGTGGGAATAGAGCATCAAGAAGCCGTTGGTGCATCTAGGTACTGATTTGCAAGGTTTTTACCCCAAAATATCAAGCTCTGCTGCTGCCGTGGTCAAAAACCGGGGGAAAAAGGCGCTCTGGATGCTACAAAGCCGCCTTTTTCCTGCTGCTCAGCCTTCCCAGCTGGACGCGCTCGCCGGCTCCGGCGCTGCTGGAGCGGCTGAATAATTTACAGGCGTCTCGATCTGGTTTTCTCTTTGCTGTTTTCACGCACGTGGCTGTTGTCTGCGGGGGTTTTTAAAGTCTGGAGCAATTGGGGCTGTCGGGGAAGGGACGAGCTGTGACAGGCTGGGTCTATGCACGGCGGATGCAGCGGGATGCGGGGAGCCGGGCCAAGGATGCCGCTGGTTCTGTGTAAATGCGATAATAATAATAAAAAAGCAGGATTTGATGGAGTGTTTCCTCTGCCCCGACGCAGCTTGGGGTGTTTTCGGGATGAAATGGCACCGTTGGTGAATTAAGCGGTAGTTTGCAGGGGATTTGGGGGTTCCAGGGATTAGTAATGGGGTCTTTCCATGTGTAGGTCATGCTTTGGGATGCAGCTCAGGTCAAAAAATATAAATAAATAAATAGAGATATAAATATAGATATGGGGGTCAAGCAATAAGTGCTGCTCGTGGATGGGGCGAGCGATTCCCGGGAAGTTGGGGGGCTCATCCCGGGCCTTGGGAGCTGCCGGGAGGGCGGGCCGGGGCTCTGGGGCTGCCTGGAGAAATTAATATGTGGAGCAGCTAGCGGAGGGGAGCGGGAATTGCCAGGCGTAAAGCGGAGGCGATATCTGCTGAATGACGAGCGGGGAAAACGCGCGCGGGGACCGCGCCGGCGCCCGGGGAGGGGATGTCCAATGTGCCTCAGTTTCCCTCATTCCGTGACGGTGTTTTGGGATGCGGATGGTGCAGGTAGGATGCTGGGGAAGGGAAGGGGAGGGAATGGGGTCCCCGGCGGCGCGGGGGTTAAGGCGGGCGCCGCGGCGGAGCGGGATGCGCGGGCGCGCGCGGAGCGGCCGGTCAGCGATGGAGCCGCGGCCATGACAACCCCGGGCGCGCGCCGCGATGCTGGGGGGCCC
>JAWLRI010000218.1:16851-26868 GCA_034781795.1 Crypturellus tataupa | reverse complement strand
CACGGTGCTGGCGCGCGCGGGGCCGTCTGCGCGCGCCACATGTTCCCGCTGCGCTCGCGCGCGCGGCAGCGCCAAGCGCCCGCCATGCGTTACCGGCTCCGGAACCTGCCAGATACTCGGTCGAGCAGATAGATTTATTCTTTCCCCCCCTTGTTTTTCTATCCTGTTTAAGCTCCTGTTTAACTTGGGAGGTGCAAAGGGAGGATAAGGAATAGGAGGTAGAAATAACCCCCCTAATCCGCCTCATTCCCAGTGCGGATCTGTGTTTCGGGAGGCCTCCTCTTCCCATAACGAGCTTGGATGTCCAATGACACCCCACGAATCTGCCAGAAAGATGCACGGGAGCAGCTCTAGATGTTATATCTAAACATATATTCACTATTAGATATTTAATGTCTCCGCAGTTCTCAGCAAATCTCGTTTTGGAAGGTTTTGTTTATCCTCCCTGTGCTTTTCGGTGCTCTAGTTTCTCCTCGCCGGCTGTCGCCGCGTGCGGCGCTTCCGTAATTGTGTTTTGCATTTGGTTTCCTTCGGGGGCTCGCTTTTTAATATAGCGTTTATGAGGCAAAAAGCCCCGTTTTGGAGGATGCTGTCGGTTTGCAGCGGAATATTTCCGCAGCGAAGGGGAAGGTCTCGGAAAAGTGGAGGAATAAGCAAGGAATAAGGTGAACGTGACCCCCGTTGAGTGCCCTTGGGCAACGTAGTCTATGGGCTGCACGGAGCATCCTGAGGAATTCCATGCTGGAAGCGCCAGCTCCGGCGGCAGTGGGCGATGACAAGTTGATTGCGGCTTAACGAATATGTGCAATTACCGTAGGTGGACGGGAGCAAGATATATTTTAAGGAGCTTTGGGTTATAAACCATCACTACTAACATTTGTAGGGGCCGGTAGTGTTGCTTTCGGCTTCGTAAAGCTCTTTTTTCCCTAAGATAACTATTGGGTTGGTGCAGAAATGGGTCTCTCAGGTCAGATTTGTTTCTACGGCTCTGATAGGACTTTAAGACTCTTAGGGCCATTTGGTTGGCAGGAAGAACAACAAGACAAGCCCTCAAACCCTTCCAATATTAACTCCTTCCAAGCTGGAGATACAGCTCCCCGGGTCCCCGTCATTCTTTTTTCCTCCTGAACTTTCTGGAAATGTGTGGTAGCAATCAAAGCAATTAGCTGTAATTGCAGAGAGACTACCTCGAAAGGTGGCACCAGAAATAGGCAGGTAATTACGACGCGTTATAAATAAGGGGTTATTTACATCGGGAGGGACGCACGGGGATTCAGTTATGGGAAGCGGGAGCGAGGGGTTACGGCAGGGGACGGTGGTTTGGGGGATCCTGTAGGTCCCCAAAGTGCCCGCCTTGGTGATGCATAGAAAATATGTATTTTGGGTGTCTTCCTGAGCGATTTTTGTAGCAGAAATGTATGATCTGCTGCTCCACTGCTATATGGTTAGAGTGAATTTGCTGTGAGAACCTCGAGTTGCCCCTTCTGCCCCTTCTCCCTGGAGAAGCTGTAGACATCGCGCTCTGAAATTGTTTCAAAACTTGGTTTTCCAGTGCATCAAGGAGGCCACGTGGCAGTGACAAGCGTCCTGCGAGAGGAACCATTAAGGAAGCAGCTCGGAATAGCGGTGCCGCCGGTCCCGTTTTGGGACCTCAGTTGCTTCGGTGGCAACGGAGGGTTTCCTGGCCCCTGTCCCTCCAGGGACATTTAAAACTTAGCGCCCTGGGCCTCGGCGGTACTTAGCAACAACAGGATTTCAATTATTTAAGGGCAGAGGAAGCCGGGAAAGCCATTAAGACCATCACAGGCGGCAGCAGGAGACGATGCCACTTGGTGTCCTCCCAGCTGAGCACGTCCCTTGCGTTTCATTGACTCGTCAGCCTTTCTTTAACGCCAAGTCATTGCTGTTAGCATCTTCCAGGTGCTTTTTTAGGCTCTTCCTGCCTCATTTTCTGTCCCTTGTCCCAAATTGCGGTGTGGATTTGCATCGGGTTGCTAAATCCCGGCGACGGCCACGTTTCGCTGGCAGGGAGAGCGGCTCATCAGCTTGTCCTGTTGGACCTGTCATACCAAAAGGCAACGCGTAAATGGCTTTAATTGCAATTTTAATGGAAAAGAGAGCGGTGTTGTCACAGTATCACACCTTGGGGACATCCCTTGACACCCCAAGTGGTGGCCAAAGGGTTTTTTCCAGATCCTGGATCCTTTTTCCCGCTCCGGGCTCTACATTTGATTTATTGCCGCTCTACCCGAAAATAGTATTGGCGCAGTAGGGGAATTAAAAACATGCGTGGCATGTATATGATACCAAATAACTAATCTTTCCTGACATTTACTGTCAATCACGGTAAAAGAGAAGATAACTAACTCTGCCTCTCATGTTCCGTGGTCTCCAGTCTTCAGTCATGAAGATAAATGTCAGGCATCAGCCGTCCTTTAGCACCGCCGGATTCTGGCAGGCGGCAGCGATTCCAATGGATTTCTGTGCTGCAAGGTGAATTTTTCGCAGAGCCTCAAGAACACGTCAAAATCTTGGGGATTTTCTGCAAAAAAAAAAGAAGATTCTGGTCTCAAAGGAGAAGCTCTTGGGGTTGGAGAGGGAACCTCGTGCCCTTGTGGCTTGTGTGAAGCCACGCGTCCTCCCCGTCCCCGTCAATCTGACGGGCCATCTCTGTTCCCGTGACAGGGAATTCAAATTTTACATGCAAAACCCATTTTTTAGGTCATCTGCCATCGTTTTACAATGCACGCTAGGGTTTTTTTTTCGAGTTATTTGGGGTAGGAGAGCTGGGGAAAAGAAAAGATGAAAAAGAGCCTTTTATTTTGAGTGTTTCATTTGAAACGAGCAGGGTTTGTGTTTTTAAATTGCGCTGATCGGCTCGGTTGTTGTGGAAGGGGCGTTGAGTTGAGCCCCAAAGTGGGAGAAATCCCACTTTATTTGAAAAAAAATTGGTATTCTTCAAGGAGAAGGGAAAAAACAAGGAAAAATGAGGTATTTTCCAGCCGTATTCAACACGCAGAGAGGGGACATGGGCACAAGAAGGGACAGAAATAGGGACGTGGCCACATTTAAGCGTGCGGGCAAGGAGCACGGCCACTTCGGAGACCCAGGTGTCAGTGGGACCCATTTATTGGCATTTCCAAGCGCCGTGTCCCTGATGGAGGTGCCGCAAGGGCAGGGTTAGCGCTGCTATTATTAATAATAAATAACAGCACGGTAAAATAGGCACTTGTGTAGTCTGTGCCATTTAACAGCTCCCCGTGTGCTTTACAGGGGAAAAAACCTGCCAGAACACGTTGAGACGGACTGATGGGGACACGGGGACATCATCCTTTTCCTTTCTACATCCTCGTTTTTGCTTGTGGTGGTTATATTTCCCCATTACATTTATGTTCTAGTTCCCGTAATGTGTATGTTTATATTATAATGTGGATTATACGTATTTTATAATGGAATTTTGGGCGTTCTCCAAGGGTTCATAGTCACCCGGCGGATGCATCAATCCGTGCGGATCTTCTCCCCGTGCGGGATAAAGCCAGGAATGCCCATGGGAATTCCATAGCAGCTGCAAATTGAGCTGTCAGGGAGCTGCTGGCCATCGATAAGGCTTTATCTTGGGGATGGAGATAGAGGTGATGATAAACAAGAAGGTTTTGCCTTCAAATCCCCCTTTGCGGCTACCAAAAACCCCTCTCTGCATCAGGTTGACTTCTTCATTCGCCGCCCGTGGTAAATGCCAGGGCTGGAAATGTTATTTATGGGGGAAGCTAATGAAAAAAGTGGCCGACAGAGCCAACGCTTCACCCAAAGGATATCAAGGGCTTTTGTAGCATCTTAATTAAAGGGAGGTAGGACGGAGGCTTGCGACAACGTCTAACATCGTTGGGGAGGCTAATTCTCCCCAGTATGGAATTAAAAATTAGGAACATTTAATAAGCAGGGTTAGATACCCCCTGGGTAATGGCTTTAGGCTCAGCCTTGCTGTCTTTTTGTGCCTTGCTGGATGTCTGGCTCGTGTTTTCCCATCATCGTCGGCTGTAACTTCTTTTTTTTTTTAATAGGGAATTGTGTAATGGAATGATTGGGAGAGCTTTAAGCCAAGGAATGCGAAATATGACCAGAATTGGTGATGAAATATCGCAAGAATTGGTGATGAAATAGCTGGTTTTGCTCCTTGTACCAATGCAGGAGGGTGCAAAGGGCTTAATCCTGCACCCCGGCCCCAAAAGAGCCTTATCCCTGGGCCTGGGTTCAGCGGGAAAAGGTGGAAAAGCGCCGTCCCCGGCTGCTCGGGAATTGCCCCCGTGCCCGCGCGCCGGCCAAGGGCGCCGCTCCCCATTCCCGGGCATTAAAGCTGGATTTATCCCCGCTGCTGGCGAAGCAGCTGCAGCTCCGGGGGAGGCTGCGCGGAATGCGAGATGAGCTCGGGGAGGGCGAGATCAGCGGATAAACGGGATGGATAAAGCCGGCAGCCGGAGAAAGGTTCTTGGGATTAAGTGCCCTTATGATAAATAGCAGGAGCATTTCTGGATATCGGGAGGTTCGCGGCGGGATGAGGGCTCAACCTGGATGCTTGGATGCCCAGTGCTGCTTTCCCTGGAGAAGGGCGGATATCCCTGCCCTCCGCTTGCAAGGAGAAGCGAGAAGTTCTACAATCCATGAGGTTTTAGCCGGGATCAGCCGTGTCCAAAGGGATTGGAAGGGGAGGCGCCACGGAGCATCCTTTTGGCGCGCGCCCCGTTGCCGCATCCCTTTTCCGACCAGGATTTGCTCCCATCTGCTCCTGCGACTTCCCTAATGGAGTTAAGACCCCCCCTGCTTCCTGCGCCGTGGTGCGGGGATTATCCCGCTAATGCAATTCCAGGGAACCCCTCCGCTTCCAGCTGGCTCCGACAGTTGCTGGTGATGGGATTCGCTCCGGGAACAGGGAAGCGCTCGGTGCAGCTCAGGATGCGGCCGTGAGCATCGGACCCGAACCTGGAATATCCTTCCTAGCGGCTCTACCAAACTTTTCCATGTTTTTCTCCTGATTCCAAGCCTCACCAGGGTCCAATGAGCCCATATTTGTCTTGTAGTTCCAGGTGCAGCAGTGGGTACCAACGTTGCCTCCTCAGATGCCCTTGCATGAGGACAACTTGCTATTTTTAAAGAAAAATGTAGTTCTGAAAAGGAAAAAAAAGAAGAAAAGAAAGAAAAAAACAACCAAATAACCCTGCAACCTTAGAGACAGAAGGAAAATATATTGATTTTTCGTTTGGATCCTCGTGAAAGGAGACGGTACAATCACGCAGTCTGCCTTCCCCCTCTCTGGCTTTGGAGCCCTTTGGCCAATTTCGACTCGGTTTGACAGGAGGAAGGAGGTCTCAGCGATATTAAATTCCTATAAATTTCATTAAAACGGGTGTCAGGGGCAGGCGGTGACACCAGCCCCACCGGGCGCTTGCGGAATTGGGCAAAATCTGAGGAAAGAGGGATTTTGCGCTGACAATTTCAGGAAAAATCTCAGCGCAGCCACCGGAGAATCCGCCCATGGAGCCCTCAAAGGCCAGTTACACTTGTTCCCCTGGCCACGGCTGCCTTGTTCACTCCGAAACGAGCTTGTAAGGGCTCGAAATGGGTCACAAGCGACACGGGAGAAGCGTTCAGGTGTTATCCAGGTGTCTCCGCACCGGAATAAATTTGGGCATCGCCATCCGGCCGCTTCCCGCCGCGCTCCGAGCGCTGAGTCCCTAATCGGGAATTGGTTCCGAGCGGCGAGTCGGCAACCTGGGGGCGAGGAAGCAACGGGGGGAGCCGCGGAGCCCGGACCAAATCTGGGTTTTATTAAGATTTTTAGATATACAGTTTTGATAAAAGCTTGCAAGGAGCAAATTTGCTATCAAGCCTAATGTAGCATGGCAGATTTTGCCTGAGCTGGCAAAGGAGCGCATTTGCAGCTCCTCCGAGGCGGGGAAGTGGGCTCAATAGGCTATTTTCCACATTCACGCTCTTCTCCCCACCAAAAAAAAGGAGGAGGTGGGGACGAGGAAGGCAAAACCGAGGACTTTTTTGTTTCACCTTCCCCTGCTTTGAATGGCTTTGCTACGAATGCTAATAGCCAATAATTTCCATGCTAAACGCGGGCTTTGCAAGGGAATTTATTTTTGCTGGGTGCACAAAGTTGCTTTGGAGGATTGCAGAGTTGCTGCTTTTGTTTAGACCTCTTTTTTTCTTCTTCTTTTTTTTTAGTGGAATTAATATCTCCCCGGCAAATTATTAGCGCCCTCGTCATCGTTTTCCCTAACGCGATCCGTGCTCAGCATCCCTCGGTGCTCGCGCTCTATCCGCGCGCTCCATATGTTTCCCTCGCTTATTCCAGGATACTCGGGCGTAATTTTTGGCCCGAGAGAGCGTATGGAGATGGATTCTTTTCCTGATGGCAGTGGGCATATGCTTTGCACCTGTCCTCGCTGATGCATTAGTGTTTTATTTGCAGCATCCGCTCGAACCCCGCGGCTCCGGAACCCAATATGCGCCCGGCTTGGCTCGGAGCGCGACCCCGAGCACCCTGCAAATCCTCAAATCTCGTTTTTACCCCTTTCATGCTCCTATATCCCAAATCCTATATGCAAAATACATGGCGTTTTTGCATGGATTCATTCCTGCTGCAGACAGAGCCCGGCGCCATCCTGGTCCTCGGTGGCACCTCTGGCTCCGGTGACGTCCCCTCTCCATCTCCCGTAAACGCATGAACCCATTTAGGCTTTTAAGCCATCGGAGGCCACTTTCCATCACGGGCCGGGGCCGCCGCGCGGTTTTACGGGGTCATAAAAGCCCTGACAGGAGTCATAAAAGCCTCCGATTGCACCGCACGACCCCGCGGAGTGTATTTTAAGGGCCCCTGAGTTTTCATTTTGCTGCTTTTATGGGCGCTCGTAAAGGCGGCGGCGAGGCGGCCCGCCGATAGGCTCCGCGGCGCGGAGCTAGTTAAAATTACGGCCGCCGACAAATTGCTCCAGTCTAAATAAATCAGGGCTTTGCATGCCACGCACAGGGGGACGCACATGTCCCTTGCGCCCGATTTTAGGAGGCGCATGCGCCCGTTTGGGTTATCCGTGCGCCGCCCCGAGCACGCGGAGCAGGAGGAAAGCAAGACCCTCGTTGCAGCGCGAAGACGGATGCGTCTTATCCCCGTCTTGCCGGCGCTTTCTATATAGTAATTATATCAACAGCGGCTGATCAAAGCGTTTGTTAAGGGGGAAAACGATCTCTCCTTTGCTTTTGTTGCTGTTTGCAGCCGATTTGACAGGCTCGACGTCTGCGGCTGCATTTTTATTTGCCACGCTTGATTTCGCCGCTTCTCTCGCTTCCCCCCGCTTTGCCGGCACCTGGCGCGCTCCCGCGCTCCATCTGCCTTAATAAAAATGTTTTTAAGAGCATCCCCGGGGGTCGGGAGCAGCGGCCGGGCTCCCGGGAACCGCAGCGGGAGGCGTTTGCAGGGCTGCTTCCCATCTCCCACCTCCTTCGGCTTCTTATTTTTGCATTACGCCTTAGCAAGAATAGGGCTTTTAGCCAAAATTGCCATTTTTTCCAGACTGGGGAGTCCCAACTTTTAGCCTGGGAAGTTTCTTTGTTCCAATCCCGCGTTTCTCTGTTGACATTCCCCCTTCCAGCCCATTTCTCCCCTAATTTCCCCCCAGCTCGGGCAATGGGTCTCTCAGAAGCGCCAAGTATTGCTGATTGGGACGAGCCGTTCTTATCCGCGCGGGCTGTAATCAGGTCCTCATCACCAGTTCCTCGATAATCACCGAGCACCAACTCGCTCATTAATTTCGCCTTTATCCATCATGTCCCCTTTTCCACGTTATTTGCTAAATAGCTCGGACGTGATTGCGACACGCAGCATCCGCGCTCGCCGCTTCCCTCTCCCCTTGCCCTGCTCCCGCATCCCGCTCCCTAAACCTGCCTTTTTCCGCCCAATTCCACCTGCATTGCGCCAATTAGAGAGACCTTCAGTGTCTTTCGCGGAGTTTTTTTTGGGATTTCTCCCGCAAGCTGCCAGGAGAGAAAGTTAAGGCGGAAAAAGAGCAAGGTTGCAAATGCTGCTGTTGCTCGAACCTGTCTGAAATGAACGGCGCGATGACAGGAGCCCCGAGGGGGAAGACACGGGGACTTGCAGGATGGAGCCGAATCCCGGCGCCGCCTCCTCCTCCTCCTCCTTCCCGGCTCCGCGGGGCCTTGGGACCGCGCGGAGGGTGTCATTCCAGGACGGATAATCATAGCGGACAAGATGAAGTGCCACTTGCGGCGCTCGGGAGGCTTCAAGACAGCCGCTGCCTGCGCTCTCGGGCTTCTCTTCGTTTTTTTCCCCTTTTTTCTCTTCTTTATTTTCCTCCGCTTGTAAGAAATGAAGGGCGAGGGGGATGTTTCACACAGAAACGGAGCTCAGCAGCCCCATTTCTTGCTGTTTTACCTATTTTCCAGCGAGCCCTCATGGACCCTGAGGTCCTGGTGACCTCAAACCTTCTCCATTGGATGCATTTCCATAGGGAAGTTTTTGTTTTTGCGGTGCAGGAACCCGGCACCCTCGGATCCACGCTCCGAATTGTGCCCTTGCAACCGGGAAAGGCCATTTCCCTTTATGCTTTCTAATTCCATTTATTGTTTTAGGCTAATGCAATTTACTTTGGTTTTAATACAGAGGCTGCCCGAGCTACCATCTGTAATATTTTGTGGGCGCCGACATAAATTTGCATTACGGCTCTTATTAAAAATGCTATTTATTGCCCTGAACATTCACGGCGCTCTGTTAACTTGTGTTTTTTAATTTTTTCCCCGCTGCCTTGTGAATTCACTAGATTTACTCCTGCCTCAGTGTCTTTTGGGGGCGATTCCTGCAGGAAAGGAGCATCTTTTTCCCGTTTATTAGCTGGGTTGGGCAGGGGAGCGGATTTTCCTGGAAAGGCCGTGTCTAGCTCATAGGCATCCTTGTAATAATCACGATTAATAATGAACGACGACCATTAAATCACCTTAAATAATTAAGTGCGGGGAGCTGGAGACCACTTACTCCCCAGTAAATAATCCAGATTATGGGGACCCGTTACATTAGTGCAAGGTGGTGCAATCCGGGAAAAACTCTTCACATTTGCCCATTTTGAGCCAAAATCCCGGATTTTCCACCCTCCTGCAGCTTGTTTTTCGCATATGGTCAATGCACCAGTTTTAGCTCCAGGTTCAAAGAGGGGTTGCAGAAACAGGGCGCAAATGGTACCCGAGCGCTCCAACCCTTCCGGAGGATCCTCCGGGAATACCGAGGAAAGCGGAATCCGGAGCTGCGGTTTGGAGCTGCTCGGCGGGTTGGAAGCAAATGAAAAGCCCGTCCTGCTGGCATGAATCTCCCCGGCCGCCGCTTCCGACCGCGAGCGCTGGCTCAACTGGGGCAGAAGGAGACGCCGAATCGCTCTTAGTAGCGGTGAGTGGAAGACGGGCTGAATTATTTAAGACGCAGTTATTAGAGCAACAGGATGGAGCGGTCGGTTTCCTTTTTGCTTCGCTTGCAGGATTGAAAATGGGAAAATCGTTTTTCCCCGTGCCGGCCTTTCCGTGTGCACCGTATTCCTGCCTTTCCCCCATCCTATGGTTGACTTTCCAGTGGCAACTCATGGATTTGCTTTGGTCTCCTGGCAGTGGCAATGCAGCCGCCTCCGGACAAGTGTTTTCCTGGTGTTTTAAGATTTCCAGAGTCACTCTTGGAGGACCGTTAAGACCTTCGACGGGTGATAATTGGATTTGTAAGACAGTGCAACATGTGATAAAGTGCTCCCGTTGGACGGGATCCCAGTTTTCTTTCTCTCCGTCCTATTAATGTGATAAATGCCGCTGTCTCGGCTGATAGGGCCGCGTTGGATAATAAGATTGGAATCGGCTTGGATTTCTCCCGCCCGCGGCTCAGCGAGGGGAAATCATAGAATCATAGAATCATAGAATGCCTAAGGTTGGAAGGGACCTCTAGAGGTCATCTAGTCCAACCCCCCT
>JAWLRI010000217.1:6559676-6621144 GCA_034781795.1 Crypturellus tataupa | reverse complement strand
CAGAAGCCTCACCTGCCTCTGCCACCTCCAATACCCTTAGATTCCTCTTGGTACTTCACTGCCAGTTTGGCCAGAGGAATCTTCTCTCGAGCCAGGAAGACTGGATCCAGCTGGCTGCCTGCAAGCAGGAGTCAAGAGACTCTTCAGAAATGTGTCTTTGTGCCTGTGCAAGCAAGTGTGAGTGCTGCAGCTGCACAGTTGTGCAGTGGGAGGCTTCGGAGGTTTCTTCCTCCTGAGCTTCCAGCACTTGGCTTCGTCCATTTCCAAAACCTCCTATCAGAGTTTGCCAGTGAAGATGCTGGGGCCTTCTCCTCCATTGAGACTGCTGTTAGTGCAATTGCCACCTCAGACAGAGAAGCAGGCGGCCCTCTACATGGGGGAAGGGGGTCCCCAGGGTTAGTGCAACTGAGAGTATCAACCCTGGGAGCAACAGGCATCAGCTGCCATTGGGAGTGCTGGCAGCATCTGCTGGGAAGTCACTAGAGATTTACCAGGACACGTCCATAAAGTCACCCAAATGCGTTCTCATGTCCCTTGCATTGGGATATTGTGGCCTTGTCTCTCTGTCCCTGGCAAGGATGAAAGGGGAACGCACAACCTCTGATAGGAGGGGACTGTGACATTACCTTGGAGCTTATGGTGCTCCCCAGGCACCACCTTCTGCCTGGGCTTGACAGAACGTTCACGGAGTGAAGTTTTGCCTGGGAACTCAAGGGCAAACCTTGAGGGAAACAAGAGGTTGATTAGAGCAAAGGTCATGATGGTCCCTTGGCTGCTCACACTGATACAGTCTTTACTGAGAGCCTTCCGAGTTCCTCGTGTAGCCGTGGAGTGGGTAACCCTTGTGGGATGTGAGGGGCACAGAGAAGGACGGTAGAGCCTGGGGAGGGGGTACACGCCAGTTTCCATCAATCTCTGTCAGTGCTTCTCTCGCTTTGTTGAGAGAGAGCCCACTCCTTCTACCCAAGGCCTCCTTGGTGCCCCTGGAGAGCCTCTCATATTCTGCATTCAGTGTCCACCGAGAAACCACCAGCCCCTTTGCCTGCCCTGCCCTGGCTGTGGAGGGCACAGCATGGAGGCAAGTGGAAGCTTCGTCCTGCATAGGGATGACCTGGAGTACTTGTGTGTGAATGCAAGTCTTGGCAAGAGGATGTCCCCTGTTTGAGTTGAGAAGCTGCTCTGTGAGGCAGCTGAGGTTGCAGGAATAAGTCTCCTCACCTTGGCAACACGATGACACCATCATGCCTGTCCCGATGGAAGTCATTCCGGGTATCAAAAGTGAGGATGTCTGTCACTTCTGACTCCTACAGTAGGACAGAGGCATGGGAGCTGATGTCAGGAACCTGTGCGTGTCGCTGCCAAGCGCGGTCTCCCTTTCTGCTGCTCAGCAAAGGAGCTGCCTCTCCGAAAGCCTCCTACCACCTTCTCTTCAGCACCGTGCAGCCTCTATTTGAACTAGCTGACACGCTACCAAGGGCTGATGTCACTCATGGAGTGTGTGGCCAGCCCTAGCGGTCTAGACCATGAGGCAGCCACCATTTTGGGAAGCCGTTTTGGGAAGCCATTTAAGGGAGCATTAATGGGCCTTCAAGAGGGATCCTTGCAGTTGCCCAGAGAAATGACATTCTCACCGTATGAACAGTTGGTATCATGGTGCCTGTGGCATCCGCTTCCATGAGATGGTGGTCAAAAAATTTCATGGTGACCACTTGTCTTTTTACGGAAAGGATGCCAAAATCCTTGAAGACCAGTTTGACATCCTTGCCTTCTGCCAGTGCTGCCGAAAAGAAAAGCAGGGTCTCCTCTATGCAGTGCTTCACGGCTACTGCTGGGAAGCCGGTGTCCTTGGCTATCTGCCTATAACTTAGCTGCACAACAGGCATCTTGGCTAGGAGACAAGCAGACAATAACCAGTTGATTCGACACTACTGAGCTGAAGTAGGCTGCAGGATGTCTGAACTCCAGGCCCTCCCCTGGCAGTACAGTGCCGAGAGCTGTCCTCTAACCTTGGCGCCATGTGCAGAAGGGAGCTCATGAGGGCCCTTCCTGCACCTCCTTCCAAGGTCTCTGCAAGCAGGGGTGCCAAAGGGTCCACAAGGTTTTCTTCAGGACTGAAGGAAGCCGAGGGGAACTTTGTTCTCATGTAAGAACTGGCTGCCTCATTGCGGGGCCAGTTCCCTTGGCAAGGACAGCGGGCTGGGCTGCTCTATGTGCACCAAGCTCAGCGCCACGCACCTTTGCAGAGCGCTGGCACCTCCACGCGTGAGGTGTGTCACCAAGAAGCCCCATACCCGGACTGCACGCGGGGAGCACACGGGGAATTTATCTACCTCCTTACCAGGAATGTCCCTCTGCGCATATCGGAGGGCATAAAACCTCTTCAGAGAACTGCATAGCTGGAACATGGGCCTTAGAACAAGCACAGCTTTGCCCTTCTCCACAAAGATGTGGTCTCTGAAGACGGCAAATGTCCCTATTCCAATGTTCACAGCCTGGAAAACCAAGCAGAGCACAGGAAGCACAGGAAGCGCCTGCTGTGGGGGTAGGTTGCTGTGACACTTGGGTCACTCTGGCATGGTGCTTGGGGCCCTGGCTGCTCCGGGGATCCAGAGGGCCAAGAGGGGCTGCTTAGGAAGCTCAGGGCAACTGCCACAGTTGCTGGGTGCTTCCCTGCTCTTCCTTCTCAATCTCGGAAGCACTGCTGAGGCAGGAAAGGCAGAGCAAGTGCCCCTTGGCTGGGTCATGAGCTTGGAGGTTGGGTTCAAAGGCCCAGAATGCCCCAGGGCTTCTGCTGGCACCTTCCCCCTGCATCAGCGGGGAGAGACGGCCTTTTTTGTCGTCTCCTCTCGGGACTGCGCGCTGTGGCGAGCTCCTCAGAGTGTGGGTGCTCCTCGGCTTGGCGTGTGAGGCGGGCAGGGTCTCTTAAGCCTCCCGTCTTTTGCACTCTTTGGGGAGGGCAAAAGGCAGTGTGCGCGCTACAGAGGTGGGTGTCAGGGCTCCGTAAGGCCTGCCGGGACCAGTGGATGAGCGGAAGGCAAGGCTCACATTGTTCTGCAGAAGCTCTCTTCTGAGGAAGGAGCAGGCACCATCCCAAATGTTAACAATGTCTGCAAAGCAAGCGAAAGACCTGTCATGCTCCGAGTCCCCCACTGTGGCCCACTGCGGCTGAGGACAAGCACATGCGCGGCTGGGGTGGCGCGGCCGAGGTTTGGGCAGCGTGCAGCCTAGAGGATGCACGCACTGAGCTGAGGGAGGTCTGGGGAGGCAAGGGAAATCCCTACCCTTGGTGCTGAGCTGCTTGAGCGTTGGAAACCTCTCAGGTCCCAAAGGGGGGTTGAGGACCCGGTAGTCCACCATCTTGGACACCCTTGCTCGAGCTTGCGCTGCGGCAGGGCTCAAAGACGCTGTCCTCTTTCCCTCTTCCACAACTCCTGCGCTGCTGCTGCTGCTGCAACCGTGGCAGAGCAGAGCGGGGGCGAAAGCAGACCCTGGCGTCACCCAGGCCTCGCCGCGGAGTCTGTCCGGGGCCTGGTGGGGACAGGGAGGTGTCACTGTGAGGCGCGTGCCCCGCTGTGACAGCCTGCCATGTCACAGAGGTCTGTGACCCCTTTGGCTCTTGGACACGGCCAGGTGCGGGCCCACTGTGTGCAGAGGAGCCGAACGGGGCACTGTAGGATGCTGCCCCCTGCCCTTGGCTCCCGCCATGGAGGCCGTGGGGCAGGGAGGTCACAAGGGAGTGCATAGACTTGGGCTCCACTGGGGACACAGACTCTGGAGTGTCCCCAAAGTGGGGACACAGGGTTCCCATTGCGGGCACTGGAGGAGTCTGTGTTGGACTCTGCTCTCAAGGAAGGAGGGGCACAGAAGAAGAAGGAAGGAGGAGCAGGGCTGCCGCTGCCTCTGGTGAATCTCTGGGGGAGGAAGAGCTGAGGCTTCTTGGCCTTTCCGCAGGCCATGGGCACGGAGTGAGCCTAGCAGGGCAGGGATAGGAGCTCAGAAAGAAGGTTCTAGAAGATGCAAGAAAGTTCCTAAAAGCCTTGTTGTTTCTCCAGCACGCAGGGCATCCTGGAGAGGTTCCTGCTGCCATGTGCCCTCTCTGCTGTTGCAAGCACTAGCAAATAAAGCTTGTGTTCTGACCATCCATCAAGGAGGCAGGCGTTCTTCAGCATTGCGAGGGGAGTCTTGGATCTGCGAGGCTCTTATATGTGGGCCAGGGCGAGGGCCGAGGGAGCAGAAGGGGAGTGGAGATATCCTGACTTCTGCAGTGCCCTTTTTAGTGTCAGAATGATGCCAAGAGTTGTGTTAAGGGACAATGAAAGGGCAGAAGACCCTTCATTTCACATTGTAGGGAGACAGCAGTGTTCAAAGGCAGCTGGCCTGGCACAGGGTCACAGGACACTGGCTCTCCTGGGTGTGCAGCTCCTGTACCGGTGCCACAAAGGACTCCTCAGCCTGTAGCCTGTTTGCTGTTGCAGGAAGCCTGCAGCTGGAGGGCCAAGAGCGGACCTGAGGAGCATCAGAGATGATGGTGACATCCCTGGAAGGCCCCATCCAGCTACTTGGTCCTGTTGCACTTCCCAGGCTGCCCCCCACCTTACCCTCGAGTGATCCCACAGCCCCCAGCTCTCCGGCACCGTGGCCTGCCAGTTGAGCAGGGCCCCGGAGACAGCGTGGCCTGTGCCCAAAGAGTTCCGGACTTTGCAGGGACCCTGCACCCTGTCTTATGTCCCTCCCAGTGGAGCTGCTCTCTGTCAGCAGAGGTGGCTCTCAGGACTCGTGCACGGGCCAGCCATGCCCAGAGTTGTGGGGAGCATGGGGCCTTTTTGTAGCTCCATGGGCTCCTGCAGAGAAAGGTGTTGCAGGGTGCATGGAGAGGTCACTGCAGCTGCTAGCGGGACCAGCAGTCTTTATTTTGCACTTGCAGCAGTTATTTGATAGATGGTCCCTGGAGCCACCTTCAGCCTTCAACATCCGCCCTACCGCCATACCTAAAGAGCCGCCCTTTGGGCTCCCCACGTCTGGTCACAGCCTCCTGGTATGACTGGCAGTGCTTGGGTCGTCACGCAACGGTCAAAGTGCTGCTTCTTCTCCCTCTTGTTAAGGGACACAAAAGAAAGGGTCTCAGCTCTGTGGTGAGGCACGTGGGAGGGAAACGCTGCAGGTCTCTCAGGCGGCTGTTCCTGCGTGAGCTGCTGGGGCCAGCTCAGTGGCGGGTGTGATGGGCCTTGGGCCCGTGTGTGCAAAACAGGTTACTTGGAGCGCCAGTGAACCAAGCGAAGGCCGAAAGGCTGAGCAATGCCTTCAGCTTCAGCCAGCATGTGCAGGGAGGGGGCCACTGAATTGCTTTTCCGAGGGCCCGGAAAGGAGGCCTTGGATGAGCGGGCCACCTCTCTTGTTCAAGACCAGTTTGCTCATCTGGCTGCTAAGTGATGAGGGCTGCCAAGGAAAGACCTCTTCCCTGTTGCCCAGGGCCCGTTGCCACTGGAACTGAAGGACAGGGCAGGAGAGGGAGGCTGCAAGCACATGGCGACATCCTTACCAGAGCAGGTTCTCCTGATGTTTTAGTGTGTCCCTGTTGAGAGCCGCCTTCCTTGCCCACTCGTCCTGCTGTGCTTTGTGAGTCTTCAGCAGCTTCAGGGTGAGGCTGCCTCGCGGGGAATGGAAGCTGCAAGGGCAGGGACAAGTTCTCTGTCATGCTCTGGCTGGGATACTGCCTGTGTGTTCCCTTCCCTACGCCCCATGTGTACGTGTGTGCACACACACATATCCAGGCTCATACAGCCGTCACTGTTAGTAGCCACAGTTAGACGTGAGGACAAGTTTCAACCCATTCAGCAGAGGCTGCAGCTGCCCCTGGAGGTAGCATTTACTTCAGGGAATTGTGGTGTCAATGGGAGATGTTTTCCAGCGACTGTGTGCTGAGCCCAGCTCCTTAGCTCCTTAGCTTGCGGTGTGAGCCACTGTGAAGCCACTACAGAGGCGAGTGTTAGGACTCTGGAAAGCCTCCCGGGAGCAGTAGATGAGCAGGATGCAAGGCTCACATTCTTCAGCAGAAACTCTCTTCTGAGGGAGGAGCAGGCACCATACCAAATTTTAATGATGTCTGCGAAGCAAGCGAAAGATCTGTCATGAACCGTGTGAGTCCAGCCCTGCCCTGCAGCACTCTCCTTAGCATAGAGGCAAGAGACTCGTGTTCCACACTGTGGCTGAGGTCAAGCACATGCATGGCTGGGGCATCACAGCCAAGGTTTTTGCTTGCATGCAGCCTAAAAGATGCCTGCACTGAGCTGAGGGAGGTTTGGGGAGTGCCCACACGCGCTCTGCACAGCCCCACCAGCAGCTGCAGCTCCTTGTGCTGCTGGGGGTGCCCAGTGCCCACTGCAGTGCAAGCAGCAGGCCTGTCCACTGTACTTCTGCCTGGGGGTGCCCAGAGAGCCAGGGCAGAGCTGGAGGCAGGGCACTGTGTCAGAGTTGTCAGCAGGAGCCCTGGGCCAGGACACAGTGTCACAAGGGGCTCAGTGCCCGACTCTTCACAGAGTCTGCACTGCCTGAGTGCTACTGTAAGGGCTCTTGAGAGCTTTACCATTGGTGCATTCACTGTCTTTGCTACCCTTTTTATAGCATCACTGAGATGCAAAAACATGCTACTGTTTGCCTTTCCCCCAACTCCTGCAGCTTTGTTGGATTAGAGCACTGGTGAGAACACAGTGTCCACTGTCACACAGACCTCACTGTGGAGTTTGTCCAGAGCCTGGAGGGACAGGAAAGTTTTTTTGTGAGACAGGTGCCCTGGTGTGACACTGCCATGTCATAGGCAGCTGCAACCATGCTTGTGGGCATGGCCAGATGTGAGCCCAGCATGGGCAGGAAAACCAAATGGGGCACTAGAAATGCCCCACCTTGCCTCACTGCTGCCATTGCGGTGCAGGGAGTGTGTCCCTGAACATGAGCTCTTCCAGGGGTACTGGAAGTCACTCCCAGGAGTGCACTGGGGTACAATTGTGGGCAGTGGAGGAGTCTGTGCGGAACTCTGTACTGAAGGGTTTACAGAAGAAGGAAGGAAGGAGCAGCAGGGCTGCCATTACTTCTGGTTAGCCTCTGAGGCTACCTGGCACTTCCTGAGGCCATGAGCGTGGTGCCAGCCCAGTCTATGCCATGGGCACAGAGTCAGCCCAGCAGGGGCAAGGAGCAGAGAAAGAAGCTTCTTGGAGATCTAAAGAAAGTCCATAAAAAGCCCTGTTGCTTCTTCAGCTTGAAAAGCGTTCTGAGGAAGTTCCTGCTGCCCTTGCTGCCATGTGCTCACTCTTATCTAGCGAGCACTACCACATGAAGCTTATGTTCTGACCAGCCGCCAAGGAGGCAGGGGTTCAGCACCACTGCTAGGGGACTCTCGGCACTAGAAGCCTCCTGTAGTTACACCTCAGCCAGAGCTGAGGGTGCAGACCAGCCACAAAAACATCCTGCCTTCTCCAGTGTCTTTTTTGGTGATTTAAATGTTCTCAAGAGTTGTGTTAAGGGACACTGAAAGAGAAATCCCAGCAATGCAGGTTGCCACCTTTGCCAGAAAAGCAAAGGCTTCTCTGTAATGGCAAAAAGTCCTTTATCCCACGTCCTAGAGAGACACCAGCGTTCAAAGGCAGCCCGCCTGGCACCAGGTCGGACAGAAGAGGGTCTCTGTTCAGCTCCCGTGCTTGTGCCGTGATGGGTTCCACAGCCTGCAGCCCCTTTGCTGCTGCAGGAACCTCATAGTTGAGAGGCCATGAGGAAGAGCAGCTTTGAGGAAGAGCAGCTTTGATGGTGGCTCCCCTCAGAAGGACTCATGCCAGCTGCTTGATCCCTTTCCTCCTCAGCCTGGCCCTTCCCCTCTGATAAGCCACAACCCCCAGCTCCCCTGCAACGTGGCCTGCCACTGGAGAAGGGTCCCGGTGACAGCACAGCCAATGCCCTAAAAGTTCCTGTCTTTGCAGGGATTTGCACCTGGCTTTGCTGTGCCTGGGCTTATGTCCCTCCCACTGGAGCTGCTCTCCACCAGCAGAGGCAGTTCTCAGGGTTCGTGCACGGGGCAGGCGTACCCAGAGCTGTGAGGGGAGCACAGGGCCTTTGTGCAGCTCCATGGTCTCCTGCAGAGAAAGGTATTGCAGGGTGCATGGACACATCATTTGCAGCTGCAAGAGGGACCAGCAGTCTTTATTTTGCACCTGGCAGGAGTCAGATGTTAATAGATGGGTAAAGGCCCAGGTGTCTGCTTCAGCCTTCAGCAGCTGCTGCGATGGCTAAGGAGTCAGCTTGTGGCTTCTTGGTGTGGCTGGCTGTGCATGGGCCATCTCGCTACGGTCAAAGAGCTTCTTTTTCTCCCCCTTGCTAAAGGATGCAAAAGAAAGGGCCTCAGCTCTGTGGTGAGGCACATGGGAGGAAAATGCTGCAGGCCTCTGTTAGATGGCTGTTCCTGGGTGAGCTGCTGGGGCCAGCTCAGTGGCAGATGTGATGGTCTTGTGTGTGCGATCAGGTCACCTAGAGTGCCTGTGAGCTCAGGGTGAAGTCAGGCAGGGCCGAGACCTGGGACTAACGGTGTGTTACTGCTCAGAGGAAAACAGCTCCAGTTCTCTGTTTGGGAAGGGAAGACCAAACAGCTCAGTGATGCTTTCAGCTTCAGCCCCTCATTATCTGGGGGTAGCCCACTGAAATGCTCTTCTGAGTGCCCTTCAAGTACCCCTTGAGTGAATGGGATGTGATTCTCGTTCAGACATCTTCTTCGCATTGAGGACTGTCAGGGAAAGACCCTCTTTTCCCAGGGGCAGTGTCAGTGGAGCCAAAGGGCATGGCAGGAGAGGGGAACCCCATGGGTTTGGGACAACCATTACCAGATGAACTCCTGCTTCACTGTGTCCCTGTTCAGAGTAGCCTTCCTTGCCCACTTGCCCTGCAGTGCTTTGTAGGTCTCCATCAGCTTCAGGGCTGGCTTTGCTCCCGACCAACAAAGGCTGCAAGAGCAGGTAGAGGATTGCCATCATTGTTGGGCTGGTGTGCTGCTTGCCTCTATCCTTCCACAGCTCTCCATGGTCACGCAGGGAAATACACACACAAATGAGCACACACATGCATCCACTTACTCTTCTGGGAGGCAGAGCTCTTCCCTCCCTTCTGATGCTGTCCTGATGCCTTTCTTTGGGTCTTGCTCTTTCATTCCCTCCTTGAGCTTCTCATCATACTCCTTTCTCAGCACATGGGAAGGAGGCTTGGGATCCTCACTCACATAGCGACAGGTGGTCTGCAAAAGCAGAAGAGGCTTCCCTGAAGTACTGCTGCAGATAGCTGGGGCTCTTCCCCAAAAGGCAGGCCTGTGGGAATTGGGACTGAACAACAGGGCAGGGACTGGTGATGGCACAGCCATGCTCAGCATGTGACACAAAGTGGTCTTTTCCCAACAACCAGAGCTTTCAGGGCTTCAGATCCTACCCCCTGAAGCCAATGGGAGCATTCTGATTCTTAGTCATTGTGTGCATGGATTGAGGCCTCGTGCTTGAGCTAAGAAAAGCCACCTAAAAAGACCAGTTTTGGCTCCAGAGTGGGATTCCTAATCCCTCTGAGAGACGCAGTGGAGGAGGAGGAGGCTGCTGACACTATAGCAGGTGGCTCACTTTGCCTTTGCATGATTGGGGCAGCTCCTCCTTGGCAGCGGAAAGCCTACAAGTGGACAGACAGCAGCCAGTGGCACAGCTATCTGGTGGCCACAGTCCTGGTGCTCCTGGCACACTGTTGCTGCTCCGCTGCCAGGCAGCAGCGGGGAGGCAATTTTCTTGAAGGCTCTAAAGCACTTTGCTATACCTGGCCTTGCAGTAATCTTTCCTTTGTTTTGTTAGCATAGTATTCACCCCAGATTTCCCCTTCGATTTCTTTGCGCTTTGATGCCATCAGCAAATGCAGGCGTCTTTCGGCTGGATCCGTGCAAAGGTAGCAGACTCCCTGCAGGCCGTGGAAAAAACAACAACCCTCAGTGTTAGCGTCCAGGATCGTAGGCAGGTGGAGGAGGATGGTGGTGATTGTGGTGTGGTTCCTCCCTCTTCTATCCCTTCTCTCTCTGGAGATGGGAAGTCCACACAGAGGTGGCAAATGCTTCCCGTTTACCTTTCCTGATGGCTGATGAGCACAAGCAGGGAGTTCAGACTTCAGTCGGGCTTGAGGCTTTGGCTGCTTATCTGCCTTGGAGGCCTTCTCCAGAATTGATGGCAGAAATCTGAAGAGACGGGACAAGGAGAGTCTCAGGGAGCAGAACCCGAGTCTGTTCCTCCAGGCTGGGCTCACCTCCTGTGCCCCTGCTGCCGCAGCTCAGGGCAGCACTGCAGGAAAACCACGTGCCCAGCAAGAGAACAACGGTCCTTGTGACATTCCAGAGCCCTTCAGTATGATGATGGGCAGTGTGGCCAGAGGAGGGATCTCACTCTCATGACAACAGGAGCGCAGCGGGTGCTTACCTGCCCTCACAGCCCTGATCCCTGCAGTTTTCTTCCAGGATCCTTACCTGCCTTGGCCACCTCCAATTCCCTTAAAGTCCTCGCTTTCCTTCAATGCCAGTTTGGCCAGAGAAATCCTCCGTTGAGCAAGAAGGACCGGATCCAGCAGGCTGACTGCAAACAGGAATCAAGAGAACTCTTCAAAAATGTGTCTTTGTGCCTGTGCAAGCAAGTGTGAGTGGTGTAGCTACTCAGTTGTGCTGTGCGATGCTCCAGAATCTTCTTCCTCCTGAGCTTCCAGCACTTGGCTTCCTTGAGCAATAGAAACTGCTCCATTTCTAAACCTCCTGGCAGACATTGCCAGTTAAGATGCTGAGGCCTTCTCCTCTATTGTGACTGCTGTTAGTGCAATTGCCACCTTTGACAGAGAAGCAGGTGGCCCTCTACATGAGGGAAGGGGGTCCCCATGGTTATTGTAACTCAAGAGTATCAGGCATCAGCTGCCGTTGAGAGTGCTCTACTGCGCCCAGAGCACCTGCTGCAGGAATCACTAGAGAGTTACCATGACATGTCCACAGAATCACCCAAACGCTTTCTTGTGTCCCTTGCCTTGGGACATTGTGACTTTGGTGCTCCCTCCCTGGCAAGGATGAAAGAGGAAGGTACAACTCCTGACAGGAAGGAGCTGTGACATTACCTTTTCTGTTATGGGGTTCACCAGGCACCACCTCCTCCCTGGGCTTGACAGAACGTGCATGGAGTGAAGATTTGCCTGGGAACTCAAGGGCAAACCTGGAAAGAAGAGGCCCATTTGAACAAAGGGCACCACGGTCCCTTGGCCTTTCACATTGATACAGTCTTTACTGAGAGCCTTGCGAATTGCTTGTGCAGTGGGTAACTCTTGTGGGATGTGAGGGGCACAGGGAAGGATTGCAGAGCCCAGAGGTGCCACTGGAGAGTCTCCCATGTCTTGCATTCAGTGTCCACCAAAAATAAATCAGCCCCTTTGTCTGCCCTGCCCCAACTGTGGAGGAGACAGCACGGAGGCAAGTGGAAGCCTTGTCTTGCATAGGGTTGATCTGGAGTAGTTGTGCGGGAAGGCAGATCTTGGTAAGAGGATGTCCCCAGTTTGAGATGAGAAACTGCTCTGTGGGGCAGCTGGGGTTGCAGGAATGAGTCTCCTCACCTTGGCAATACGATGACACCATCATGACTGAACCGAGGGAAGTCATTTCTGGTATCAAAGGTGACGACATCTGTCATCTCTGACTCCTACAGCAGGACAGAGGCATGGGAGGTGATGTGAGGAACATGTGCTTGTCACTGCCAGGGTGGCCTTTCTGCTGCTCAGCAAAGGAGCTGTCTCTCCGACAGCCTCCTACCACCTTCTCTTCAGCACCGTGCAGCCCTTACTTGAATGAGCCAACATGCCACCAAGGGGTGGTGTCGCTCATGGAGAGTGTGGCCAGCCCAAGTGTTGAGGTGGATGATGACACACCAAGAAAAGCCTGTTTGAGGGAGCTTTGACAGGAGTTTCAGAGAGCTTCTTACACCTCCCAGAGAAATGAAAAACTCACTGCGAGGAGAGCTGGCATCATGTTGCCTGTGGAATCCACCTCCATGAGACAGTGATCAAAAAAGTTCATGGTGACCACTTGTCTTCGTACAGCAAGAATGCCAATATCCTTGAACACCAGTTCGACCTCCTTGCCTTCTGCCAGTGCTCCAGAAAAGAAAAGCAGAGTCTCTTCTATGCAGTGCTGCACTGCGTCTGAGAGGAAACCGGTATCCTTTGCTATGTGCTCATAGTTCAGCTGCACAACTGGGATCTCGTCTAAAACATAAGTAGAAGGAAACCAGTCAAATCCAAATTACTCAGCTAACTCATATGGTCTGGGCCTTAGCAGCTCATGGCCATCAAATAGTGCCAGGGAGTCCCATTTAACCCTGGGAGACACCTGCAAAAGGGAGCTTCATGGCCCTCGCCTTTTGCAATGTGTTCCAAGGTCTCTGCAAATAGTGAGATATGTGTCAGCAAGAAGCACCATACATGGGCTGCACACGGGGAGCAGGGTATTCATCTGCCTTCTTACCAGGAATGTCCCTCTGAGCATATTTGAGCTGGTAAAATCTCTTCAGAAACCGGCACACCTGGAACAAGGGCCTTTGAACAACCAAAGCTTCATCCTTTCCCACACTGACATGGTCCTTGACAACTGCAAATGTCCCAATTCCAATGCTCACCGCCTGGAAAAAGAGGCAGTGCACAGGAAGCAAAGTAAATGCCTTCTGCAGGGGAAGGCTGCTGTCTCACTTGGGTGACCATAGCATGGTGTTTCGGGCCCTGATCTCTCTAGGAGGTCCAAAGGGCCTTCGAAAGCTCAGGGCAAGACCCACAGTTGCTGGGTGCTTCCCTGCTCTTCCTCCTCGCTCTCAGAAACACTGCTGGGGCAGGAAAGGCAGAGCAAGTGCCCCTTGGCTGGGTAATGAGCTTGGTGGTTGGGTTCAAAGGCCCCAGAATGCCCCAGGGCTTCTGCTGGCACCTTCCCCCTGTGTCAGGGGGACAGACACCTTTTTCCTCATCTCTTCTTGAGACTGTGCCCTGTGCCAAGCTCCTCAGCACGTGGCTGCTCCTCGGTTTTGCGTGCGAGGCAGGCAGTATCTCTTAAGCCTCCTGTCTCCTGCTGTCTTTGGGGAGGGGAAAAGGCAGTGCGCACTACAGAGGTGGAGGTCAGAGCTCTGGAAGGGTTCAGGACCAGTGGATGAGCAGGATGCAAGGCTCACATTCTTCCGCAGCAGTTCTATTCTGAGGGAGTAGCACGCACTAGCCCAGATCTTAACGATGTCTGCAAAGCAAGCAAAAGACCTGTAATGCTCCGACTGAGACCAGCCCTGTCCTGCAGCACTCTCCTAAGCACGGAGGCAAGAGCAATCAAGTCCCCCACTGTGGCTGAGGACAAGGACAAGCACATGCATGGCTGAGGCGGTGCGGCCGAGGTTTTGACAGCCTGCAGCCTAGAGGACGCCTGCACTGAGCTGAGGGAGGTCTGGGAGAAAATGAAAGCCCTACCATTGGTGTTGAGCTGCCTGAGTGTTGGAAACCTAAGGTCCCCCACTGTGGCTGAGGACAAGCACACACATGGCTGGGGCACTGCAGCCAAGCTTTTGCTGCGTACAGCCTAGAGGACACCGGCACTGAGTTGAGGGAGGTCTGGGGAGTGCCCACACATGCCCTGCAGGGCCCCATCAGCAGCTGCAGCTCCTTGTGCTGCTGGGGGTGCCCAGTGCCCAGTGCGGTGCAAGCAGCAGGCCTGTCCACTGTACTTCTGCCTGGAGGTGCCCAGGGAGCCAGGGCAGAGCTGGAGGCAGGGCATCGTGTCAGAGTTGTCAGCAGGAGCCCTGGGCCAGGACACAGTGTCACAAGGGGCTCAGTGACAGACTCTCCACAGAGTT
The DNA here is from genome assembly GCA_034781795.1 of Crypturellus tataupa. NCBI lineage: Eukaryota > Metazoa > Chordata > Aves > Tinamiformes > Tinamidae > Crypturellus > Crypturellus tataupa. The sequence goes on along the minus strand of JAWLRI010000217.1, from coordinate 6,607,240 downwards.
TGGGCTGCCCGACTGCTCCTGTAAGGGCTCTTGAGAGCCTTACCATTGGTGCTGAGATACTTGAGGGTTGGAAACTTCTCAGGCCCCAAAGGTGGGTTGAGGACCAGGAAATTGACCATCTTTGCCGCCCTCGCTTAAGTTCACTGCAGGAGGGGACAAGGACGCTGTCCTGGTCTGTCCCGCAACTCCTGCGCAGCTGCAGCGCCGGTGGAGCAGAGCGCTGGTGAGAGCAGGCCCTGATGTCACCCAGGCCTCGCTGCGGAGTCTGGCCGGGGCCTGTCAGGGACAGGGAAGTGTCGCTGTGATGTGGGCACCCCACTGTGACATCCCACCTGTCACAGAGGGCTACCAGAATCCGCAGGCTTACAGACACAGGCATTGGGAGTCCAGATTATGGGCAGTGGAAGGAAGCAGGAAGGAAGGAGGAGCAGGGCAGCCCCTGCCCCTGGTCAGCCGCTAGGGAGGAAGGGCTGAAGCTCCTTGGCATTTCCCTGGGCTATGGACACATAACCAGACCAACAGGGACAGAGAGCAGAGAAACAAACTTCTTGAAGACAGAAGCCCATCACAAATGCCATTAAAAAATAATAAAATAATCACCAAATCATATGAAGCATGAATAAATCAAAGCATGAATCTCCCTTACGCCAGCCCAGAGGCACTCCGTCCTTTACCAGTCCTTTGGGCAAGGTCTGAGGCTACCGCTGTGCTTTGGCAATCCTGGGTAACTGACTTTGTGCTTGGGTGTCTGGAAACAGCAGGATTTAGCCAGCTTGGGGTTTGAGCAGAAACCTGAGTCTTTTCAGCTATATAAACAAATGAATTGTAGGGGTTCCTTCATTTAATACCTATAACTGCTAATCCAGGGCAATGCTGTCTAGTTGAGCAGTTGCACAGACCTGTAAAGCAATGCTGGAATCGAATTACCCTGGCACTCCCTGCAACTACACCCTTACAAACAATGCATGTAGCCTTGGCATTGGCACACAGGCAGCATTTGTAATACTCCCTTAAAATCCCCGCTCTGTTCATGTCATGGCTAGCTCAGACGGGGCTCCCTGTCTAGAAGGGGAAAATTCAGAACTGCAAAACAAGTTATGAACAAGGGAAAAGACGACAAGTATGCGCAAAATCTCCCTAAAGCTCGTCTCGTTCTTCTTCTGCACCCTGATCTCACCTAATCTCACAGGTAAATGGTTAAAATATCTTCAGCTGATTGTCAGAAGTGCTGGGGGTTGGGAGGAGGACAAAAAGTGTTTCTTCTTTAATTCTGCATATACAAACTTAAACCAAATAGTCCACGATTAAGTCATCTTGAATTTTATTCATCAAAATTAATACTAGAATAAGCAAATGAGAATCCATAAGTTATGTTCTACAAGTCAGTTCTGACATCTAAAGGATTTTTTTTTTTATATCAGTTTTTTCCCCCTCTGTTCTCTGAGAGGGTGGACTTGAAATTCCTCTTTAAATGCTTATCATTTTAAAAAGAGGAGATTCCTTACCTGTGGCGTGGATCCACGGTAAGAAAGGAAAGTTTATAAAGTGTTAGTTATTGCCTCAAAAATATTCGCTGGTAGTTACGGTTATGTCTTTCCAGATGTGCCATCTTAACTCTTGAATCCAGGTTATCTTGCTCTTTTTTGTTCTCTGCCTCAGAAAAAAATAATATTATAGTTTTTCTGATCAGCAAACCCTTTTAAACAGATGATTTATAGTTCTTAGTTGCTAGACAGGCAATCACTGACTCAATTTTAATGTTCTCACCAACGTTGATATTCATCCAACTTTGTCTTCCACACTTTGGCAGACCATGCGAAAGAAAGACACAATAACTTTCCAACAAGTGTCTTCCAGTACACTCACCTTAACCTGAAACATGAAGATCTGTGTCTGCTTGTCTCCTTCATTAGGATAAAGAAGGTGGAAGGCTTGTCTAGAAGAGACTCTGTTGTTACCCAGAGCAGATATCAGGCTAGGTCACAGTGTGGTTCCTGTCAAGCTCAGGCATATGGGCTTTGTATCCAGGCTGCTGGAAGGAAAAAGGGGTAGGCTGATAGATGCCAAGATCTTGCCTTATGGAGTCCATGTGCGCAGCTGGAACATGGGCGGCCATGCTCCCAGAGCCTTCAGGGTAAAGGTGGCTAAAGAGCCTGCTCAGCACCTTATTTTAATGTCACCTTATTTTAATGTCAGCTAGAGCTTAATGGAATGTGGACTTTGTTAAGTGAAATGGATGCGATTATTAAAAACTTTGAATGAAAAAGGTAATCATCTTGCTTCAACAGACATTATGCTAGAGTAGTTACCTTGTGCCTAGGAGAGCACTGAAATGGCCACTACTGTCCTAGGCTGGTAGGAACCACTCCATTCCTCTCACCTTCTGTCGCTATAGCCTTTTCTACCTTGGGAACTATTCATTGCTGAGCAGAAAGAATGTAATCGTTAGGACCAGCAAGTGGCAGAAACAACAGTAGGCTGTTCCCATAGGGTACCCGCCCAAGAATCCTCCTTCTGCAGTCTTATTCCAGAGCTCCTAATGTGTTTTTCATTAAGATGTCATAGGATGAAATCCACAAACCATGTTGTAGGCATCATCCCAAACCTAAGAGTCCCTGATTCCAGAAACTAACATGATAACTTAGGGCATAAATCACTGATGAAGTTTATCCAAGAGACCATTAATAAGTACTTTGATTATAGTCTACAAGCACTTACACTATTAGAATCCTGCAACAGGAAAAAAAATGTACTTAAGCTAGTATCATCTTCTACAAAGCCGAGTCGAGCTTGGAAAGAAATTGCACATTTTTAACCAGGAGGTAAATGGTCCATTGGAGCAGTTTACAGTGCACAATAGAGTATCTCTTTTACTTGACTTCATTAAATGAGACCAAATGGCATGCTAAAAGCTTGACCTTTACACATTCTTTTACTAATATAAACAAAGTCTGAAGCAATGGAAATGCATGCTTCCCTTTTCTGTAAGCAGTTCCAAGTCTAACTGCTCTTGTCATTTGCTTTTTGGCTGTGTCAAACAGTTTTGCAGAATTAATCTAAGTTTACATTTTTATACCTTTCTTTTTCTTTCTTTTGCTGGAAATTTGAGATGAAGATACTTTGCTGCCAGCACCTCAGAATATCTCTATTATTTCTACCAACATGATACATTTCTTAATTTGGAGTCCTGTGACCATCCAAGGAGAAACTGTGAGATACTCCATTGAATTTCAGGGGTAACTTTCATCTGCCTTTATTTTCTCCCCCACTCTTTGAACTGTTAAAATCCTGCATTGCTCAGGTCTTGAACACTACTCATTTCACAGGTCTAAGAAGTTAGATATTCCATCATTGTTAATCACAAGTTGAAAAAAACAAACACCTTTTGATCTAATTCCAAGTTCATTCTGTGGTCATGCCTTATCAATAGCTGATTGGTAGCAGATATGCAAATGACCCATTGTGTGCATTAAGCCCATATATGAAGGCTGCCTTTGACCAAAGTACTCAAACTAAGAAGCAATAGGTTACCAAGGAGAGGAAGGAAAAAGTCTTTGAGATTTATTCAGTGTTAATCTTTTAAGCAGTTTACAGACATGAATATCTCCTAAGAAAATGTGGGAGGCTTCTGGTGCCTCTTGAGCCACAACGAGGCTTCTATGGGACTCTGGTTTACCAAAGATGACCAAGTCAGCTAAAGGGAACAGGACCTGGTGCACCACCACTGGATTGAATGTTCCTACTTCCCCCAGTAACAGGCTGCATTTGGCTCATGGACAAGCCTGCTCAGGAGATCATCTCTAGATAATGTTTAGAGAACCAGCCATGCTGGTTTCATATGCTCCTAGTATTTCAGACCCACTTTATCCCTGTACCTGTTTAACTAGCAAGCAGTCATAGTCCAGGTTGTAGAAATATTCCCTATCACTACTTTTGCTGTTTGTCTGCTCTTTTCTTCTCCCCAGGGAATATGAACGGGAATATGCCAATGAGAGCTGGATCCCCATCTCTGAGTGTTCACTCATTACAGCCACAGTGTGTAACATCACAGAGGATATTTCGGCCACTGTGCCCTATAACCTGCGTGTGAGGGCAGACATTGGCACTCGAAGATCAGAATGGGGCACCCTGAAAGTTTTCTTCAATCGCATTACAAGTAAGTCCTGCCATTTGAATTATGCTACATCAGTTGTGTTCATCTGTCACAGTGCTCTCCTGAGGCATTGCACATGTGCATGCTTGCAGGGTGTGCATGTGACATGAAGCCTATAAATGCACAGAGTGTGCCCAACACTCTGTTTCTGTCTCATCCTCATGTTGAGTTGGCATATTTCAGATAGCTCCAGTCTCTTCTCAGATACGAGCTTCATCCTTCTACAAACTTCAAAAAAAAGGTGGGAACACCCTAGGCACTTCTCTTGGCAAGCTGACCAGCCTTACTCCTGATTTTGAGGACTCCTCATCAATCAGGCTTTCTATGAATGCTCTATCTAAAGTCTCTTCTGAGGAAGAAATAACAACCTCACATGACCCTGGGTCCAGGATTCCTTGGGAAGCTCTAGAACAGTCACATCTTCCTCAGCCTGTCTCATGCTGTCCCCAAAATGTATCTCCCTTCTTGAAATGATTCCCTACTCTTATGTCATTGGCTATATGAAGTAACCTCAAAAGAAAGAAAAGCAGAAGCCATGTCATTGCAGAAATCCTAACAATACAGGTTATACAACAAAAAACAACTTTCCTGAGGTTACTATTAGTGATTAGCAGATCTCAGTCTAGGAAGCAGTCATCAGCTTCAGTCAGCTCCATCCAAGGCCAAAGCAGACCACATGTGAAACCTTTGTGGGTCACTCGTAGTGACCCTAGTCACTCATGAGCCACTACCTGGAGCTAAAGGAGTCTGATATCTTGCTTCTTTCTCTGCAAGCAGGGGCACTCTCTGCCTGCAAGTTACAGCATTACTGAAAAACAAGCAGCAGATTGTGGAAGAACGTTTATATAGGACATCCTATCTTCCAACTACTTGAAACCATCAACATCTTCAAAGAGTTGAATTGTAGCTTTGAGCAGTTCTCATTCTGGTCACCAAAAGAAAGCTGGTAGGTTGCAAGTATGTGCAGTGTCCCAGCTCATCACTCAAGTTGTTCTCCAGCTTGGGCTTGTAACTCGTTTCCTTCTGCTTGTGTCCTCATTACCTCTGCTGTAGCCTGATCCTGACTCCACATGGCAACCTCAGTGTTAAGTCAGCACTGAGGAAGATATGTGGCACAATGAGGCATCTTCTTTCCTGACTGGAATTTCAGTCCTCTCCTCAGAGGACAGACTATCCAAAATCCACCTGGTTATGGCTCTAGCAAACTTGGAACCCAGCTACTAGCTCCTAGCAGTGGTTTTCACAGCCTCTAGTCTGTGTCTTAGTGTAAGCTTATGCCCAGGAGCACAGCTGCCTAATCCAGTGTCTCAGCTTCTGGTGGCCCAACTGGTTCTGCTGCTATAGATCACATGGGACCCGTGGGCCAGACACCTTCCTCCACTGGAAGAAATTCAAAACCTTTCAAGCCTGTGCAAGTCAGCTATTGTCAAATATCACAGCACAGTCATGGTAGTCGTCCTGTTCAGTACCTAGTCATTCTGAGAAAGCAGAGAAATTTCTGCCCCACTGAAGCAATCAACTGTTACCTCAGACCGATATGCTACTGTGCTTATGGTGATAGCGAAAGGACAGTAACAGCGAGGAACTTCCCTCCCTCTCCTAGCCAGGAAAAGGAAGATTTTTTTCTTTTTAGAGTTGCCTCTAACATGACAATGGTGCTTTCTGTGTTGACAGCCTACCTGACTCCACCTCTGATGAAGATTATAGCAGATGGGTATCACTTACTAGCAGAGCTGGAAGACATGGGGCCGGCCTTTCAATTCCGTGTTCTCTATTGGAGGAAGGGCCAGGAGAGTAGGGTGAGTTTTATCCTTGTGTTTTGGGTGAAGATGAAGACCTCAGAGGACCTAGAGTGAGGCAACATGGACACTGTCTGGGGCCATTTTCTATTCTATGCTACAACAAGTGGATCATGCCAGTCACTGCTACATGAGGCTGGAGAACCTGCACAGAGTCAGTGTCCACAGTATTCCTCTGTACTCACTATTTTGTTCTTCTCACTCCTGTGGAGAAGCCTGTCTGCTCTTTCCATATTCTGTCTTCTTGGAAAGGGAATCCCACCAGGAACCTCAACTATTAAAATAAACCAAAAGAAAAATCATGGACTGAAGGTTTGCTTTCTTTCAGAATATCCTTTGGTTTACTTGAACCTGGAATTAAGGTGTCATATTGGAAGCACTACACAGGTTTCTCAGGAGTCCCTTGTAAAGTAGATCTGCCCAATGAGAATGAGCTGCAATGTGCTTAGCTGAGGGTACTGATTATACCTGAGTAATAATGAAAACTGGCAATTTGCATTCCTTTCAGGTACTTATGTTTTTATTAGCCACCAAGAATTCTTCTCTTGGGACCATCATGTTTCCCTAGCACCAAAGGACATAAAAATATAAACACAGCCATATCAAATCAGATCACAAGTCCATTCAGTCAAATATTTTCTTTCTTAGAGTAGATAATGGAGATGATCAGTAAAGCAAATAAAAACAAGATCCGTACAATCACACTTGATTTTTCAAGCTTCAGAGACACACATCTACAGGGAATTCCTGATCCAAAACTGCTGCTTTAATGCTCTGGTTTTGAAGCCATGTAAACTACATGGCTACTACTACTAGATTCCTATAGTAAGGAGTTCTACAGCTTAAGTACTGCACCACATCAATCTTAATTCAGAAAAGAGGAAGTTGCTCCTGTTCACGTTCCTCTCCACACCAATTCTTTTGTATTGGCTGTTGACTTTCTCTTTCCAGGCCAAGAACTAGACTATTTAGCTGTACCCTTTCTATACTTGCTGTTCTTCTTGTCATACTTCTGTGCCTTTACCAGTGTGGCAAGGGACTACACTCAAGCTCCTATTCCTACTGGAACGCTCCACTGATGCCCACTATGTGAAAATGAGGGAGAAAAAAAAAATCCTGTGAACATCGTCTTACATTTATCTGTACTGAATTTCACTTATTTTATTATATGTTCCTCCTGAAGTTATTCATAGTTGATGGGCCTCTTAAGTACCTTGCTGTGCCTTTTTATTTTTTTAATATCATTAGCAAGTATCGATCTTCTGCTGTATTTTGGTAAGCACAGATCCCCATGTGTCTTCACCATAATCTCCCCAAGCACAGACTTTGTAGCCTATATTTTAGCAAGCTATTTTAGACTTCTTTTTACAAATGCATATTAGCTTTTTCTCAATATGTGATATTTATCCGCATTTATACACTGCCTATGGTGCACTGGAGCACAGTTGTACTTGCCAGATTCTGAGGGGCACGAGTGAGGGAATGTGTATTAAGGACATGATCCACATGAAAGAAGCTCCCTTATCCTTCCTTCAGAGTCTGTCAGGAACCAGATGTGTGAGGAAAGCACAAATGAGGGACAGAGATAATACGCAGTGCTGTGGGACATGGCTGCACTGTACACATGAACCGATGGAGAGGCTTCAAACATCTGCAGCAGCAGGACACTGGGGGTTCAAAATCTTGTGTGGTACTGAGACCTACCTGCTGCTCTCCCTTGCTCCTCCTTAGTCCATCCCTTTCCTTTTTTGTGCTGAAAAATTGCAGAAAAGGTTCAGCACCCCTAGAGCAGTAGCACTACTATCACAGGTAGGATATTGGCATCCTAACAGAAACTCTGATCCCAGCCCTTTCACTAGGTCATGGTCTAATATTGTGGGCCAGCACCACAATGAAGCCTCTTTGGTCTCTGTCAGACAAGTGGGTATCTTTGCTCTACTGTTCTTTCTTGCCTGCTACTTTTCCTTTCTCTTCTTTTATTAACAAAATTTGCTCTGACATCTGCTGCTTCTATTATTTTCTATCTTTTTTCCTAGAATGTCTAAGCTAGCATTAATGGTGGGACCCCTGCACCCAATTAGACTCTTAAGTTCTGATGCTCTTTTTTTCGAGCTTGTTGCAGATGCAGCAGAAGATGGTGAAAGAGATCAGCTCCACACTTCACCTGGGCACCATGGAGGCAGGAACCGAATATTGTGTAAAAGCTCAGACATACGTAGAGGCTATCAACAGAAGCAGCAACTTCAGCGAGATGCAGTGTGTGAGGGCAGAAGGTAACAGTCACCTTTCCTTTCTGTTCTCCCAGACAGTCACACCCCACCAGCTCAGTGCTTTTTGTTTTGTTTCCACCTAATGTCTCCTGTCTTGTTTGCAAGTGCATTGCCCTGTTTGTTCCTTGAGGAAGGGAAAAAAGGTGCCAGGGTTAGTGGGAAAAGCAGTCCCAGAGGGATCAGTCTGAGAGCAGTGAGGGGTTTGTCCTCACAGACTCTCTGAGAAGTTTTTCTCCTTGTCTCTAGGTGACAGATCCACGTGGCTGGTTACTGCCCTCATCTCCTCTGCTAGTTTTGCTGTGGCTGCTTTGACCCTGCCTTTCCTTGCCTGGAAAACAAGCAAAATCTTTCAGTATTCCTGCTGCCCCATTGCTGTCCTGCCAGACACACTGGTAACGTTTTTGATTTTCCTGTTGCTACCAGGGGCCTAGGGCCTGGGCACCAGCTCTTGGGGCAGTTAAGGCAGGCGAGATGGGAGGAATAGTTTTTAGTGTGGAGGTAGAAGGCAGATAGACAAGCTTGCCAATCTGAGAGTGATTGAATATGAGAGCACTTGTTTTGCAGAAAGTATCAGAGCCCTCCACGCAACTGATACTGTGTGGGAGTGAAGAAGCTGAACACTGTGATCTGATGGTGCATGTGATGCCCTCAGAAGATGTTCTCCGACTGTGGATTCAAGAAACACTTTAGAGCAGATAAGGAAAAAAAAAAGTACAGTGGAAACACATCTTCTAATCAGACCTGGCAGATTGTGCCCCACCAGTTTTCCTTACAGTACCAATAAGGAATGTCTGTTTTCTTTGTGTCTAAAATATGCTGAAAACGAGAGGTGTTGTGTGTGAGCATGTGGTTTTGGTTGCTGTCGTCCTCTTTGTAACATCCTTATCTATCAACAAAAGCAAATAAAGACTACAGATACCAACTGCTAGTTTGTGTACTTTCCCTTCATATCTATCATATCCATAGTAATGGCAGACACGTTCTGATTAGTCTCTCTGGTAAAGATGAGTATTAGGATATTTTGTCCTTTGTCTGAGGACCCATATCCTGAGCTTCCTCACTCATCCCAAAGGGAATGGATGACAGGAGGAAGTCTGGGGAGATGGGTATTTTTGTCCTTCTGTCCACATTTAAATTCTGAGATTTGGAACCTTGTGTCATCTCCTTGTCCTATTCACTGCCCCTCTACCTCCTTATTCAGAATCTGCTGCTAGATCTGCAGGCAGAGGCCTCCGAGGTTCCGCGCTTTGAAAAGGATGTGGAAAATTCCTGAACATGACCTGAGAACTGGATGAGGTAGACAGCAGCATAGGGTGCAGGCAGAAATTACAGACAATCTAGAGAATGGCAGAATTTCACCAGTGCTTACGGGGGAGTGATGTGAGACACCGTCACATAACGCAGATAGTCACAGGGACCACTGGGAACCTTGTGTAGAGTAGAGCCTTGCAGAGCAGCACTGGTTCTGCCATATGGGTCTGAGATCACACAGGCAGTGCTGTCCGCAATTCCAGACTTGGGGTTGGATTTAGCAGAGCTAGGACCAAGGGATAAAGATAATTAGGGGAAGAGAAGGGCAGAGAAAGGGATGCTTGAAAAAGGAGACAGAGGATAAAGGAGTGTTAAAACCAGGTGGTCAGGGCTGCCAGGACACCTGTGGCACAGTGGATGGTGGATCACTGCAGCTGAGGCAGGGCAATAAACCAGACCTCGTGTTTTGACCACGCTGCACAAGGCAAATCTGCAGAGTGGACAGTAGGCAGAGCACATACCGCGGCTAGCAGGCAAATGCCCAGGGGGAAGGGTCAAGTGTCCCTGCATCAGTGCGGCGCCTGCTGACAGCATCATGGTTTTCCACGTACCCTAACATCATCCTAATGCGTGAGGTCTGAAAAGAAGAAGGAAAATTCTTCCAAGTACAAACAAGACACAGCTGTTCTGCATGCAGAGCAATTTGTTTGTCACTTGTGAGAACAGTCATTTAGCTCTGCGGAGAAGAAAGTGGTGTTAGCAGGACATAAAAAGACATGAAAAGCTTTTTTTTTAAGCAATTGGTGGTTCTAATGAAAGTGGGCAGATCTTTCCCTTACGGAATATGCCTTTTTAAATAATTTTATTCTTGCAATGTTACCTCAGGCCACCAGATGTCAACAAAGCTCTGTGCAAAAAAAAAAAAAAAAAATAAAAAACAAAAAAAAAAAAAGAAAAGTGACTCTGGGTTCAGTTGTCTGCTCTGTGTTCTCCTCTGGACAAGGCAGTTGGCCACCACCCCTCCAATTACTGGGCTTATTGTAGATACTTGTGCTGTGGTGCTCCCAGACAAGGAGAGGACCTGGGACAGCAGAGGAGCGGATCCCTGTGCAGGGGCTGCTGTGACAAATGCTGAGGTCGGGGTGGGAAGCAGCTGGGGGAGAGCTGACCCTGGCAGCAGGCAGCCGAGAGCCGCAGTGGGCAAGGAGGACGCCAGCGCGTGAGAGCACTGCAGCCTGCCTCGTTGCTAATAGAAGGACTAAACTGTTGTACAGAGCTGCCAGGACCATGTTAGACACCAGAAACACCTGAAAAAAGATATCTTAAAGTAAGGAGATGGGAGAGAAGTGTTTACGGCCTGCTCACTGAAACTGGCTATTCCAGGTTGTGTCTTTAGAGGCTTGAGACCAAATTTGAGGTGCTGCCTGCATGTCCCTGGGAAGCTCTGGTGTTATATGTGCTGGGTTTGGTTAGGCTAGAGAAATTACAGAAGTAATTCCTATGCCATCTGTGTGTGGCATAGGCAGCTGTCCTTATTCACTCCCTATAGCCCATTTCCACAGGGAGGAGTTACTGTGCCTTAACAGCCATAGTGGCAGCCTTTGATAAGTGATTTTGCTCCCACTATCGTGCTACCTCGTTTTACAGAAGGATCGCGCATGTAACGGCAGCAAAGGGCAACGTGATCTGATGAGCCCTCTCTCTGCACCCATGTGGCAGTGAGTGGCTGTTCGTTTCCGAGTGTACTTCATTGCTGTCCTCAAAAAGCTGAAAGAAAATAAAATACAAACCTGCAGTGCATTCAGCTACGTATAAATTGGAGGTTGCGGTTCCTGCAGTCTTTTCCTGCAGACTTTGTGGGAACACAAGAACAAAGTAAATACTGTTAAGACTAGTTCTCAAAAACAATTCATTCTACTGAGTGCTTAAAGTTATTACACGAACATTTTAAAGCTTTTCATGATATTACTGAATAGACAAAAAGAAAAGAAGAAATTCAGTTATCTTTTACATAATGCTAACCAGGGAATATACTCTAATTTTCCCTGTGAGGTTTATTTCCTTTGAAGCATATTACTGTTATACTTGAAGTATTATTACTTTTAAGTACCACTGATGTTAATACAGAGTCCAGCATTTTATTCTCCAAACAAAATTAGAAATCTTTAAATTGACATATTGTTTTTAAAGTATTTTCTGCATAATTGCTATATGATTTTGTCTCTTTAAAAGTTATATTTTTTCTTACCAAATCTAAAAGTAGCCCAAATCACTACCTTGAATACAAATTAATTTTAATTCTCTGTGAATATCGTACTGCAACCTGCAAATAAAATGCTACAAAGATAATAAACTGCTAAAACACTTCGGATAACGATGTTTATTGTTGAAAGAGTCAATATACAAAAGATTCTCATTGGTATTAAAACTCTACAAAACTGCCTAAGCAGAAAATTCTCAGTACAAGTAAGTTTTGCTCTTCTTAATAATACAAACCATTAAAAATACAGAAATGACTAGGGTAAGGTATAAAAGGAATTAGAAAATAGCAAGGTTAAGGGCTTACATTTTGAATAAGCTTAAATGAATATTGCAAATGGGGCCCTAATTTGGTTTCATTTTGTGTATGGGCTATAATTTAGCTATTACTATAGAATAGCTACTTCTGAGAAGTTTAATGTCATTGATTTGCTCAGAATCAGAAGCAAACCTTCACTAACAGCCAAGGTCAGGCTTTCGCTGTTCAGACCAGCAGGCAGTTGCTCTGCTCCAAAAACGTCCTCTTCATCGCGACACCTTCACTCCTGGAGGGAGCTTCACTGAGGTGCTGCAGTTGACTTGACAACTCTGCAGCACTGGAATAAAATAGAAAAATGTGGAAACCCCCACTCTGGATTTGTCTGGCCTAGGATGTCAGTGGCTTTTTGCAGCTCTCACGTTCCATGGCTGCACATCAGAGCCAGCTGTGGGCAGAGACTGTTAAGCCACAGACCATCGACTGTCTTTACAAGTAGGTTGAAGGTCTTGTGTTTTCATTTTCCCTTAGGACATCAGCAAGATCTGAGTTGTTCTGAGCCACAGATGTCAACATCAGTCTTTATCTTCTGCCAGATGTCTGCACACAGAGCACTATCTGACTGTCCAGCTTGGGGTGGACTTGCACACCATTCTCCATTCTTTGGCATCAGGTCTTTGTCATTGCTACCACCAGCTCTTTCTAACAGGACACCATGGCATCCTTACCTAGGCAAAGCCAAGCCTCAAGAGTGAGCCGGATGGTATCACATGGTGATGCTAGGACACTCAATCTGACTATCCAGGTATTCCCCTGCTAGCCATGGAAAGGAGTTCTTATCAGGTTTTTCCCATTTCTTCACCCTACCTTTTAGTACCCTTTTCCTCCCTTTCTCCATCCCAATCTTCTTTCAAATAAGCAACACATCTAATTATCCCATTGGTTCTAGTTTTGCTGTATCCATACCTAAGTATGGTAGTTCTAACACTACTGCCCAGATGATCTTGACCCTATATAGGCTATAGGAATAGCTCCCTAGGTGCTGCTGCTCTTGCAGTGCTCTACTCCACAAGAGGTCCCCAATGGACCTCCAAGGGTCTGTGAAATTTGACTTTTTCTCAAATCATTCCCCCTTAAGCACTGTGAAACACAGCACTTACATTGCTATCGGTTGAGTCCAGCGAGTTCTCACGTTGTCTCCAGTAATCTTCTGTGTCCTTCTTAATGAGCATAACCTCAGGCCAGGGCCAAGACATCTGCCTCCAGCCATAAAAACAGGATTGCTGCTGGCCTCAGTGCTGGGAATTACACGACTGTAAAACTGCAGGTAAAACTTCATCCCTAGTTCCCTCCCTGCTGGCTGAAGCTCAGGATGTGATGGGCACCGTGGAATAAAGCCAGTGAGGAGACACTGTGAAGTGCAGCTCTCAGGTGCACAGGTTTGGCCAGACCACTGCAGTAGCTACGTGCTTCCTCAGCATCTTCTGCCTCTCATGGGCATATTGTTACTATTGGTCATGTACAAACTGAATGTATAAAAGTGGGTTCATCAAGCATAGGAGAAACTTCTGAAAGGACAGCCCAGGTCATGAAGGTCTCCCATCAGTGCAATATGTGGAAGACACCTTCAGTTCAAACCAGCTGGACAAAGAGCAAGTAGTGTAATTCCTGCAGGCTGAAATTCTGGAGCTCTATCTGCTGAATAAGGAAAGATTTGTGGGGCAAAACCAGCTTGTATTGGACACTGGTTACCTCACATGGACGTGATAAATTTCTCAGTGAAGTTTGCTGAGTTTCATGGGATTTCTTTGGAGCCTCTAGCTCAAAATACAATAATAAGGAAACAACTCTCGACTTTCTTGAGCACTGCACAGGAACAGGTTCTTAATGTTACTGTTGATGAGTTCAAGAGATGTTCATATTCAAGTGATGATCATAATATACTCAGAATCAGCATCCATGTGAGAACAACTAAGAATAAGAAATCAACTATCGTTGTGCTAATTTCAGACAAGAGTATTACAGGAAAATTAGGAAGCTCATTAAGACACAGCAGAAAGGAGCAATTAAATGGAAAGTCTTTGCAGGTGTCATGAAGACTATTTAAAGACACAACAGAGGCTCAAATTAAATACATTTTGCCTGTCAAAAAATACTTTAGGACAAGCAAAGCTAGTAGAAATAAATAGGAAGGTGAAGGAAGATAGTAGAAGGAAGGAGGCATCCGTCCAAAATTTGAAGTCATGTCTATACTAGAAAAAAAGGAGAAGTCACAATCTCTTGTCTGATGAAATGTAAACACACAGCACATCAGGACAAAAAGAATTTGAGGAACAACTTGCTAAAGACAGCTCAACTAATAATATATCCTCTAATTGCTGGAATCTTTATTCAGGAGAGCATAGGACTATCTTTCACAAGGGGATGTGCTTCTGCAGTCCAGACAATTCTGCTGCCTGGGCAATATTCAGCCAAGTTCCAAAGTGGGGGTGGGAGAGTTAACACAGGCCATGGCGCACAGCTACTTGTAGGGTGACGGGGTAATTCAGGCTGGAAGGGACCTCAGGAGCTCTTTAGCTCAGCCTCCTGCTCACAGCAGGGTCAGAGGGAGAGTCAGACAAGATTACTTAGGGCTTTACCCAGTCTGGTCCTGAAAACCTCCAAGGATGAAGACTGCACAACCTCTCTGGGCAGTCTGTTCCACTGCATGACTGTCCTCAAGGTGAAAAAGTTTCTTCTTAAATCCGATCAGAATTTCTCTTGCGCTATTTTGAATGTAATACTCATTTGGTCAAGGCTCAGTAGCTTTGATCTGGCTTTGAAGTTAGCTCTGCTTGGAAGAATTCTGAAGATCCCATTCCAGCTGAAAATATCCTTGTGATTCACATTTTGCAGAGCTATTTTAACTGAATTCTTTATACCTATGTGAAATTATGTACACCATTTGGCATTACGTGGCTTATATTAGCATATGCAAAATCTTACGTTGTTTCCTTAATCAGGGGAGATGCTCTCCAATTTACTAAAGCTGGTCAAACTATTTTATAGAAGAATAATAGACTTCTGTGAGTCTTGAATGGGATCTCCAATGAATCGGTGCCACTCATTAGAGCACATGGTAGAGAAATTAGGGATCACTTCAGTTGATGAATACAGCCTTAGAAAGCAAGTGGAGAGGTAGACTGTTCCCTATTTGAGGCTTTGCATGAAACTGTTCCATAATAGAATCTCAGTGGACTTCATATGCAGAGAAGGGCTTAGAAAGACTGGATGTGCAATCACCTTCCAACTTGCAGGTACAGCCACAGACTCCTGAGCTAAACAGGCCAGAGTCCTTATGCTAAGGCTGAACTTTTTTTCCTCCTGCAAGCTTCATTCCCATTTTGTTTCCTAGAAGATGATTGCACATGGTCTTTGAGCAGTTTCTGTTTCATTTTCCCCCTTTACTCGGGCCAAAGAGTTCACGTGCTCTTACGGAGGTGACTTTTGTTACAAGCCTGCTACAACTCTATAGTTTTGCAAATACCCTGTTTTCAAACCTACCTCCCACTTGTTGGCTGTGTAATGCCTCTCTCTTCACTGCTGTGCTTTCATTCTGAGTGTCCTGCTCATCCTCCAGGCTGCTCATATATCTCCTCCCTCCTGCTGCTCTCCAGACAGACTGATGGTTTACATTTCCTCTCTCCTTGCCAAGGCCTGGCCTTAACTCCCTCTTCTGCCATCTGGTATAAAGTCATTGTTAAATTCGACACTGTCCTCGTCACTCTGCGGAGTCCCATGCTATCTCCGACACCTTGTGTTCGGAGACCGCTCTGCTCAAAGTGCGCCGGCTCAAGCCCACTTCTCTTGCCAGGTGAGGCACAGGGCATCATGAAGTGGTTGAGAGTGATATATGTGACAACATACTCCGCTCTTTGTAGCCCATGGGGCCAAACAGGAGCCCAGTAGAGCTGCTACATCTCAGATACTTACTCCCAGCCTAGAAGCCTGTGTTTCTATGAACTGACTCCAGACAACAGCCCAGATTCAGAAATCAGCAAGGTAAACAACTACCTGCAGACAGACAGACCTCATTCCATTTGCCAGCTACAGCACAGCAGGTGTTTCCTTGTACATCCACACACCACTGCAAAGAGGAGGTGATTCAGCCCAACTTAATCCACACTGACGCTGCATTCCTTTGCACTTGCAATGGCCTAGGGGTATGGACAACTACCACAGCTCGGTAGGCGTGGAAGAACGATCGGATCCCTCAGGATCCAAAGCCTGATTTTAAATAGTTTCCATTATAAACTCATACATTTCTTGGCAACAATCCTGTGATAAACATCTGTATCAGTAAATAGGTATGCTAGAGGTCTTGCCTGTGCAAATTTAAATCTTAGTGAATCTGTGAATCTTAAATCTGTGAAGCTTAGTTTCTTGCTTCTGCTATTTCTAGACTTGAGAGATATTTGGGAATATTTTGATCCTGAAATCCAGATCTGCTAGCCTGAGTCACTGAATGCTTGTTCTGTGTAGAGAGCCCTTTTTGTTATCCTGTTAATGATCCTCTCTTTATTGAAATGTGCATTTGTGGCGCTGGAATTTATTTTCTCTTCAGTAATGACAAAAAAGTAAAAACACCAAAATAATACAAATTGGTCCTATTCAATGATGCCAGTCAGAGTGGTCCCACCAACAGCATTCTCTGTGCAGAATACATAAGTAGCCTTTCCTGCTTAGCTCCAGTAGAGCCTAATTCCTCAGACGCATTTTGTACAAGGCACAGATTCTCCAGAGAGAATATGCAGAAAATGAATCCCAAGATAGAGACCTCACTCAAATCTGCCTAGTCACCCCTCTTTGAAGATCATATTCTGCTACTTACAAATGTCTGGGCATATAGTCAAATCCTAGCAATGATAATAAGATTTATGAACGTATTAATATGTGATTAATAGTCTTTATGTAAATGCTACTAAATGTACATGGTTTATTACTTTGTGAAGCAGAAACTGAAAACTATAATCACTTAAATTTTCTAGGTTTTTCTGATAGAATTATATTGATAATAAGAGGAAAAAATCTATTTCAGCATTTAAGCCAAAGCTCACATCTGAGGAAGAAGTGAAGTGTTCATTAAATCTATCCCAATTTCACTGTTTAGCCTGAAGTACTACAATGCAATGATTTTAAGGTCAATGTGTTCTCAGAAGATTTTGATCAGCTACGGTAGTGTCGGTGTGACCCTACAGTAATGTTGCAAAAAATGAAAGTAGTATAAACAAATTCATTTGTTAGCTGATGAGGCACCTGCAAATGCACAGTGGAATATGACCATATATAAATTTACATGAATGTGGAAATCAGATATCTGGGGTTATAAAAGGGCATGTTTGTATAATGGCCCTTTGACATTTCTCAATATTGCTATCCTTATCATCTCTTGGGGCCACTGTTTTGCCAGGCCAAGGAGTCTATGAATATTAAAAAGCTCACAAGCTGCCAGTAAGGCTTTGATGTGCAAGAATGCTTCTTTAATTTTAGTAATAAAGAATGTGAATTCTGCCTCTAGAGTTCTGCTTAGGTGAGCCTGTAACTTCTTAAAATAATTTAAATGTATCTCAGCAAAGTTAACCTCGAAAAAGTAACAAATATTAATTAAACTTTCATCTGAATCTAATCCAACAGTCAGCATTTTGACTCTGAGGAAATAATTATTGTAAATCCAAGATAGAACGATTTCTATTTCAGGGTCGAAAGTAGGATACCAAGACCTCTTATAACAACTAGAAGAATGAAATCTGTATCCAGGGAGCAAGAACCCGTTATGTCAGAAAGAGACCTATTGTGAATGGGGAAAGGTTTCCTATTTACACATAAATCAGCAATGCAGTTTAATAAAAGCCATCACGCAGGGTTATAAAACCACTCAGTTTCAGGTAGAGCAGGACTGCATCTTGCGCTGGGCACAAGCCCTTACAACAGGTAAAGTCACTTCTGCAGCTGCGCTCATACTGCTCCCCTGCAACCCCTCTGGTGCTGCCCTCGGGACTGAGGCTGCCCAACCTGTTTCCTGCCAGGTTCTTCCACCAGCGGCCCACTCAAGGGGATGGGGAAACCCCAGCTCTTCTGTCCTCCAGAGCGCTCCTATGGGACAGCAGGATGCTCTGGCTTCTGGAGTCATGATGATAGACCTTATTCTTCCAAAATAAATGGTCACAGGCAAATGGTCTATTCAGAATGATCCCTGGAACATCCTAGTTGCTCAGGCATGACCATCCCTCCCTTCCATGTATCTACCCTTCACTCCCACTAGTCATCCTTCACTCCTATTAGCCATCTCTCATGTCAGACAATTCCTGGAGAGCATCTTCTATCTCTCAACTTATCGCTATGCTCAAACAAAATCTCTTTTTCAGTTGTAAGTAGGATGCCCTAAGCTTAGGATGCCTAAGTACTCCCTGCATTAGGAGGACTGCCTTTCCAGGCAAGTTAGTCAAGACTCTGAGCCATAATTTACAGCATAAACTTGTTTAAAGTCTGTCATTTCTGTTAATCTCTCTCCACCAGCTGCTGAAACAACTAAACACAGATACCAGATGAATACGAATTTTTCACAAGCCAGTTGTGTGCTAAATACATCGATCACACAGATTTTACAGAGAGACCCTCTGTTTGTGGCAGACTGCAATTCAGGCAAGCTGCAGAGACACCATTTGTCATCAGCAGAAAGAATACCTACAGATGTAGTGTGAATGATGCAGCTACAGTGTCAAAGATATGGCGAGCAACACCAACAAGTGATTAAAATATCCCAACCAACTATTTAGAAGGGGGAACTTAGAAATGTCTTGTATACCAGTGAGCAACACTGGGTCAAGGAAAATGTAGCATTAGTTATGGGACAAGCATAGAAAAGAGCCAACAGTTTGTTTTTATTGCTTTGCTTGCTGTCCAGATTGCTAAAGGCCTTTGGCTACAATACTGTCAGAAATCATTTTTTTGCCTGGTCAGTTTAAAAGCAGGAAAAATTTCCTGAGCAATCTTGTTATGCTTGACTCAACTCCCAGAAGCAGTGTGCATGGAAGTCTTGTCCTTAGTAAAGTCCAAAGTTAAACTGAAGATCAGGATTTCATCTGGTATCAATATTCAGCCCACCCTCAAATCTATCACTGCCAGACTGTCAATTCACTTGAGGCTTGTGTAGAAAATCAGTAATTTCTCAGCAGCACCGTACAGATCTATGGGGTCAATCTACGGCTCAGCCTATAGGCTTGGAGAACTGAGGATAATTGCTGCTAATTTGGGTGAAACTGAGCATTGAGAGAAATATATATATATATATATATATAAAGGTAAAACTAGCAAATGAAGTGAAAACAGCAACAGGTCACCTTGATATGGAATAGGAAAACTGTATCACTGACCACCTTTGGTCACAATCTAGGGGAGCACAGTAGAGCATTTCCACCCTTACACCATCCTCCAGTTATACAAGTAAAAACAGCTGAGTGACTCAAATCAGGAAAAATATTTTTTTCTGTTTAACAGATGGATCCAACAGAAACACACTGGGCAGGAATGATGCGGGAGGAAGAGGGAGCTCCAAACAGGAAGAGAACTAGAAAAAGTTCTGCAGATAGCCTATGTCTATGTAAAAGGAGAAAAAATCTGCCTAGAGAAGGTGATTTTGAGCCATTCACATGACAAATGAGTTGAAGAGGTGTAATTATGTGGCTCCGTGGTGTGGAGGAATTGAGGAGGCAACATACCAGGAGAGGTCCCCCTCAAGGAGAAACTGGGAAGCCTCGTCCAGTGAATGCTGAAGACAACATTATAGAAGGAAGCCTCTCGACACTGTTGGCACCAAATGAGTAACCAAATTAAGCTCATCAGACCACGACCGTCACTGAGGGACCCAGGGGAAGGGCTTCCTTGCTTTAGTGAATGTTGCTGTGCTTTAAAACTGGTGAAAAACACAGCTGGTTAAAAGAGTTCCTTTGCAAATGCTATCAATATTTTAAATCCTCTGAGTCAAATTCTGTCTGTTCCCAAGTAAATACTGAGTAATAACAATTTGCACTGATCCAGCAGGAAATAATAAAAGAAAAGATGGTTAGTTATTACCCATGAAGATAGTTTTTCTCTAAACATGAGAGAAAAGCTATTGCTTCAAAAATGACTTCAGAGGTTTTTGTAGTTGCAATATAAAGCCTACTTCTCTATAACATTCAAACCCTTCTGCTTTACTATTAAAGATAATGCCACATAAATACAACTTAATCCAGGCATCTGAACTGCTTTCTGTAACACATGCATGATCTTTCCATTTTTATACACACCAAATCTGATAAACAGAGATTATATAAAGAGAAATTGTCGGGGCATTACACCATGAGTATAACAGAGACTACTTTCCTTCTTTCCAATAAATCCTAACAAATTCAGACATAGGAGTCCAATAATTAAAAAAAGCTGACTTTTATCTGGAAGAAGAAAAAACTTTCACATAAGAAAACCCCTGACTTTCACCATGCTTTACTTTGTGCTGAATGTTTTAAAACTCTTGAGATTCTAAAACTCTACATCACAAAAGAAACCAAATGGCTGCCTTATTTTCCCATATTGCCACTATCTCTGTTCTCAACAGACTTGTCAGCCTCCCCAAAAAAGCAAAAGCAAAGAAGATAATGAGGAATAGATATAGAAGAGACTGTTAGGATTAGGAATGAAGACAAAATCTCTAAAGCCGTTAGGACAATATTGTCACAGACAATAAAAGCTGTTGATGCCCATCTCCCAGTAGGAGAAATTGTGTGTCACGAAGTTGTTCCTGGGACCGGAAAACACAAACCATGGAGCAGTAGAGAGAGAAGATTTGTGAGAAAAGACCTGCAAAAATATGTATTCACACTTAGCGAAGTGTGGAGTCAGGTATTGACAGCTGCTAGAAGCATAATCCAGGCGAAGAGTGCGAGCTCCCTGTGAAGGTATTTTGTCAAAGGTGAAAGTTCATTATTTATTTCTCTAAACAGGTAGATTAAGCTTGGGAACATCTAGATCCATTCCTAAGTGTAATGTGTGAAATTAAAAACTTCTAAGTGAATTATACTGCAACATGAAAAACACTGCAGCAATAATCCTGTCATCCTCTAAATAACTGTCATCTATATTACATGCAATTAAAACCAACCAGATAATGTTGAGTAGCTTGCAAGGTGAAATGCTGAAAGGACTGGAACACCAAGAGAGTAGAGATCATTCTTGCAGAGCAAGAAGGATTGTGCACAGGTTTCACCCTCCTGCACAAGCCCCTGCAGATATTTGGTGTCAAGGAGGCATCACTGTGTATGGCAGGAATGAGCCATATGAAGGCCACATGAATCGAGAAGTATCTGCTGCACAAGGCTGCTCCTCTAATCTCAAAAGTTCTCAAATGTTCTCAAATAGTAGCATTTTCTACTTCTACCTTTTTAGTTTATTTAAAAAAAAAAGGCTAGAACCAAATGATTCTGTATAAAAAGTGAAAACTTTCTTCTCAACAAACAGTTGGAAGCAGACATGCAGGACAGACACCAGCAAAAATGCAGCGCAGAGTCCTGTGGTTACCTGTGATGGGAGCGTGTGAGGGGCTCCTGAAGCCTCGCGCAGAGGCCTGCTGAGGAGACACCGCTCCGCGAGGCCACCAGGCCCTGCAGGGCATCTGAAAAGCTGGAATTATCGTCCAAGGTCTGGGTGCGATGAGCAAGTTGTTCCCCACAAAAAAAAAGACCTTCATCTAATATGGGGACAAAAACAACAGTGTGACAAATGTGGTCAGCCTCAGCACGTGGATGCGGGTCTTACAGAGTGTATCACCACTGACCGGGTATCCTGTGTCCTCGCAGCGCTCAGTGCTCATCACACAGCTCTGACCAGGCATGAAAATGGCCAGCAACTGTTGAGTCAGCACATCAACAAGATGGGGCAATGCTGGCGTGCCTGGGAAGGGGACATTACTGAGCACTCCCTGCGCTTGTTTTAATTAGTTCTGTCCCACCACACAAACCAGCAGCATCATGAAAACCCACTTCAAAGCAAACACCTGCGTGGGCCGTGCCTGGAGAGGGGCTCCGCTTGCTATGGTGGAAAACACGCTTTTTATTCATTACAGACTTTTAAATATGAACTCCTCTGGGGCTGTGCTGACTTCCAGAAGACAGAGAATTACACTGCTGCACTGGCAGCAGAAACAGCCCCCTCGTTTACACTTACTAGCTTGAAGAAGCACTAAAGTAGCCCTCAATGCCTCCTTTTTTTGTGGACAAATTTCTACCCCCTGCTATGAAACAATGCATTTCACGGGGACAGATACGGATTCTTCGGGAGACCTGGCTGTGACGCCTCCCCGCAGCGAGAGCCCGTCAGTGTGATGCAGTGGCCCCTGGGGTGGCCACGGCGCGTGGCAGTGAGCGGAGTGGTGGCCACAGTGCGCGCGGGGCGCCGAGGACATCGAGTCCTGCAGCCTGCAGGTGTCCCCCGGCGCAGGAAGCCGCGGAGCCCCTTGGGATCATGTGCGCTGCCCGAGCAGATGCTCACTCACTCGCCGCGCTCGCAGCGAGCCAGAGCCGCCGTGGCCCTCGCGGCGCGCTGAGGCAGCCGGGCTGCTCGGGGACAGCAGCTCTCCCGCGCCTGCAGCTGCGGCGCTAACGCACAAAGGCAGGATTTCGAGTGAGGAGGAGAATGGGAGCCTGGCTGCAGCATTTCCTTCGCCGCTACAGCAGCAGACTGGAAGAAGCGGAGAGTTTTGCTCTCTGGAAAACTGGATTCTGAATCGTGAGAGGCTTTGAACTCCACCCCCCCAATAAAAAACCAAAAAACACAAAAACACACAAAACCCCCCCAAACCCTTTGACTTCTTCTCTCAGCAGGAGGGGGAGGGAGGGCGGATTTACCATGAAGACAAATCGAAGATGCAGAGCCCTTCTAGCAGTGAGTCTGAATCTGATGGCTCTCCTCTTCTCTACGACAGCTTTTATCACAACCCACTGGTGCGAGGGCACACAGAGGGTCCCCAAGCCGAGCTGCGGGAAAGAGAAGAAGACGAACTGCCTCAACTACAGTGGCAATGAGACTGCCAATGAGACAAACCAGAACGTGGTTCACTACAGCTGGGAGACGGGAGATGACCGCTTCCTCTTCAGGTATTTCCACACCGGAATCTGGTACTCCTGTGAGGAAAATATCAATGCTGCCGGTGAGTGTAAAACAACTTCCTTCCAGCTTGTGTTGCTTTCTGTTCGGTTTATTGCAATAAACACACAGGCGAGCGGCTGTGTCCTGTATCATAGAGCAGACTCAGCCTGCAGAGAGAGGCAGAATTTTAGCAATTCTTTGTGCAAAAGCAACCTGTTTCCAACAGGAGCAAAGATCTGCCTATTCACCTGGTGCAGAGCCTGTGCTGAGCCGAACCTCAGCCAAGCAATATGGGCTACCGGCACTGCCGCTGCAGCCAGAGACAGTTCAGTGCTTCTCTTTGGGAACTGCTCCGTGGAGCACACAAAAGACAGGGGCTGTTAGTTTTTATGGAGGTGCTAGTAGCCAATCAAGCTAATTATAATTGCCCCCTAAATAACACAGGGCACAGCACTCTGATTAACAGAGAAAGCATAAAGTTCACAGCCTGTAGCCCAAACCTCCTCTTTTCTTGCATCCCTTAAGGAAATGACTACCCACTGCCCCCTCTGTGTGCCTAACTGCTCTGTTTACGGGAGTGGGGTACAGAAATGGCAGTTAAAAGGGCAGGACTGAGCACAAGAAAGCCCATTTTTGTTCCCTGCTCAGCCATTTACTTGCTGCGAGCTGCCAGAGAAGGCATCTCCCCAGCGCATCAGCGCATCGCTGTATGCTGGCACCTAGCAGCACACGAACCGCTGGAGGATGGAAGGAAGGTGGCCGGGATTGCTCTCAGGCTCAGCACACTGACAGTCCTACCCCAGCGCTGCCTCACAGCCCGAGTGTCCCAACTCTGCTTCAAATGAGCTTTTTTCTAGATTATGTGATTAGAAAATGAAGTTTACAGACATGATACAGTATGACAGGGACACTGATGGCTGGTGTAGTGCTGGAACAGTGACAGGAACAGCCAGTGCTGGACTGTTTCTGTGTTTCCTTGTCTTCGTTCAAGGAGTAAGTCGGGAATCTGGTCCTTCAGCGCTCCTTGAGGAGAGGAATCGTCCTGTGGGTCGTGTCTCTAGGACAGTATATCAAGAAACAACAAAAGCCTGTGTTGCCCTGAGCCAAGCAAAAATTATTGCCCCAAAACAGCATTGAAAAGGATGTGTCAATCTGGTGAAGGTAGAATCATTTCTGTCTCGGCAGCAGGCTTCTTGGTACCGATAAAGGGAAATTTATGGGATTCAGGTAAAACTGCTCTATAAAAATGTACTGTAAAGTGGGGCAAACTTGACTAGCAGCTCACAGTCCATTTCATCCCAAGGTGCTGTGTATCTCCCTGGGTATTTTGGAGGCTAGTGCTTGAAAATTTAGGTGGTCATTACAACTCAGTTTAATGCAAGAATAGGAACTCCAAGCTTGGCACTGTCAGTAAACACCCCCATGCAGAAATATGCGCAGCAAAGCAACCCTCTTGATGTTAAAAAGTTCAGGAAAATAAGATCATTTGTCTTACTGATTTGAAAATGAGTTCAGGCCACAGCTGCCCAAAAAAGCAGCTTAGCTTTTTTGCACTTTTTGAGAGTTTTCCCTGGGGTAGAGAAAATATATTCACATTCCTGGACAACACTGCAAGGTTTCCAAGCCGAGCTTTATGTCTAGGCTACTTTGTAACAGTGTGACTAATCCAGTCTGAATCCTGAAGTCTCTGTGGGAGAAGAAAATTATGTTGATTTAATCCACGTTAGGTAAACCACACACTTCTGTAGTGGGTAATCCTAGGGGAAAGCTGAAAGCCAGATCTCAAAAGTTATGGTGAAAGAAGCAGAAAGCACAGCATCACAGCAGCCACCTGTGTGCCTACTCGTATTTATCCTTATTTATTTGGTGAAAGGACCTGTTCGATTAGCCGTCTAGGAATGACCAGCCACTAGACAGAATCCAGACAAGGACATAATGTTACCTTGCTCAGGATTTATCATATCTTCTCTGGTAAGGACAAAAACAATATAACAAAATCATAATAAAAATCAGCATGAAATGCCCTAAAAAGTCTTCACCTGGACTGACTGGTTTGTAATGCCAGACTGTCTATATTGTCATGGCCTTTTGCAGCCGGACGGGTGTTCGATTTATCTGAGGTACAGGGCAGCAAGTCACCTGCCAGTCCCAATCCAACAGCTCTCCTGCTGTGCATACGAGCCCCAGGCTCCTCACAGCAGCTGGACACCAACCCCAGGCACTCACTGTGCTGCCCATAGCCCAGTTGCTGCCCACTGACCTGCATCACACGTTGCACAGTGCCTAGGGTGCCATGGTCATGTCAAGAAACCATCACTAACCACACACATGGAGAGCAGGGTGTTAAACAAATCACTAGCACGAATGCACTCCAGAAGGTCAATAGCACCTTTTTTTGCAGCTTTGTCAACAGCATACTGAAAATGGCCACAGCATAGGAGATTTAGCCTCAATACCATCATTAAATGCTCTGTGTGCTTATGATGCTCTCACACACTTGCTCTGTAGAGCTTCGGCATCATCACAACATCCTTCCTCAGCTCCCTGTGCTCTCAGTGATACACAAAAGACAGTCACACAGCTCATGTACCAATCACACCTACTTGTTGTATGTAGCCTAAGTGCTATTCTTAACAAACTTGCCATGCTGCTGACACTGTGCTCCAGGCTCTTGAATCCTGCTTGTCCTGTGTGTTGATACCCCGTGTCCCTTACACATAGCAGCATTCTAAACAGCCTACACATACTAAAACACTCCTCTTTTAATCCTCATCTGATGTCAAAAACTTGCATGCAGCCAGTTGCTGCATCCTTTCAGTAAGTGCTCTGTAGTCGACGGTCACCTTGTGCCCTGTGGCTCCTTCCTCACCACAGATAGCTCAAGACAAGCAATGCGAATCCCACCTGCAGTGCCAGCAACAGTTTGTGTCTCTGTGGGGCTCACAAAGCCCTCCAGTGACTCTCAGTCTTCCCAGCTCCAAGCCACATTCTTTCTCTACCCACCAGACTTTTGATTTTCTTCTCCCTGTGGTTGAGGGCACTGTCAAGAGCTCCCTGCTCTGCACTGGAGATGTTGAAGGGCAGAACTTGTGGTGTAGAGGCAGGAGGACCAGTCCTGACAGCAAAAGGAGGACAATATTTCCAGAATTCCAACCAGCTGGAGGGGCTGGGCCCCACCTTAAAATGCCATTTATGCTATAATGGAAAAAAAAAATGACTATCATCATCTCCTACTGATTATCTGAAATGTGCATTTAGATTCCGGATGTAGAGGTGTAATAATCATGTTGTACATGTAAAATGGACCTTCTATTTGCTGAAGGATTCTAGGTATCACTGTGACATCTCTTACAGGGATTGAATGAGACGAAGTGCTCTTGTGATTATTTGGTGAATCTAAAGTTTATTTTTATCCACTAAGTCTAAGGCTGGTAATGAAGATGAAAAGCCCTTGTCCCTTGTGAAATATGATTTCAAATCCCCTCTGGAAAAAGAGGGACTTGAGCAGATATAGGGCTCACTCACCAGTAGAATATAACTATTTAGCCAAAAAAATGTAATTCTCCACTCAGAAATGCTGAATCCCAGTCTAGTAAAAAGAGGATAAAGGCTCTCTCTTTCAGAGCAGGGTCAGTGCTTTGGATCCCACATGGAGCATAAGAGCAATGATAGAAGCCTAGTCTCTAGGAGGGGATAAAGCCAACACCTACCCAAGAGCTCTGTGGCTCTGCCGGTCACAAGTATGAGCACCACTGGACACATGGTGCCTGGTTCCTGACGGAGAATTCCCTGGCTTTGGCCTGGTGCCTCCAACACGAGCCCTCTATCACTTCATTCCTGGCATGGTGACTAGTGCATGTCTCACTTGCAACCTGCAGACTAGGTCTGTGTTGAGTCCATACTGGACATAGGGCACCAAACAGGTGAGGTGCTAATAACAGCTGGTCAGGAAGTGATCTACTAGTAAAGTAGCTTGTGTATTTTGTGACTCATGAACATACATGACATGAGAAAATTCAAGCAGTTGTTATGGACATAAAATGCCATATACAGAGAGAAGAGTTTGAGAGTTGGGAAAGGTAACAGCACATTAGCACATTTTGCTTATCAGAGTGTTTACTTTGATTTCTAATAGAGAAGAACACTGATGCTAACTCCTGTCTTGTTTTAATTCCTAATGAAGAAACAATCTCACACCTGGCATATCGTGGGCACTTCTGGGTTCCCCAGTACAAGAGGGATGTGGAACTTCTAGAGAGGGTCCAGCACAGAGCGACCAAGATGATTAAGGGACTGGAGCATCTATCTTATGAGGAAAGACTAAGTGAGCTGGGCCTGTTTAGTCTAGAGAAGAGAAGACTGAGGAGATCTGATCAATATGTATAAGTACGTGAGGGGAGAATCTAGGGAGGATGGGGCCAAACTCTTCTCAGTGGTGGCCAGTGACAGGACAGCGGGTAATGGGTACAAACTGAAACACAAAGTTCCATCTCCATGTGAAGAAGGGTCCTGTGAGGGTGACAGAGCCCTGGCACAGGTTGCCCAGAGAGGCTGTGGAGGCTCCTTCTCTGGAGATCTTCCAAACCTGCCTGGATGCCACCCTGTGCCCTCTGTGTGTCCCTGCTTGAGCAGGGGGCTAGATTAGATGATCTCTAGGGGTCCCTTCCAACCTCAACCATCCTGTGATTCTATGTAATCTCACTAATAACTTCCATATTCAAAGGAAAAAACAGTAAAAGAAAAGCAGGTGTTTAGGTGCTATTTAACAATACTATCCCCTTAAATGAACCACGCTGCTCACTGTGCTCGATATTTAAGAAGCGAGGGAGATTCAGAATGAGTATACACCTAGGCTTGTTTTGCTTGCTTGAACTGTGTTTTCAGGACAAGGGGACTGTAACTTTTCATATTCGCTTTATAACATATTCTTTACCATCCTTTAGAGAGTAAATGGTAGAATGGAATTTACACGCAAAGCAAGGAGGCATCAAAGGAAAGTATGGATTTTAAATGCTCATTTGCAGTAGGAGCCGGAGAACAAGAGGTGCATCCTGCAGAAATGGATAGATCTGTAATAAAAACAAGAACTTGACACACACTTGCATAGATACAGAGCAATTCTGCATCTCCCTTCTCCCCTCACGTGATAATGAGCATATGTGAATCACTGCGGGCGGCAGTCCGGGGAGAGGAGCAGAGGAAGAGCACCTTGTGAGTATGTAATTAAAAAGCAAGAGGAATGGGGAATTCTTGCTGAATTATGAGAAATGTAGTATAATTGGCATGACTGAAACCTGGCAGGTCTATCTGCATGACTCGAATGTAGAAGTTGATAGTTAGAAATTGTTTAGGAAGGAGAGAGTGGGTAAAAGGAATTGAGGAGGCAGAGCTCTGTGTTTAAGATACAATTTCCTGTGATAGAGGAATAGAACCCAGGGGGCCTGGATAATTTTCACCTGAGACTGCTGAAATAATTGGCACATGAAAATGCAACTTTAGTAGCAAGGATGTGTAATGAATCTGTACATTGCTATATTCAAAGATGACTGGGAAAAAAGAAAAAAAAAGAAAAGAAAGATACAGGCCATTTGACCCAGCAAGCTTAGGAGAGATGGGAAAAGTAGTCAGTACAGAGCAACAAATGGGTTTTATCAAAGGTGGGATTTTATCAAAGGTAGATCTTTTAACAAGATGAATAGTTTCTTAGACAGGGGTAATGCATTAGACCCAGTCACCTTCGATTTATGTAAAGCATTTGATGGAGTACCCTGCTGAAAATTCTTTACAGAAGAACTGCAGGCAGCAGAGAGAACCATAACAATGTAGTGATAGATATAGACATACTTCCACATCAGGGGATACTAAATAGCCTGAGCCTCTTCAGACTGGAGAGAAGACTGAGACACAACAGACAGAGCTATGGCACTGACGGGGACTGATAGGGAACGATAGAGATCAGGCAAGAAATACTCTTCAGTACTTCCATCATCTAAGAACAGGGGAGCACAACAGACAAAGGAATACTCTCTTCTGTGCAGCTCCCTGCTTTGAAAAGTTGAGAAGGACAAAATTAGAGATTATCTACTACAGGGAGTAAAATACCTGTTGGTGTTATTAATGCAATGTTTTGGATGCAACTGCTGACCAGGAAACCACCAAACTCAGATAGAGGGTATATCAAGAGAGAGTCAGGAGACAACCACTCCATATTCACCCTGTTCTTTTGCTCTTCCTTAAATATCTGTTAATTGATGATAGAAAGAAGACACTGAAGTAGGTAAGACGCTATGTCTGAATCTGCTGTGCATATTTTACCTTATATTATTATGATGGTGAGAAGTTGTAAAAAGGTTACAAGAACAGTCTAACAAGGAGGTTGTAGAAAGTAATATGAAAAAAACAAAGGATCACAATATGGATAATTAGCTCCAGTGATGCTCAAAATTGATCTTGGGCCTGATCCAGTTATCACTATGTGATTTGTGATATCTAATCACATAGAATACAAAGAATCTAGGAATACAACTAATCTTATTTGAAAAAAGAAGTAAAGGTGAATCCCACAATAAACCTTGTCCTGTCTGTGGACATTAACAAATGTGAATGTCTGTGCCTAAACAGACCCACATCATCAATACAGTCAGGGAGGTGTAATGAGTACCTTTGGGGGAGTCTAAGCTCCTCCTGATGTCATATGACTGGAACCTGGAATTACTTGGCCTGTTCATTGGCCAGAAGAGAAATCTGGCCAAGAAGCTGAAGCTTCCAACACGAAGTCTTAATTTGGAGACAGCAATCGTATCCTCAATGCACTCATTATATACGCTGTGACACAAAGTTTGGGAATATCAGCTTTCAGAAGAGGTATCTCTGCATACCAAAAAAGGTGAGATCGTCTGATTAGGAAGAATAGTATTCAAATAACTAGAATAAAATCAAATTTAAAAGCACCAAATGCCAAGGCATAAAACTATGTGTGATCACAGGAACTTATCAATTACAGGCAACAAAATAAGAAACAAGTTGTGGGCTTTGACTCTGGGGTGACTATAAGCTGCCAAAGTGCTGCTATATAAAGGAAAGGTGTTATTCTAGGCAAAAATCCACATCGTTATGAAAGACACGGGTAACACCTGTGCACCTTATTAACACCATCATGCTGGTTAAGGCAAAAAAAGAGAGGTAGGGTAGGAAAAAGATACAGAGTGGGATTTGCAAATTAATTTATGGAAAAGAGTATTTTTCAAGGAAAAAAAGGAAGAATGGGTTTTATTTCATCTAATAAATTGAAGATCAAGGGGAAATATAATGGTGCCTTTTCTATATATTTCAGAATTAACATCAAGAAAAGAATATGATAATTTAAGTAAAAGGCAGGCACTCAGGATCAAATAATTTAATTTGTCAATAAGGAAAAAAAGTGAATATCCACAGAAAGGTTCCCAGGAAGTGAGCCTGTATATCTGACCTCCACAGAGGGCAATGTGAGAAAAAAAATGAATGGTCTGAAAATGATACTTTATAAAGGAACTCTGTGAGGAAAGAGGAATGATTCTAGCATGAGGAAGCTTGGAGTGAGTCCTGCATATCTGATTTGTTGGTATCTTAATGAGCTCTGAACAGAGCACTCTTCATTTGACTGCCTTTGTTCACACCATGTTTATATTATACTATATCACATCCATGCTTCAGGGTTTCCACTGGTCGCTGGTGGGAGCCAGCAGAGAATTAGCTGCCTGCTTGATGCATATCGTGTCTTCTGGAGGGTTTTATGCCTCCTCTTAAAGCATCAGAAATTGGCTACAGCTGGAGACAGTATGCAAGGAGGATGCTTTGCTGCTGTTAGCATTATTACAGCTTCTCTGTATCTAATTGGTATGTCTGCTCATGCACTGAACATTAAGCTGATGATCTAATTTGGGATCAGAAAAGAAATCTCCCCCAGGCTAGGTAACAGGGATGGTAATGGATTTTTGCCTTTCTTTCTAACACGGGAAAAGGTCCATTTCAGAAAAGCACCTGTGAACTCCTCTTAACAAATGGCTGTTGCTTACAGGATAAGATAGTCCTGACCATAGGAATATAAGCTAATTATAAGAGTTTTCAGATCGGTTAGTCATCCCCATGATCACTCTTGTTTTCTTCCTGTGGTACATGATAGCTGTGGCTTCTGTAGCTGCTTTTTTACAAACCTTCAGGTCTTTCTAGGATGTTGAAGATAGTCTGCGCTTGTGGTGCCCTGGGATTTGTGGATCAGATGCCCTCCGGATCCTGCTAGATAGAATAGCTGTATAAACATCTGTTATATAAAAGTGTGGATCCAAAATCCCTGCAGGCTGGTGCCCATCACAGGCAAGTAAAAAAGCATAGGACTAGTCAATGATCTGCTCCTTATTTTGATAAGTTACTCCATGCATGGCATGGGCAAAAATATGTTTATTTCTGATCAAATGTTTCCATCCTCACCATTTACACCCAGCAGTCTTAAAGGAGGCATCTGAGGAGCTCCCTTAGTCTCTTGCTAACTGAACAAACTTCAAAGAAGCTGAAGACTAGCACACAGTTCCTGTATTTCAAAGAAATACAAATGACAATCTTATTCTCAAGCTGGTTACAGCAAATGCATTCAGATCTATAGTTATAAGCATGGGATTGAATGTCAATTGTCACAGTATCCCCATGATATTTAATTTAACACCATACTACATCCTGATTTGAAAAATTCCCTCATATGGAATTAAAAGAATTTACATTAGGTTAATTAAAAACTGGCTTATTGAGAGATCTCAAAATGGGGATTAATCAGGGAATAAGGCCCCTTCTAGCAGAACCCTCTGTGAATCCCATTTTTGTGTAATATTATCACTGCTGGTAATTTAAAAGGTAATATACACCTTTTCTGATCTATCTTGCAAATGATATGAGGACTACGGAAGGCAGTAAACACTGAGGAGCAAATATTATTACTACAAAATTACATGAATTGACCTGTACAATAGTCACAATCAAACAAAATTAGCTTTAATATGTTCCACCTTGCATTTGGCTGCATTTGGGGGAGTGGCAGGCTGAAGGATATAAGCCAGGCTTACAACGTAGGGAATTGCTTGGGAAGCCTGATCACTCCACCATTTCTTGACTCACCAGATCTGCAGAGACACTGCACCATCTTTTAGCCTGATTTCACTTTGTCTCACCTGATCAGACAAAAGCCATTAAGTGAGACAGTTGCAGAGCTCTTAGACCTGAGTTTGGAAATAAGCTGCACAAAAGGAAATGAAAGCACGTATTTTACCACTTACCTCAGCCACTGGGTGTTCATTTGCAGTGGGCTGTGCATGAGTGCCATACAGGCCGCCTGGTTATATTCCTTTAAAAGACTGTGGCTGGAAGATCAAGGTTGACTTAGCTTCTGTACTTGGGGTTAGATAAGCTTGTCTGGAAAAACTGGATGCCTGAGTCCAGCTGGACATCTTTGGATAGGGATGTTTGCAGGAGCTCATTTTGGAGCAGGGAGTCTGGAATACAACAGCTAAGAAGAGAGGACAGATAGATGGGCAAGCCAGAGAAGAAATAGTGTTATAGTGTTAGCTGCAAGGAAAATATACAGGTTGATGTACTCCATGTTGGGTCCTCACCCGTCCAGCAATTACCTTAGGTCTTACCTGCAATCCCTTGGATACATTTGAAGCTGTAATACCAAGATTTATGCTCACAGCACCATGCAATGCCACCAAAGTTATGCCCTGTCCTGAACCTGCCTTCTTCCCCATCTCTGGTACACACTGGCTTTAAAATCTGATTTCCTTCTTTTTCTGGAATGATCCCACCTGTGAAATAAAGATCCCTTCTCTGCTCTGGGTGACTTTCATCTCTCCCTACCCTGTTACATATCGCTGGAGCTAGGGCACAGATCCAGTGCTCACGTTGGGCGTCCTCTGAAGAAAAACCTGGGTATGATTAAAAGAGCCTCCACACAGATCCACAGCTGATCAGCAGACAGCGGGGGAGATCTTGAACCACATGCCTTCTCTCCTAAAGCCAAGACTACAGGCTCTTAGTGATTACTTACACATATACTGACCCCTCTGACAGCTAGTTTATTTTGCAATAGTTTCATTAATCATCCCACCTCTTCCACCTCACTATGCCTTTAGCTAGAGTGCTGGGTCATAGCTCTCTGCAAATGGGCTCTGCATGCGCAGACAAAGGGACAATCCCTAGTTCTGAGGTCCCTGCAGAGCCAGCGCACGCGAGAGCCACTTCCACTCTCCCGTTAACTGTCCGGAATGACAAGTGGAAAGGGATGAGTCCCCTGCAGCTAATGAGACTCAAAGCCAGGGGCAGGTTTCTGGCCGTGGAGCGGAGCACAGCATGGCCCCTGGGTCTGGATTAGCAGGTAACAACTCCCACCTCCCCACGCTGCTTGGTAAACATTTAAAGCAGCTCACAACTGCTTGCCTTATTTCAGACTTTCCTGATTTTAAAGTCAGGTCTAATTTGATGCAACATCATTAAAAGCCTCTTTCTGCACCCTTGTTCCCCTGATTCTCCCATTCACTCAATAATCCAAGCTATTTTCCAGGGAACGATAGATCTGTGCAGGCGAATGGCCACTCAACCCATCAGGTCTAACTAAGATAATCAGACGAGTCTTGTGACTTGGACGTGTTTGAATTAGACGTGATTTGCTAACAGACTGTGGAGGAGTTTTGCTTTCAGACACTGTGAAAGATTCGCGCAACAGAGAGAGTTTCAGTGCAGCAAACCCAGTTGCCATGGCACATGCTCTGGGTTAGCACAAGCGCGTTGGCACGGTCCCCGCTCTGCCTGCACCCGTGCCCCCAGCACAGCTAACAAGTGCTCCAGGGACGCAGAGAGGAAACGCCAGAGTCTGCAAAACATACGGACTTACCTCTCCGACACAACCAGCACCAAGGTGCTTGTTCCATCTTTGCGCAGCGAGATTAATTGAGAAAGCAGAAAGCCTGCAGCAGCGCTCTTGTGCTTTAAGAAGCAGAAAGTTCAAAGAGGTTCAGCCTATGGAAAACAAGAAATATTACAATATTCAGACATAAAAACAGTCCCCAAAGGGAAAAACACTGCAGGTTGTTTCAGCAGAGGCTGAACAAACAGCAAATTCTCATGTTACCTGGAAGCAGGAGAAATGCTGATAGACAACAGGTATGAATGACAGCTGTTAGAGGGAGAAAAC
Source organism: Crypturellus tataupa (assembly GCA_034781795.1). Classification (NCBI taxonomy): domain Eukaryota; kingdom Metazoa; phylum Chordata; class Aves; order Tinamiformes; family Tinamidae; genus Crypturellus; species Crypturellus tataupa. The sequence goes on along the minus strand of JAWLRI010000217.1, from coordinate 6,572,877 downwards.
AATTCTTTTTGTAGCTCAAGACAAAATTTAATGCGATTCTTGAACAAGTGGCTTATTTTCCAGAAAGCATTATTGTTCCAGCAAAATCAACATTATCCAGTTGACCATTCGGGTTTGATTAAGATTTGATTTTTCATTAGAAAAAATTTCAATTAAATCCTCCATCTGGGATCAGTTTAATCAAAAGTGGAATATTTTATTTCTTAATTAACCTCATACAACTCAGTTTGAATTAGCTCATTAACCTGCCTTTCCCCTAATGTAGTTCTTTATTTCACTGAAGTTACGTTGCAGTCCGTATCCTCTTTCCTAGACTGGGATCCCTGGAGGGTTATATCTTTTTTAGACAAATACAATGATTTTAGTCTCAGCAGATTGTGTGGGAACCTCAACAAAGTCACATGATTCTAGATACAACAGGAGAGATAAAGGCTTGTTAAGGCCTGTTAGGGAAAAAAGGGGACCTTGTCTTTTGTAGGCTGGGAGCCAACATGTTACTGAAAGGAAATGCTGTTTAAATGAAATTTAAACAATTAAATTTCTTTCAAAACTGTACTTTTGAACTCGTGGAAATTTATGCAGAGTAAGTGAACACAGACAGCTTTTTCTTTTCCCTCTTTTTTCAAGATGAAAAGCAGAGTTGTAACAGAAATCCTCCTCCCCATCAAAACTATCACATTTCTCTCAAGTCAAATTATTTAACTAGAATATTAGGAAATAGTTTACATGGAAGACATGTAAACCTGAGTATTTCAGAGCTTCTTTTATTTGGTGCTCTGGTTATTAATCAGACTTTCATCACTAGCTCAGAGAAGAATGAATTTTGAGAACATAGGCCAATACAGATGACTCAGGACATAAATTTCTGCTCCTTGCTATCACAACAGCCTCACTACAAACTCTGAATACCTCCTGGGTGCTATGGATTAGATCCAGCCTGTGCCTGTTTAGGACACATGTCCAGCTGTCCTTACACAGCTCTGCAATTGCTCTCAAGGGTCCACCGCTTCCACGAGCCTCTGGAAAGATGTCACCTCGTGTCCACCTTGGAGGCTGCATCTGATCTGTCACAGTGAGGTTCCACCACGGCAATGATATGGTGTGCCCAGCATAAGGGGAGCAGTAGCTCACAGCCCTGGAGCCAATACACTGTATAGTCCTGACAGCTGCATGAGTCTGTCTGGGTTAGTTTTATGATAGGTTTCAATCTGGGGAATATGGAACAGCCATTTCTCTTTCTTTGCTTTTCCTTTCAAACCACTGATCTGTCTAGGAAGGAAGGGGCGTCTTTGAACCCTGGAGAAGGAAAGAGAAACAGCATTTGCCTTTAACACAGAGGCAGGAGCTCAGCTTCAAAGTGTGGCTGACTTTGAAGCAGGTCTCTAGGGGAACAGGTAAGCCAGCAGTCCCACTGCCTGCGCGCGCTGGGGACAGGGACATGGTCAGGCACTGGCCACTGAGTGCTGCTCTGTAGCCTGGTTTCTGTATGGGGGCTCAGTGCTTGCACTGACCCACTTGAGGCGACAGGACACTCACAGGACAGTATCTTGCAGTGCCTCTTCTCCATCCCTGCAGCATCCTCTATCCTTACCAGTTCAGTTCAGTTTACACAGGCTATTCCTTTCCCCTGAAAGCATTTCGTTTTTCAGGCAGGAGACAATTTTCATGGAAAGTAGGTGCCATAGGCTGGGAAGAGCTGGAAGGTCAGAATATCCCACAAAACTGCAAGCAGCAGAGTACTAGGAAAAGGTACAGCCCCGATGCTGTGAGAGAGGCAGGAAGGTCGTTACCCTACACCGAGTGGCTCACTCATCCTCTGGGTCTGACATTGCACGGATTAGATCCCGTTTTCTCCAGGAAGCCCTCAAATTTTTCCACAAAAATTCAAAGTCAACCTTCCGCAGCAGAAACCCCTGCAGAGCTGCAACACAAATGTGTTCCTTGTAGTGTTGTGTGGGCTGGTGCAGCTGCAGAGCTCCTGCAAACTTGAGCTCAGCCTAGGGGACTTCAGGACCCAGTGGATCTCTCCTCCCTACGCAGTTGCTGCTGTTCCTTTCTGCAGGTCCAGCTGAGCTCATATTTATGATATGAGACATATACCTGCGCGCATGCGTGATGCCAGTGGAGTCGGCCACGCAGAGCAGCCACACCAGGCAGAGCGGTGCCGCCACTGTCACCCACAGAAACACCCGCAGCGTCCAGGTCCAGAGCGACGCTGCTCGCTCCCTGGTTCCCCTCCAGCTGAGCGGGTTTGAAGCTTGCTAGTCAAACATGCACAGCCCTTCCCTCTGTGGATGCACAAGCCTGCCGCACGTGAATCCCTCAAAATTTGCATGGGCTCCAAGTCTGTTTAACATGGATGCCCTGAGTACAGGCCCCTTACCCATCCATCACCTCAGATATGGGTCTTTCTAGACACAGGTCTCTGCCTGCTCCAGCTTGAAGTTCCTTAATGGATTACAGACACACACACACACACACACAGACAGGACTAAAGTTCTCTACAGCAACACACACACAGCTCCTGTTACTGCACCCAGACCACCATAACCCACAGACTCTACAATCTATAGCTGCTTCCCAGGAAACCCAAGGGTAGCTCCAGAGGGCTTCAGGTGAGGCTTACATGGCCACAGCTCCCGCAGGGAAGCCAGGTCCTCTTTCTATGCTTGGGCATAGAAAGGACTGCTCCTCGGCTTTCTCCTCTCTCAAAATCACTTTTGCTACCGAGTGAGAGCAACACTATCAAGGTGAGGAATCTTAGCCTCCGTTCTTATTAAATCCATTACCTAGTGCAGAGTTGTCAGTTTTTGCTGTATTCTCTGAAGGCTCTCCAGGAGCCTGGGTATGAGTAGGAGAAGCATCTGAAAAGGGCAGCACAGCAGGATAAACTCTGCCAAGTCTAAAATTAAACTTAAGAGGGCTTAAGAGATCAGTTATACAAGATATCCAAAAATAACTTAGAATAAATCCTAAGAGGAAAAATGAAAGCACTGCTGACATCTTCAGCTCTCAGTGAGATGCATGTCTGCATGTTAGGATATGAACATGATCTAAAATTATGATCAGTGGTTACCACTGAAGTTGGAGGAAGGTTTTTTCTAGACAGGATGATAAATAAGATACACGGAACGGGGAAGTGAAATGTCCTTCATCAGCAACTGCTTGGCAGTTCCCACAGAATCACAGCTTTAGCACTAAGCCCAGCACAATCTGGCAATCAACAGCTGGAAGTGAAGTGATCCCTGAAGTGATCCTCTCCCTGCTTTACTTACTCTTGCCAATATGCAGCCGTTCTTTGTGCCATGGCCCCAAAAGGCCTCCTCCTGGACACTCCTGCTTTTCGTGTCCTTGGTTACAGCCAGCTCTCTGCGGATAAGAGGCATCCTGAGCAAGCTGTGTGGAGGAAGGATGAGGATGCACATTCCTCAGGATAACTTCTGGTCATACACTTTACATCAGTTCTGCAGATGAGGCACATGCAGTCCTAGATTGTGGTGCCTCAGCCCTCTCAGCACCCAGGCAGACCAAAAAGGCTTTCTCGATACTCTGCAATGTATCTGAAAGACACTGTGTAGCTGCAACTCTCTGAATGAGCTAGGCAGCTTCTGAGATAGAAAATGCTGTTCTCCTTTGGCTAAGTGGGATAAGATGCTGGAGAGTCAGATATTTGTTAAAAGTTTTCAGTAGTGATGGCTTCAGGTTCACTGCACCCATGGGTGAGGGATGACAGTGCTAGCCAGTCACCTTGAAGTCAGGTTAGATAAAATGCCAATGAAAGTAACAGATCACATTTGAAACTCACATTATAGATGCATATAGCTAGAGTGAAAAACTCTGCGCATTCTGCTTATACCAGTACTAGGTACAGACTGCCTTCCCTCTTTGATATGCTCCTTCCTTTCCTTGACTTTCCTCCTGACAATGCCCAGTTTCAAAGAGTAAATGCCCCTCTCTACCAGGGTGACTCCATATGTTCAACTGTAAGTGAACTTTTTATTTTCCAGCAACTTACATATAGACAAACAAACAACAGATTATATGCACAGCACATTTAGTATAGGCTTTAAACTGTAAAGAGTAAATTGAAAATAATAATATTATAGTAATAGATTGTTATTTCAGCATAGCTATCATTTGACTTTTCTTTTTTCATCTCAATCCTGGCACCAAATACACAAATACACCAGAGGGATTAACATTTTATAGTGGTTTGTATATATAATTAATTACTATTCAGAAAAAATTACACACTGACTTCAACATCTCTACAGCATTTTGCTGTTTATCCTTTTTTAATGGCTCACATTTACTAAATCAATCTTCGATTCTGTAATCATAATTGAGGAAAACCAGTAAAAAAATCTCCTCCTCCTTTAGCTGTCTTTGCATGAATTAAGGACTTAAAGGGCAAACTGGATTCCTCTTCATTACCTCGGGCAGACACGCAGTGCTCTGGTTACTTGAGGCGGGCTATTGGTCATCCTGTGACATATCATATTGAAAGAAACATGTAGACTTGGTGGATGGATGCACTTGAGCGAAGGAATTATTTTATAATCTCTCTGGTTGCCTGAAGAAGTAGAAGGAAAGGTCAAAACATTCATCCTCAAGATACATTTCCTGCTCAGAAACAATACGCTTCTTAGGTGGAGTCCTAAAAAGAGGGAATTTAATATACAATGGTAAAAGGATGCAACAGCCACAAGGCAGAGAGAGTACCTGGGCCAGTGTCACAGGGCTGTGGCAGATATGGCACGGATCACTTTTTTTTTTTTCTAACACCAGTTTAAAAAAGATCTGAAAATGCTATGCATTGCCCAGTATGCTCTCTGCAAGTTTTTTTTTTTTGTTACAGTCATAAGTTTCATCTAAACCAGTGCCTGATTCTTGACACTTGGAGAAGGGGATGGGTGAAGTTTAGACTTCTGCACCAAAGAAAACCAGAGCAAGACAAATTGCTCTACCCAGTCCTTCAAGAAGGATGAAGCCATCCATTTTCCCAGTGAGCCAGTACCTTCTAAATACCAAGTTCTTGTGGAAAGTACTTGCCTCTTCACTTTGTGCCGTTGGATCAAGTGCCCAGCTGGGACCCCAGGCATTTAATAATACCCTCAAAGCATTTAATATAAACCTTTGCAAAATAATTGGCTGACAGTGTGAATCCAGTAATGTCTGCAGGTAAGATCAGTATGATTTTTTTTCTTCTGCTTGCTTTCTTCCATAAGAAAATAAGCAAGTCTTTATAAGCAAGCTTGGGTTTATAAAACAGTTCTAAAATCAAACCCAGACTTTCTCCCCTCACTCACACCCTCCCTGAGTGAGTGCACAGTGTTTGGGCAGCCATAATTTGAATGTTGGGCTTTATACAACTGACCCTCAGGTTTGTTCGAGCCAAAGCTATTAAAACCTCTGAAGTGAAGCACAGAAAATTTGTCCAAGGGCACTCAAGTTTGAAGGCCTTTATCTTCAGACACTACTTGTTTTTGTTCTTTTAGCAGAAATTCAGTATAAATACTATTATTAAGACAAATTCTGCTGTTGACATTGCTTTTTGATACACAGTTTCAGACAAGCACTACAAAAGTGATGTTTTTTAGATAGTGGTAGATACCTGTTATAACAAAACTCTGTGAAGTCCTGGTCGATCCTGCTCCTAAATGGCAGTCCAGTGCTTGTGGGCTGTAGATGCTGTGGTTCCTCTGAAGCAGAGTTGTTCTCTAATGGCTGGTGATACAGGAATCTTTCATATGTAACTATAACCCAACAGTTAAACTTGTTATGTCTACTCTTTCTAAGCTTCTTTTTTCCTTATGGCTTGACAATTTTCAACAGAAGCAGAAAATTCAGATTGGAATACTAAAAGCTGTGAACAAAGAAAATGTGGCCTTACGGTATTATGAATGATTTGCAATCTGGCATTTATACCTATTAATGCATTTTTTCCACTTTAACTTATGTAGTTAGATCCTGCTGTACTTATTATCTGCCAGCTACTTTGGAGCATTCAGAAGTAGTATTAGCACAGCAGAAATCTTGTATGAGGTCTTCAGTTGCACTAGATTTGCTTCAGCTACCGGAGTGTAATCCAACTGAATATCCCTGTTGCAGAGGAAAAAAAAAAGAGATGATCCTTCATTTCTGTGTTCAGTTTCATATGGATGAACAGGGATGAAGTGGAAGATGGCGAGGGATGTGTTTTCATCATGTTTTCTTTTCTCAGATAAAATTTTTCAGAACTTTTCAAAGGGACAGTTTATGAAGCAACACAATGAGAAAAGCTCATCTCTATTTGGAATAACTCTACTGAAATCTTTAATAAACTCATCCTCCCAATAGCACTCAACCAGCTCTTCATCATTTCACATTCTGATTTTGTTTTCCTAGGAGGCCTATCTATCTTCCCCTTTTTGCTTCACCCTGTTTCACCTCCCACTTCTCCTCCTGCTCTTTGTTTCTCTGGAGGACCAACCTCATCCTTGGTCTGCCTTAAAAGATGAAGCTTCTGCTTACCTCTCCAGACTAGGCAACATGATTCAGAAACCTGTCTTTACTCTGAATCCTTCTCCTCACATCCAACCTGAAGCTCTCTGACCTCTCTTTATGGCTATGCAGCGAATGGGACATAAACCCAGCAACATTTCAGAGCTTTCTCTTTTTCTAATTGAGGACAACTTACCATTTTTATTTTCCCTCGTCATCAAAGTCCAGGCAGACAGGTGATTCTTGGCTATTTCCATTACACAATGGGAACTTAATTCCTGCATATCTAGCAAATCACTTTTTTTCTGGTCTTCCTTAGTGCAATCCTCCCTGCTTCTGTAGCCTTCAGAATAACAATGGGAAGGATGGAAGGTCATTTTGTGGTTTTGGCACCTCAAGCATCTCTGTACTACTTCTCATCATTGTTCAACCTTTTCTTATTCTTGCCTCATTGTTCTCTGCTAAAGTGTCTACAAAGATCTAAGCAACAGAATCCTACCTGGACTGCTCCAATAGCTGCTACCCTAGTGCTCCAAGTCACCTTCTCTGACCTTGTTCTCTCCCCTTTTCCCTCATTTCATGCCTTTTCTTACTCACACACTGCAAGACTGACAAGGTGACTGCACTCTAGAACATGCCATTCACATTATTACAGCACCTTTGGAACACCACCTGATCCCTGTGGCACAGTTAGTGCAGGTCTGCATCTAGCTCTGACAAGCTAAAGATATAACTTAGGGTAACTAACAGTTCTCTGTCCCATTGTCAGCTCCTGCAGCTGCTTTGTTGCTACAGTTTAAATAAATCCCATGCTCTTTGCTCATGCTTCTTTAATTACTGAACACACTGCATGACCAGCTGTAGCAGTGTGTTGCTAAGGGAGCTTTCCTGGGATCTGTGAACTCGATCAGAGAGCTCCGGGACAGGACGGACAGTGCCCGTCTGAGGGGTTTGGATGCCAGGTTCCTGTCTGCTGGACACTCATCAGGGCTTCCAGCAGGAAGGGCCTCATCCAAGGGTGGCAGGAGAGCTTGCTGCTGCAACAGCACACATCCATCTGCTCGGGCACTCTGGCACTACGTTACTGTAGAGCAGCCAATATCCCGGGGTGAACCTGGCTCCCTTGTACGTATTAGTTCTTTTGCATAATGGTAAGAAAAAGATTTTTTTCCCTCTTTATCATTTCTATACTTCTTTTCTCTGCAAATATTTGCTATTAATGTCAGTACTGTTTTTTTGCGGGGGGAGGAGGTGACCAATGGCAGCTCCACAGCACTGACCAGGTTTCTGCAGCCACTACACCGGCCCATGAACATGCCACAAGAAAACCTGTCTTATCAGCTCTGAGACATATATGTATCCCTGGGAATGCCCCCCGGCATGGGAGGTTTAGCCCAGTCCTGATGGGGTAGAGAGGGCATCCTCATGGAAAAGAGAGTATCGGCACTGGTGACAAGAGGCCTGTATTTTCCCACTGCCACCCCTCTGCAGCACCTTGCACTGTGCCACTCCAACCAGAGTGCAGCACTGTCCCAGCCCTCAGAAAAGAGCAGCACTCAGTCGACAGGGCCCCAACAAACAGAGAGAAAAATTCTCTTTGTTAACCGTATTTCTCACTTCTGACCAAGTGTCTTTAAGTCCTCAGGGAGAGTCCAACCACGGAAGGATGATGTGTGTGTTGTCCAGTGGAATCCCAGGTCAACGTCTGCCTTCTGCGTGGAAGAGCAGAATTAGAACTCAGAACACGAGCAGAAAGAGCTACTAAGAACTCAGCAGCCCCATAGCACCTCTGGTGACAGAGGTGGCAGAAGCACAAGTCAGAAAGGGAAGACAGAGCAAAATGAATCAATTTCTGTCTCCTAAAATACTCTTTTTCTTTTAAAGGTGAAAAATGTCGAAGTTTTATTGACCTTGCCCCAGCTTCTGAAAAAGGTAAGACAAATACAGTCAAGACTTCTTCCCTTTTTGCTGCTCTCATCTGTATTGTTCTTGTCATGCTGCAGTGCCAGGGGAAACACCTTCAAGCGCACAGAACCTGCATGTCATCCAGATTACACACTGCCAGCTGAAACTAGTGCCAAGAGTTTAAAAGAGTTCTTTCTTCAGGGGTTTATTCAAATCTGTCCTTTCTCTGATGCATTTTGTCTTCACTCAGCCATATTTTTTCAAGAAGGTATATATCGCAATATGGACATTTCCCAACTTCCTACTGAGGAAGAGCATGATACGCAGGTTTAGAGACAAAAGACATTAATAGACAGAAAACTGCAGTCACGTTCATTTAACAGGCACTACTTGATTGTCTGTGAGAGGGAATCCTATAGCTGCTTGTTTGTCTGAGCTACCCTCAAACCAAATCAAGTGCACAAAAAGGGCAGGATGCAAAGTTTTTCTTTACTCCAATATTAGAGTTGGAGGCAACTGGTACTAAATTAACCCATATTTCAAAAATTGTATTCGCCATTGGAAAAAAAAAGGGGGGGGTAGAATTCAATTAACTGACAACCCGGGCAGCTGAGCCCAATCTGCTTTCTGCTCAAGACGGAGCACTGTGCCCAGCTGAATGGGCACATGAGCTTTGCAGTGTCCTTCATGCTAGTCATGGGCTTTTGGAAAAGCCAAACGACAGAGAAAAAGAAACACTTGTGAGAAGGGAGGATATATATTGTTAGAACACCTGACAGAATTAGAAAACCTTTGGGGTATATGGTACCTTCAGCAGGTCTGGCAGGGAGGCAATAAATGCTATTAGGAACAACTGCTCTTAATTTATCTTAATTGTTGATCATCTGGACAATTTAAAAAAGAAGGGTAATTACCAGTGATGAAGTAGAGGAGTATTTCAGTTAGAGAACAGGTAACAGATAAACTTCTGTGAAATTCAATGTTGGTAAACTTAAAAGAAATTATGGAAAAAAATAAAGTAAAAACAATTCTGAAGTGTTACCACTAATGGGCTCTGAGCTAAGTCTTACACTCAGAAATGGGACTCTGGGATACAGCAATTCTTACAAAACCTCTGGCTCACTCCAAGGGACTGGATGTTAGAAAGCAATAGGAAAGGACTTGAGAGGAAAGGACAGAGCAAACAACTTCCTGATGTTTGATGAATTTATCCATCCAAGAGCTTCTCCCGTATATTAACTATGGCATGTGATTTTGTCCTTCTCAGTGCAATTTGCAGAATGGCAGCAAGAATTATCTGATCTCTGTAAGCTTCCACACAAGGGCAAGAGTAAGGCTTAAAAGAGAGGTGCCTGAAAAAGAAAAATGATAGTCATCTATAAATCTGAGAGAGGAATTAAAAAGGCAGCCTGAGGGATGGTTGCTGTCTATTTCTCCCAATACAAGGACTAGTGGACCACGATAATACCAGGAGGCATATCCAACACAGGCCAAAGGGGATGCTTATTGCATAGTGTGTTGAGGTTTGGAGCTCCCTTGCACAGGATGAGTGTGTTCAAAAGGAAGGGGATCCTTCTGTGCATTATTTTCTGAGTAAGTTCATTCTGGTGCATAATATTTTGTTGCTTCACCCGCACACTTTCCAAGACAGCATTTAGTGATTTACATTAAATATTTCTGTTGGTCATGCTAAAAGCTGTCAGCAATAGATTTTTTTTTCTGTAGCAGTTTTAGAGTTACTGCTTGGTATCAGAATATGTTTCTAGACTATTCTACTTTTTTAGTGCGTACATCTGCTGTAGGCTTAGTGAAGAAAATTATTTCTTTATATTTCTTGTGTCTTTCTGTTGAGTTGTATAACTTGCTCACAGGAGAGAGGAACACTCACTTGGAGATAGAAATTGCTGACAACCAGACTCAACAAAACCAGAATAAACTGCAATTGTACATCAAGTTGGACACTGAAACATAGTCAATCCAATTTTTTCTCAATCTGTCTTGTATTCAAGGAAAAAATTGTTCATTTTAATGCCAGCTTATTTTTACTGCAGAATTCTTTAACTTTCTGACTTATTCTGATGTTCTTTTCCAGTTAAAAAGGATCTCATACTTGTTTAATTTAATCATCTTCCTTCACTTGGCACTGACTTTACTAAGTGTGCCCCATGCTGGAAAGGACGTTTTGTAGAAATCAGTATTTGAAACTATTTCTCAAAAGAAGCAATGAATGTAATGAAAAGAGAAGATTCCTGAGAGCTGATCTCTGTTCACCCCAGGGTGACATCCTATCTGATAATGGCAGTAACACGGGGCACCTGGCTAGCCAGGCTGGTGTGGCACAGGAGGCAGATTTCCACCCTCCTTTTGGAGCACGGAGATACCAGTTCTTACCCCCAAATGCCTGCTAGTTGACTGAACTTGCACACAGAAGTTTGCCAGCTGCTTGATGACACCCAGTGCTGGGCCAGATTTTTAATTCCTCTTCCAAAGAAATGAGATCCGATAAAGTGCAATGAATATTAAAAGTTGAGTATCGTTATTGAGATTAGTTATGTTAATATATTTTGGTTTTCATGTCCATTGTATAACTGGGGATTTGAAATTAAACTTATCTCCACAGTGAGGTTTCGGCTTGTTCAGGTTCTGAATACCATCTTAGCATCACTTACCACTGAAAGTTCCTGGATGTGATTTTGCAAATATCTCCACATGTAGATGTCTGGGGCATCTGCTGTAGGTGCATCTGCCGCACCTAGGCACTCAGCTTGCCATGATTTCTTTCAGTTGGTGTGCTGGATCCAAAGAAAACCTCTATATAACTGACTTTTAGCCCTGCATAGATCAAAAAACCCACTCAAATATCCCTGAGCACATCATCCTCCACATTTAAGTCAGGCTAGAAGAAATCCTAAGAGGACTCTTAGTTTGTTATGGAAGCAGTCTCTTCTCAAGTTCATCACCATGTAACAGCAAGTCAGTATAAGCCCTTTTTATATTAATTAAAAGCTTCTTAGTGTAGAAAAGCTAATCCCTAAATCATTCATGATAAAATATGAAGAAATCCATAGCAAGGGCTAACTACATCTTTTCCACAAATGTTGCATTAATAAATGAGATCATTCTTCTTATTCTTACTGTAAAAATGCAATAACTTATATTTGAATTCTCTAACTTTAATCCCTTTGTGCTGATCATTCGTGTAGCTGGATACCAAGTCCTTTGATTAGCTATTATATCCTTTGCATATATTGCACCACTAACACCTACTAAAAGAAGGCAAATCTGGGCAGCCAAATTTGGGGCAAACAGCCCCACAGCATGGTATAAATAAACACTCCCAACCCACACTAAGAGAGCCCTTCCCTGCATTTAAGGAGGCAGCTGCCAACAATTTGTCAGAACCTTGTAAGCCTAACATTGAATTTATTAGCTATTGCTGGCTGTTACTGCCAAATCTGCTTAACAAAATCAGCTTGGTGATGGTAGATAATAACTAGGAAAAAAAACATCTTCTGTGCCCACAAATATTTTTGATGACAGCTTCCATTTGCTGTTGATCAAGGACGATAGGGCAAGAGTTGGTTATTCTGGTCAGGACTTTGAATGGGCTGTCACAGAACAGGTGTTTTCAGGCTACAAGCAGTGTGCTATTTTCTAAATTTCATTACAGATGTGAATCGTAAGATAATAAATATTTCCAAAAAGAGTTGGAAGGAAACTATCCCTGCAGATTGTAGTTGATTTTTAAGTTCTCAGTTGCTCATGTAATTTTCTCCCCAGTAATCAAAGCTGTGTTCCTGCTGAGCATTTTGATGTCCAAAGAATAAAAGAGCAACATGTTCAGTGAGGGATACTTGTGCCATCCACAGAACAGTGAACTTAGTTGTGGATCTTTTGCTTCTTCCTTACAGCACTTGTGTTCACTTTAGTTTTTCTACCTACGTGAAAAAATGTAACTTTTTTTCTTTCTCGTTGACATCTTATAAAGCAGGTCAACTCCTGACAGATTTCCCTTTATCTGAGGTTTCTAAGTCTTTATGGCTGCCATGCCATAAAGGCCATACACTAAACCCTTTTCTTTCCACAAACTCCTTATCTTGCCATTGGACCTTTCTCCTATTTTCTATCCCTTTCATTAGGCAGAGGGCCTGCTCTTAGCTACCTGGCCCACTTTTTAATTCAGTATATTGCAGTGGATTTTCTTTTCTTATAATGAAATGCACATGCATAAAATAAACAAGCCTTTCTGGAAGATATGTAGGATGAAGCAGGGCAAATTCTTACAGAAGAAAAATGTTTGTTGCTAGTGAGCATTTAACACTCAAAAATGTGGCAAGGGACTTTTAAAATTGAAGACTGTATGGGCAGAGGTAGATGTCGTCTTCTGCAGGTCCTCTGCACAGTTCAAAATGATGCATCCTGCAGAGATGCAGCAACAAAAAATCTGTATCATCTAAAAAGGAGCTGGCAAAACTAGGGTAACACCTAAACAGAGCACAGAGAAAGAGAAAACTGAGCTAAATCCATATGTGCTGCTAAGAACCACAGTTAATAAGAGGAAAAACTAGATGAGTGGCTTTAATAGCTGCTAATGTTGTAGGTGTATCAGAAAGTAGATGGTAGAAAGATAACTAGAGGGACAATGTCATGGTGCACTGAAGGACAAAGCAGATGTCATGTGCTGAAACACCACAGAATCTGTGTGGATGAACTCAAACAATAAACAGACCGATCTCAGTGATCACCCACTGGGGTGGTGACAGTAGCAGGGATAAACTTAAGAGTAGGTATGAGTGAAGAAAATAAAATAATA
>JAWLRI010000217.1:6510992-6559576 GCA_034781795.1 Crypturellus tataupa | reverse complement strand
AGTGATCACCCACTGGGGTGGTGACAGTAGCAGGGATAAACTTAAGAGTAGGTATGAGTGAAGAAAATAAAATAATACTCTTTAACAGCAAGCGTCACATCTGGTATGACGCAGAGTTCAGAATTCAGAGATGCTTAATGATGATGGAGAAATTTGTTGGGAAACTTGTAATTCTTTACTAAGTCCTGAATGGTATGGAAGAACCTGGTTCAAAATACTACTGAGATGGGTTGTATTTGTGGCCACAAAGCACACAGATTCAGCATCCTTGCAGGAACAGTAAGAATGAAAAATCTGTCAAAGTAATGAATATTAAAAAAAAGGGAGAGATAAAGAAAGCTGATGAAAAGAAATTAAAAAGGTTATCTAAAAGGATAGTGTATGAAAAAAAATGATGCTATATAATTTATCAGAAAATAAATTAGAAATACAAAATAGGATCCAGTGTTGTTAACACCACAGCAAAACAGGGGAGAATACTTCATGTGGAACAGAGGAATATTAAAAAGAATATATACTCCACAAATTAGAAGTGAAAACACAGCAAGGCAGGGCAGAAGAGAGCCTGAAGAATAATGTGCTACAAGCATCTAAACTAATCATAAATCTTTCTTTTTTCAAGTGGGAAACCTACTAGAATGTACAGATTCTAGCCAATAGACTAAAAACAAAAGAATCACTCCAAAAAGAAAAACTAAAATTTTGGTAACTGCTTGCCAAGGAGAAGCTTAGGAATGTTCCTAGTGGAATCCTTCAGTACAGAGAGATACAGGATCTACTTTCAATTAATCTTCCAGCAGACAAGTCTTAGAGCAAATGGCCAAAGTGAACAGTGACAAATCTCTAGAACTAGATGGCATTCACCCAATACTGCTAAAGAAGCTCAGCAGAAGGGGAATTACTGTCTTGTGTAAAAATCACTTAAAGCTGCCTTTGTATCAGAGGAATGGAAGGTGGCATTGATTGTTTTTCTAAGATCTACATGAGAAACTTGGGAAGTACAGGATTTTTGACAGGCAAAATGATAAAGACTTAGAAATACACAAATAGGAAGCATCATATAGAGAAAAGAATTAGCATATTCTTCTAGGAAAAAAAAAAGTTGTGTTTCACAAATCTGTGAGTGTCCCTTAAGGAGTGATTGAAAATATAGTATAAAAGATATTTGATTTTTACAGTCTACCTGGGATTCCAAAAGACTTTCAGAAAGGTTCCTTCCTAAAATCTCTTAAAGTTATCAGTGCAGAAGAAGAAAGTCCTTCTATGAATAATAAGCTAGTTAAAGATAGGAAGTTAAAAGTCAAATTTCATTATTGAGGCAGGTGGCCACTGGAATCCCTCAGGGAACTGTATTGTGGCTACTGATCTTCTCTATAGTGAGAAGTGCTTGAGAAAATGGGTGAGCAATTTACTGCTGATAATAGGCCATTCACAGGACTAAAACCAAAAAAGAAAAATGCAATAAAGGTAGAAGACTCTTATGATACTGAAAGACTAAGAGGGAAGATGGCAGATGATATTCAATGTTGATAAATGCAAAGTGGTGTATATGAAGAATAATCCTACCTTTACATATAAAGTGATGGGTTCTGAATTAGCACTTACTCCTCAAGAAAGAGCTCTTGGAGTGATGACAGACACTTCTATGAAAACATCAATTCACTGCTCTGTAGAGATAAAAAAAAAAAAAGAAAAAAAAATTAGGATGATTGTAAGAAATAAAGAACAAAAACCCATCCCTATAGCACATGTATTCATGATGTACCCATGTCCAGCGCTCTGTGTGCATCTCTCACCCCTCCTCTGCCAGCCCCAGCTCAAAAGTGCTGGGATAACATTTAAAGAAATAGAGAGAATGACGGTTATGCCAAAGATAGGGAACACATTCTGTGTGAGTGTGGCAACATAGAACAAATTTTAAGTTGGAAAAGAGACAAACCTCAAACAGACCAAGTGCAAATCTAGCCCACTGTGTGTGTGTGTATTGGGTAACTGATCTTGACAAGAAAAAAAAAAAAAGAATTGCATTTTTAGAAAGGTTTCATCCACCTAGAGATCTACATCTAATGAAAAGAAATGTGACTGGGGAAACCGCACCCTTTTGAAAACATTCCCCATTGTCTTTGTGCAAATTTCATGTTCTGCTTGTACTATTTTTAATTTATCTCTAATAGGACATACACACACACAAGTATCTGTACACTTGTATTTAGGAGGGATATAATAAAGCGTGTAGAAAAAAATATTTTACTAACCTTTTATCTATGTTTTATTACGTATCAATTATGAATCAGTGAAGTTTTTTCTGCAACAAATTAAATATACAGGGAAGAAACAATACATAATAGTAGAATTAAAGGTAAAAGTACATTAGGAAGCAATAGGCTTTCTTTTAACATTGGTAATACCGGAGACATGAATAACAGTGGAATTTTCTTCTGTGGGGATTGCTAGTAACATGGTCAGAATATAATTAATTTTTCAGCCCCATGTTGAGGTGGGAGGCATATCACACCGTAGTTCTTCAGAGGGAAATATTTAATCCAAGTATTTTTATTAAGGCATATGAGATAGTCTTGCTGTAGAGTGGGGTTTTTTTTCAGTCATTTCTACAGTGCTACTCTACTGTGTTCTCACCAGAAGAGGGGGAAAAATAGGCACAAAGATATTCCACATTCTGTCCAGTGTCACATACTGGTATAAATTCAGAACTTCACCATGAAAACATCCAAGAGGACACAGCATCACACCAAAGAGAATGGCTTTAACTGGCTCCCAGCTCCACCTCACCTATCAAAATGAAAGAATCAATAAAGATCAAAACAGTTGGTGCTTCTTCCATCACCTAAGCGATTTCTGGTGATTATCACCTGCTCTCTCACATTCTGAGAGCTGCCCTGTCTTGCCTGGGTGCTGGCCCTTTTTCTATCTTCACTGCCCTAATTATCACACCTGATGGGACCGCTGCAGATATCTTTGATGGCCTTTAGTATCATGAAGCTTATTTTGTTTTGGAGGAAGGTCTCACATAGCTTTGTGATCTATTTCTCTCATCCCAGTTTTCTACACTGCTGCACAAGAGGAGCAGGCAGATGGTCTGACATTATGAGACTACATTACCCAACAGATGGGCCGACTGCTCAGAGCTGGATCCCTATGCCAGCCACAACAGCATGCTCAGTGTTTATTCCTTACACCATTTTTAATTGATCACTCCAATATTTCTGGTTTATAATTCCAACCTCAGAGCAGAAGAGATAAGTGACTAAAGCAATGAGAATGCAACTGGAAGAGAAAGGATGAGATATAACAGTCATTTAAGCCTCTTTTAATGCTTTTCACAAACAAAATATGCAGCTTCTAGCAACCTATACCCATCAGAATATTTTTTCTCCCTTGAACTGAATGGGAAGGAAATAGATTAAAGTGAGATCCAGGTGTTCATTCATACACAGTGGGTAAGCCCAGAGAAGCAAAGCAATGACAGCCAGGGGCTCTGAAACAGGGGCCAGTATAGAGAGAAGGAAGAATGAAGTAGGCAGTACCAAAACCACAGAGGAACTGCCCTTCCACATATGCAAACTTAAACATTACTAGTGAAAGAAAACCAAATACCTGCTAATTCTCAACAGAGCACTCACCATGAAACCACGTCTAATGCACACTGTGCAGCTGCCACAGGTGGATGACTATATTTGAGCCACTATCTCTGGAATTGATTACTAAAGAAATAGCCAGATTTTTCTTGCTCTGACAGATCATCGTGGGTGCCATGTATTATGCTTGGTCAGCATCTTCTTGAGAAGTAGATCTATATAAGGAATAAGGAAGCCCAAGAGACTTGTTAAGAGTCACTGTGCTCCTTTTCCCAGGCACGCAGCTAGGGTGATAGCAGATGTCTCCCTGCCAGCCTTGAATCACTGGGAAGATATAGTCTGGATCCTGCATGCGCTATTTAGGTCTAGCTCAGAACCTCTAAAGACTGTCTTTAGTGTTTCACCAACCAAAACAAGTGAAACCAAGAACAAGTAATAAACAAGTGCCCTTCTCCCACCACCTCCAGTATAAGTGTTGTGTTTACAGAGCAGGACAAACAGAACTGAGACCTGCCAAAGGCAAGTGAACATAAACCTTTGCTTCTGGCAGCATTTTGCTCCGCAGTGCACATCCACATCACCCTAAAAGAGTTTGTGCCCTAGTCGTGGTCATCTTATCCAGCTGACAGCACTCAGCCTTGCCAGTAGTTTAGCAGTTCTTCGGTCTTGAGGATGATCACTCTGAGCCACAGGCCAACAGGAGAACTTTATTCCTCAAATAGCAGCAGCACAGGGCCACTAATATAGTGTTAACTGGTGTTTGGGGCCACTAACGCCAATAAGGAGGTAAGGTTAACCTTGTAAGTAAGCCTCCAGAACAGAGTTGCCTGGACATGGTTTTCTCTTCAGCTGTTCAACAACACTGCACCCAACTTGTCTTTTGGTGATGTGGGCTTCAACTCCATCAGGTCTGATAGCCTCAATAGCTATGAATGAACATGCTTTGCTCAGCTCTACTATTTCTTAGTATGCTGAGGTTTTATATCATATCATGAAGTGTGATATAGGCCATGACAGAGATTAACACACAGCTTCTACATGTATCAGAATTTCTCAGACAGATAAAAGTTGAATTGAGAGAACTATGAGCAGAGATGCTCTCTCACTGCAGCTCCAAATGGCTTATTCTGACTACCAGACCACATGTGTAACACTATTATGAGGAGCCTGGCAAATATGACTTTTAAGGTCTCATATGTCTGCACCCTTGTCTAGCTTGGCCAATAGCTCAGGAGCAGCATGATACAGTGTGACAGTGTAGATGAGGATCTCTGAGTCTGATTCTTGAACTACCAACCATGAGGGCAATTCTGTGGTTAGAGCAGCTGGTAAGCAATAATCACAGATCATCTTCAGTGGGGGGCAGAGATTGACACAGTAGGTGTTACTGAGGAGGATAAAATCCCACTGAGGTTCTCTGAGTAAGAGTTCACCACAATCAGGAAGATAATTTTCTGTCTGGAAGGGCTCAGTGAAGTCAGAACAGGCATTGTCCAGGGAACACTGGGGGTTTCGGCAGGTGGCATCACATAGCTTGGCAGGCAATACCTTCATTTATGACTTTTTTATGCTGTTATAATTTCCAAGTCAGTAGCCAAGAGGCATGGCTAACATTTTCATGCACACAATTCCTGCCTGTGCTGCACACAGCATAGGTAACATGAGTCAGCAATCTCCTTCAGGAATAGCAATGTGATTTCTCCAGAAGGGATTTTTAACAAGCAAACAGCTCATGTTTATGGATTAAAAATGCTTTGAGGTTCAAAAGCAATTTCTCTGTTGGCCACCCCTTCAGTGCCAAGAGAGATGAACACATGCAAGTTGCCTTGAGAACAGGTACTAATATTGAATCTTTGTCAATCATTTTCATGATTTGGCCAGCCTGAAAAAGCAGATTAGGAAGAGATTTCAACATATTTACTTTATGTGGACCTAAGACTTCAAAATCTAGCATGATAATCTATTTACACATAATAATCATCTGGGCATGTTGTAGAGAAAGAGATGTCTTAGTCGTTTCCTGACTTCCTCGAGGTCAGTTTAATCAGAATTCTGTCAGACCAAAGCTTAAGTCAGCAATTTTGTTGCTTTTTTTTTTGTAATAAGAAATTGCAGTACATTTGGAGGAGAGAAAAAGAAAACAAAACAAAAACAACAAAACCCCACTGATGTCTTGATTTATACTTTTGCTCTTAGTACTGTGAATGACCCTTACCCTGTCTTCCTCCAAAGGAAAAAAAAAAAGGTCATATGAATACTACAAGAATAATCCAGGGCAGCAGCTGTGGTTGCTGAGGTTTCACATATATACTTTTGGAATTAGATACCAGATGTTCTGAATCATCTGAAAGCTTCTGGAAGTCACTAACTACACAGATCTTTGGATTCCTTAATCAGGATTCACTGAAATGTGGGCTAATGCCTCCTGGCGTTCCTGCAAGCAGAATTTCTAGATTTTTTTTTTCCAGGATTCCCTTTTCAAAGGACACTCAGGACAGGAGATTCCTGATTCCTGATGCTCCTTCGTAAGAGGTAATGGCCTGTTCATCTGCATCCCTGATGATCAGGAGTTGAGAAGCTTAAAAAGCTCAGTTCTATGAAGACTTCTGGAGTCTTGAGGCACTGTGTAGGCTCTGGTAAAAGTTCTTTACCTTGCCGTCAAGAAAATATTCAGTTTGAAGATGATTCTTAAATGTAAGAGTGAAAAAGCATCCTTTTGCTAAGAGTCTGCCCTGCAGATGCACTCAACAGGGTCACCAGTTTTGCAGAAATGCCCTTAGTATCTTTGAATCTACTTTTAAAGTGTTGATGCTGCCCTCCACTGTCTTACAGAAATGCAAGGAACTGATCTTCTCTGATGGTACTCAAGTTCCTAAGATTTCAGGGGTCATGAGGACAACAATTATCTTTTCAATCATGATGAACAGTACGTTCACTTCACTTGAGATTGCTAGAAAATGAATTTCCTTTCTCTGCAGCAATGCTGATTCAGTTGCCAGGTCCTTTTCCAGAGTGATCACAGAGGTGAAACTTACCTCTTGAGAAGCAGTACTGAACTCCACTTCACCTTAAAGTCCACAGAAAACACAGGCTCTTAATATACTATTGTTAAAAAAACAAACATGCGATATTCAGAGACCCAAAGTAGTCCAGTAAAATCCTGGCTAGCTTGCTCATCTTCCTCTTGAAATCCCAATTTCTGGTCAATTACATGCAGCAAGAATGAGAAATGTGCTTTCAGTAGGGCTATGCTTTCATCTGAGACAAAGCAGGTGATCATATAGCAGTACAGCAACTTCTTTTGAGAACAGATAATATAGAATATGGTAGTTTTTCTGAGCAGGAATCCTATGATGTAAGATGACTTCTATGGACCCTTCCAACAAGTCCCAGCTTTGAGCCCATCTCAGGCTCTAAATGGGCCTCTCAGGCCAGACCTTGCACTTAACAATGTTGATCTGAAAAAACAGGACACTTCTGAAGATGATGACCCTCCAGGAACAGCTCCACAGTCTGTGGAGCCTGTGCCACTGCAGAGTCAGCATCAGGTTTGTGAGACTGGAGAAAAGAACCCAAACGATTCCCAGCACACAGACATAACTACAATTCTCAGCAACACTGTAGAAGGTTGTAATAGCAGCATTAAGACTGGTATGAATGGGGAATGAATGGTTGGTGAAGAAGCACCAGAGAAAGAAATGGCAGGATAGGAGAAATAAGAATGGCAGGAGTTGATGGTATCTAGATCAACTTTTAGTACCTGTAGCTTCTCAGGATACCAAGCTGGAAGAAAAAGGACAATAAGTAAATTGTGACTAACAGACTAACAGAATGTGACTAACAGAGTGTGACTGCTGGTGTGTAACTAAGTGACTAACAGACCACTGTCAGCTCCCAGCAGCGACAGAAAGGCACATCCAAACTTACAGCGTGGTTGCTAACCAACAACGAGCTCAGAAGACATGAGGAGGACTTGGCAGCTGGCATACTTTGTCCTTTGCATCATTTCAGGGAATCCTGGAAGGATTGGCTGAATTTTGGTGATTCTTGGTGTCTGCACATTGGATGAGCTCCTTGCACTCGGGCTGTGAGAATGTGGGCACAGGAGCCTGAGTGAAATCAATTTTCTTCTTATTTATTTATTTTTAATAAAATCTCTTCCCTTCCTAGAACTTCTCACATCAAGATTTACTATATTGCTGCTACAATATTAAAATATTTTTCCTACAACATGAACAGGAATGACACAAAGCAGGCTCATTGCTGCATACATGAGGAAGTCAGGTCACGAACATTAAATCTTTCTACAGTAGAGAGAAACATCCTTGACATAACAGCACAACTTAGGGGAGCTCTCTAGACAAAATCCACAGCATTGGTGTACACATAACAGTCAGTTCAACGAAGAGATAAGGCAAAAGAATAAGTAGAACACAGACCAAGAATGAAGGAAAGCTAAAGATTTATAGAAATATGGACCTCAGATGCTGGCCAAGCAGGTAGGAGACTCCTAATGATTCAACTCCTCCACAGAAGCTGTGAAAAACCTAGAGAAACTACTGGGGCAGAGGACAGAGAACGGTGGGGACTAAGCCAGAAAAAGTGACAGCAGAGAAGACAGAGGAAAGAAAAACCCTCAAGGGAACTTCTTCCCTGTAACCTGGGAACAACTGAGGTCTCCTCAAGAGAAGGAGCTCTCTCCTTTGCAGGAAGGATGCATCTGAGATTGTAAGTGGAAGTAAGTGATGCCAAGTGACTGCCTCATGAATCTCACGTCGAGAGAAGCGCGGTGGGAGATCACTTCAGCATCAGCACAGAGCAGAGAGACAGTCTGCTGAATTAATAACCTGAATCTACTGTTTGCCTTCTGACAGCTACCAAGAAATGTAAAATGCAGACACAGCTTGGGTTTGCAGGATGTTATTATTTCCCTTGAAATTCAAAATCAAAGCAGGCAGGAGAAAACATAGAAGTGTGTGAATACACTGCTACAACACCAACAATGCGTCACGTGCCCACTCCTCCCAAGCCATTCCTCCCTGCAGCAGGATGGAGATCTCCAGCTGGGCTCCCTTGCCTTCACCCTGGTGCCCAGGGCCTTGCAGTCACTCTGGATATGCTCAAGGGTGCCCCTAGCAATCTCACTGGTGCCAACAAGGATGAGCAGCAAGAGGTAATAGCCTGAGGGCCAGATAAGCCTTGGTAATTGCTCTGCAGCATCCCAGATGAGATCCCCTGGCAAGCAGCAAACCACCTAGGACAGCAAGTCGGACTGGAAAATGGATGCCTCTGATGGCCATCACTCTCCACGTCAGCTCTACTGCATTCCTTTCAGTACATCACAGCCACCAGTGCATGATCCCAAGCAGTTCCACCCACATCGTATTGAGCAAAGTTTCTAGACCCTTTGCCTCCTGCTACACTTGCTGCTATGACAACTGCTACACCTCTGCTGGGTTCTGTGTGCTGCGGTCTTGCCTACCAGGTACAGAGCTGCTCCCCGAGCAGCAGGCACAGGCAGCTGCAGTGGCCATCGTGCAAAACTCAATGCGTTTTGCAGGCTTCATTTTCCATCAACCAACTCTCTGAGCTGACCCAAAGAACAAGCACTCAGCTGCTGGCTGAACACAACAAAACACGAGGAGCACAAGGCTTGGAGGACAGCGAGTCTGCTCCTCCCAGTGGTAGCTCACCAATTAGTTTAGCTTCTTGGGCACACGCTGTGTCTTGGCACATAGCTCTTCTCTACTTTGTCAATTCTCATGGCTATTGCTGACCATGGTATTAAATGTTTATGTTCGGATTGTAACCTCTCAGGATTCAAGTCTCATTGTGCTTGACTCTGTAAACAGAGAAATAATAAAATTCCTGTCCTGAAAAGAAAGAGGTCTATTATTTATCAGCCTTTACTTGTTATCTATCTGCATTGTTTCTGTGAACACGAGTGTCACATCACTGAGTACTGCACAACCACACACCAAAGAGACGTTCTCTCCCCCCTGAAGAGCATTGGCTCAAAGCCAGAAAAGCCTTTATGTTCCAAAATTCAGAAGACACTGAAAAGGCAAAATGTCTTATTAGGCCAGTTAACATCTTCAGAAAATGTAAGCACACGCTCTTGCACACACTTCCTTTTTCTTACTTGAAACAGAAGCTGCAAACTTCATAGCTAAATATAAGTTGAGACCAAACACTCTAAATCAATTAAATTTGTATCAGATGGTACATCAGAAGGACCTAGATGGCACATAGCAAAGAGTGAGGGTAGGGTCAAGCAGATGAAGTGGTTACAACACAGCAGAAAGAGGGAGACATAATTAATTCCTTCTCAGAATAGCTTTTTTTTTTTCCGCTAAGCATCTTCTTATGAAAAGCTTTGACTTTTATGAAAAAATACCCACCTTCTATTGAAAGCTGTTTATCAATTACCTGAGATTGCTCCGCGTGTATATTATTTCAAGAAGGGAAACCAGGGCTTTTCAAGGCTCTATAGCAGGTTAAGATGTGTCAGCAAAGATTTTATTTGTTCTTTGGGTATGGTCTAGATTCATTCACACATGCCAGATAGCAGGGAGGTTGTTTCTGAGATGCATTTATGGTGAGACTATCAAAGGCTAGGAAGGGTGTCTCAGGGAGAAGGCAGATTTCACTAACAAGTTTAACTGGTCAGTGACTTTTTTTTTACATAGCATCAGGGAGGATGGTCATGGCAGTCAGCGTGAATAGAAGTGAAGAGCAAAAATAAAAATTAAAAACAAAATCAAACCCACTGTGGCTGCAGTTGCTGAAGTGTTCAGACTGCTCAGAACAAGAAAAAGAAACCCCTTTTAACATGCTCCCCTCCTCTCCATTAGTAAATCAGAGTGCAAAGGAGGGAGATAGGGGGAAGAGGATCCATAACATAACATAAATCCTTCCATAACATAAATCCTTGCTCAGTGGAAAAGAGACTGAATGGTTCTGAACCCATAACTCCTGCAGTCATAAGAAAGTGCTGGAATCTCCAAACTACCCTTCAGTCCAGAGGTATGGGGAGGAAAGAAATGGGATGCCAGGGATAACATTCCAAACTTAAATGCAAAATCCATAAATGAAGAGTGAGAGTAGGTAAGAAGACAGTGAAGTCCAAGGGCTCCCATCCTGGCCTTTTATCCATTTTATCAAATGACTATCTAATGAATTGTGTAAATAAATTGGGAAGATAGGCTGGGAACTACACAGTTGAGCTGTTTCACTTGCTCTCCTCCTGGATATGTTAAAATGGGTCTTTTCGCAGGGATGTGCTGTGCATCTCAGCAGCTTCCTGTCATTTGGAACACGCTACACCCATCTTCACCCATCTACAGCATCCAGCTTTAAGCACCTTGCATAGAGCAAGCAGCTTGCATACAGCTGATGTACACGAACTAACCCCCAGGAGCCAACTCGGAGAAATCCCCATGAGTCTCAGCCCACATTAGCTTTCCTAACTTCTTCAAGCAATTAGCTCTGAGGTCTTTTTTGTTGTCATTTGCATTAAAATTCACCTTTCCTTCCTACTCCTTGTTAACTGCATTAGACTATTTATTTCACAGTACATTCTTGAAGCTTGGTAGTGACATACTAATATCAATGAACTATCTCAGCTTTTAGCAGACATTCTGGAAACTTAGAAAAGCTGCAAGCTCTTGGTTTCCTTAGTCAACTTAAAATATTCACAACCCACTGTAAAGTGAATGAATGACAGCTGTAGTTCATTTTTCAGGCTGAAGGGTTTTGGAAGATGATAGTCTTTCTGCACTGGTAGGTGAGGGGGCAGCGGTAGCAATCAAGTTGGAGAGAGACTAAAAAGAATCACCAGAACTTTGAAAGTGAGGTTGGTACATTTGGTTGTTTACAGTTCTGACCAAAATTGAGGACAGGTGGCATGTTTTATTTACCAAATAAATCTAGGTCTGACTTTCAAATGAGCATAGCATTTTAGGAAATGCTTCTGCTTAAAAAATGAATCATGTTTATAAGTCTACTTCAAACCCTGAACATCAGGACCTGGCCCTGAGAATACTTTATTATTCCTTGCCTGCCAGTTCTCCAATCTGCTTTAAACATGGAAGCAGGCCAGAGACTTTGACAGGAGATGCAAGGCAAATTGAATTTGGAGTCCTCGAGTGGACTAGTCTGCCTGTGATTCTTAGATCCCTAACTCAGTAGCAGGTATTCATATAGAACAGACTCTGGAATCCTCTCGTCACATCAGGGCCCTAATAATCTAAGTCCAAATTCAATAGATGGATGAAGATAGGAACATTAGAGGACAAGTCTGAAATCCCTACTTTTTATTCCTTCAAAATCACTACCATAACTTCAGTAAAGCTGAGATAAAATGTGCCTGTAAATGCTTGGATTAAAGACAACCAGATGCTCACAAAACCACACGAGAGGTTAAATCAATATTTTTTATGAAAATGTCAGAAAGAGATTCACAATGAACAACTTATTTAATACCACCAGGACCGACATTACACACATAAGGTACAGATACTACAGTGATGCTGCAGGATGCTGTGCTCTGCAGTGCCATTTTCAGCACTATCCTGCACTGTTAAAATGCACCGTGCCCATGTCCTGGAAGGAGGCAGAAGGACTCAGAGCAGCTACATACACGTGGTCATTGCAGAACCGGTAGTTTCAAGAGGGGCACACGGGACATGGGGACACATGGTGGCTCACAAGCGCATGGGCACAGGGTAAGTGGAAAAGGACAAGGTCTCGCAAAGAAAGGGATGGAAACAAGGGAATAGATTTCATACTCAGGGAAGCAGAGGACAGAGTTGCATCGTTATGTAGAAGGGCAGTCACTAAGTAACCACTATGGCACTACCCTGTTTTATAGGCACCAGCAGTGAAACTGCCTTGGAAGTCGAATCAGGACAATAAATAAAGATCTTGACAGATATGTTGTACATCACTCCTTCTGGGTGTGTTGAGACATTTATGAATCAGGATTAATTAGGGCTCTCTGCTACTTCAGTTTATAGGTCAGGCTTAGATCATCTAAAGAGGAGCCTTTCCAACTCAAAGGTGGTGACCATTTTCTCGTCATAGAAACTTTTGTTTGTGAGGATATAAGATAAAATCCCTCCCTAATCCTGCTATATCTCTGAACAACACCCTTGCTGTCAGTCTCTCTTCTTTCCAGAAAACCCTGCCAGTTGCTCTGACACCAAACTAATAGCGATGACATAAACAGCTGTTTGCTGTTGACAGATGCAATATTATACATAAAGTCTCAGTGAGAAATTAAAAGGCTTATTTATTGTCGTCTCTGTAGCGCTTCTTTAAAACTCAAAAGGTCAAATCTTGTGGCAAAAAATAGTAGAAAATATTCACAGGTGAAATTACAAAGACATGTTCCCAGGCAGAACATGAGTTGGGATCTTCCTGGTCACTAATAGGTTTGAATACTTTGATAACCATGAGGCTTGCATATCTGATTTGATAAGCTCCACTATAACCATTATTGAACACATGCTTTTACATTTAGGAAAGAACATACTAATATAAAGTGGAATCTGTAGCAGTCTCTATGGTTACAGACTAAAATTTTCTCATACAAGCCATCATCTTCAGATGCTTAAAATTTCCATATTTTAACTACTTAGACTGAAATTTTCCATCACTGCTCATTGTTTCTAGATGATTTCTCTAACAATCAGGTTAGCAAAGAATTCTAACAGATTCTCATTTTGAAACAACTATTGGAAAACTGGCAGGGACTTCATATTGTTATTTGCTACCATCCTTTTAAATGCACCCCATGGCCTGATGACTTTAAAAGACTCAGATCATATAGAGGTTTTGGGCTGAAAGCTCCAAATATAAAACCTTCAGTGGATGCACCAACTTCAGGCTGCCATTTACACTGGCAGAACCACTTACCTGGGCATATCTCCAAAGTCCTACATTACTTGAGGTCCAATGAGGCACAGCAATGTTTCCAGTCATCTACAGGATTTTATCTGGGGGCTGAGGGTGCAGAAACAGACAAACTTTGTATCTGCAGTTCTATCACTGATTATATTATAAATAACTGGCTACAGACACAGCTTATCTTGCAATCGCCTGGCAATAGAGATCTGTGTGCTGGATACAAACACTCCAAGTCAGAACAGTTGTTCTGCAGGACACTACTAGGAAAGAGACTTTCATAGAACAGGATTCTGGTGCTTGATGCCCAAGACTGGTATACTTTTTAAAACATTGAAAGCATTTGCTTTCAACAGTCTTGAGAAAAACTGTATCATCTCCCACCAGCCCATATACTGCAGGGTAACAGGTACCATAACCATCATGTAAGCTAAATTCTGCTCATCAAAGTCATGTTAAAGTAGAGAAAAAAAGAGATCCTGTGTCTCATGTTTTAGGTCACAGGAGCCAAGATGATCTGGGTAAACCAATGAACTCTTTAGTCAAACTGAGCTCCTAGGCAACAGCTTTCTCTTTCTCCTGTACCTTTACCAAGATTGCCTTCTTCACACATTCTTTCACCACTTGTTCTATTTCTCCAGAGAGTTTGGGTGGTTGTCTGCTAAATTTGAACTGTCTGAATAGTCAACTACTGCTATATATTACTGAATTCCCAATTTAATTTAAGTTTTTGAAAGTATTTACCAAATAAGTGACTGGTTGCTGCTCTTGTCCATTGCAGGTGTCCTGTGGCTGTCAGTAGTGTCTGAGGTGTTGTACATCATGCTGTTAGTCGTTGGATTCAGCCTTATGTGCCTAGAGCTCTTTCATTCAAGCAGTGTGATAGATGGGCTCAAGTTAAATGCCTTTGCTGCTGTCTTCACTGTACTTTCAGGTATGAATCTCCCCTTTTCCTGTTGCTGTAAGAATGAGAACAGAACAAAATTCTACAACTTTGAAAGAATAAAAATACGGAGCTGCTGGATTTATCCACATTTAGCCACCACATTTTCACTGCAAGTTTAATGTAGGGCAACATAACAAAGTTACCTGTTGCCAGGGAGTAGTAGAAATACATAGTCCTGAATTTCCAGTTACAACAGTTATTAGGCCCACAGCATCCCCACTCCCCTCCCTGTCCCCAATTATAGCATCTCTAGATCTCCTTTTCTCAGCAACATTACACTAGTTTTCCCATAGAAGGTGAAAAATGTATAAAGTTGAAATTTCTTTGCTTTGTTAATCCCAAGAAAATATGAAGGCTTGATATGCAAACCAAAAAGAAAAGAAAATGTTCTAGCAATTACACCTCTGGGTGAATTATGTGCAACAGTAGCAACCTTAAGAGTGAAGTGAGACAAGTATATCCTTCAGAGTAGACTATTTTCAATCTCGGTCTGTGTTTGGAGTCTTTCAGTGTATAATTTTGAGGAAATTCATTTCTCCAAAGGAAGTTATCAAATATAACCATGTAGTTAAGGGTCTTTTCTCTTCTGAGCTGACTAAAAACTCCACAGTTCAGAGTGCAGCTTCCTAGGCATTACAGAAGCAGCCAGCAGCTGCTGTCAGCTGTGAGCGCTCCTGCACGGACATCTCTGGTGGGCAGGACTGCTGCAGTGAAAGGCAGCAAGTGCAGTTCATCCTGCTGCACTGCAAGTCAAAAGGGATTACAGCACGCAGTGCTCAGGGATTGTTTCAAACTGTGCAGTGCAATTTGTAGCAGAAAATTTAGATCAGAATTGGGTCGCAGAAGACAAAAAATTCTGGTAAAAATGCCCAAAGAGTATTTTTCACCTCTGCATGTTGCTTGGATAAAAAAAAAAAGTCATTTCAGTTCAAGTTTCAAAAACAAATAACACTGAATTCTTTAGAATTCAAGTAACTATGCCACTTTTCTTTCCGCCATTAAGTGCCGTCTAAGTTTTGTAAGATCTATAAAGTTTTCTTTCACATGTCTTTCTTTCTGTCTTTCATTTTTTCTTCCCCTTTACAACCAAAAAAAAAAAAAAAAAAAAAAAGACATCAGATTCCCAAAATAGGCTTTAAAGTTTTACAGGGGACAGTAATGGAAAAACAGGAAGAGGTAATAAAATAAATGCTGTTATTTTCAGTGACAAAAATATCTGAGGAAGGAAAGACGACTGCTTTTAGAAAGAGTCTGCTTTTTCCAAAGCTGAAAAAAATGAGCATTTTATCTGAAACAAAATTTCCTTTTTTTTTTTTTTTTATTTTTCGTCCATATTTTGTACAAGTGAAATCTTTTGGACAAGCAATTTTTCTTATTCTTATTCTAAAATCCCGAAGAAAAAAAAAATGCTGGCAACTTTACTCTGTGTTAATTCCTGAATAGTATAAATCTGGAATGAAGAAAACTTCTGGCTCAGGATGTACCAAAAAAAAAAATGGTATCACAGAACAGAATTACAGAATGATTAAGGCTAGAAAGGGCCTTTAAGGATCACATAGTTCAGCCCACCTGGCTCAAGCAGAGTCACCCAGAGCAGGTTTCCAGGACCTGCCAGACGGCCTTTGAATATCTCCAGGTGTGGAGAGTTCACAACCTCTCCGGGCAGCCTGTTCCAGTGCTCACTCACCCTTATGACATCCATATAGCTTTCACGTTTCAACAATGCACTAGGTAAATCGTCTCTCAGGTAATATTTATATTTGTGTGATATATTCCACAAGTAATATTTTTAGCTAAGTTCTCCAAAAATACTTCAAAATACATTGTCTTTTCCAAAACTAGTTCCTTAATCTTTTCCATTACTGACACTCAGAAATAGCTGTGATCCTACAGGTTTAATGATCTCAAAATAAAAAAAAAGAAAATCCATGTAGTCAATACTTACGTTGCGTTCAAAACATAACATAAAATATCACAGAATTTCCAGAAAGTGAAGTTCACAAGGTTTATATAAAATCCACTAAACCTATGGGTGACATCAGGAACAAACAAGAAGTGTGTGAAGCAGCACAGGAGAAAAAAAAAGACATGCCTTGTGGTCCTATAGCTTATCCATTACATAATGCTATTGTCAGTTGAGCCAGATAAAGGTCCTCCTCCAACCCTCCCTCATTAGGCAGAAAAAGCAATCAGTGACACGGCTTCATTTTGATCCCCATGTTCGAGCAGCGCTCGCTGGTGACCTCCTACTCACCTGTATCAAGGGACTGTCAGTCCGGACTCCCACGCAGGCCCTTCAAGTGAAAGGCTTGAACATTGCTGAACCCCCCGTTAAGGTTTTGTATGATTGTAAAGAACTGCTTTGCTGAAGGTAGTCCTGGCAGTGTCAGCCTTGCTGTGGGCTGTGAGTGCCAATGACACGTCTCTGGGCAGTCTATCTGTAATGTTTTATCAAGGTTGAAAAGTTACTGACAGGAGGCATATGAACAGCAATCCACAAACTTTAACATCAATGCTGTAACTGTCAACTGGAGAAAAATACCCTGATTTAGAAAGTACTGCAGGCTCCCAACAAATTCTGAAAATTAAATATAGCCAGAACCAAGCAAGGTGCTTACCTGGTTGCTGTGCTCCCATTAGGCCGCCCACCCTGCCAATATCTCATTTCTGCCAATGTGAATTGTTGCTTTCCACCTCCTAACTTCCCAGTGTGTCACACTGGCATGAAGCAGCTGAGCAAATCACTGCAGTTTCTTGCAATAAAATATCCTCTTTCAGCCTCTGCAGTTATTTGTATCAAATATGACATTTGTCTTGTTGAATGTCTTGCTTAACATACCCACAACACTAACGTGACATGCCCCCATCTCCCTCCCCCAGAATTGCCCTGAATCATCCTATATGTGTGGTCAGACAAATGAAGTTCATTAGGCTCAAAGTAAACAGGAGACCAGAGCCAAAACTTGGCTCTCGGAAGAGCAAACAAGGATTTTTCATGTGGAGGAAGGTCCCTGTAGAGCAGAGTGGATGGTCAGAGATAGCAGCAAGTAGTGACCTCAGCTGATGTGTAATGCACAGGTTAATGTTGTGCTCTATTGCTGCAGAACATCAGAGTTTCAAAGTGCCTTAAACCATTTTGCAGCCCAAGGGATTCTTTGGCATCTGTAGGTCTAAGATCTGTTTGGCACCAAGGATGATCCTGCCCTGTTGTTCCTGAGCTCAGGCAGCATCACCATTCTGAAACACCTAGTTACTAACAGGAGACGCATCCCTGGCTGTTTTAACTAGAAAATCCTGCAAACATCAGAGCTGCTACTGGTTCTCATTTCTTTTGATTTTCCTTAGATAGATGCGTTCCTTGAAAAATAAAGGTAGGTTTTCAGGTAGAGCAAACTCAGACTATCTTATGATCTAACTACAACCCATTCCTACTCTGCCAACCCACCAACAGCACTACTTTGTGAGACTATAGGTCTGTCCTCTAAGATTCTTTAGTATCATAGAGAGTAGACTGACTCATACATTCTCTTACCTTCACCCAATTGCAATTATCTCAGCAACACATAATGGTGTCACAAATGGTGTCTTCAACCCCATACAATTAGTTGTATTCTTATGGTACGCTCTCGCCTTGTATCATCAGGAATACTGTATGTATAACATGCAAGACTTTTAAAGATTTAAATTTATGATTTTGTTCAGATAAAATACAGTTCTGTTTGGAATTACCATATTCAATCCAGTACTGCCTTCAAAAGTCTTTCTCCTTACCTGAGGCCTGCCTGATGGGCTAAGTGAAATATCTTGTGGGTGGCATAGCTTTGGTTTGCAGCAGCAAGGTTTTTAATGATGCTAATCATGAACGGTTCTCTTCAAAGAGTTTCTTTCTTTAACTTCAACTGAGAATTCAGTATGATGCAAAATAACGAGCTATAAGCCACCCCTTGCTCTGCCCATGCAGCTCCCTCCTCCACAATAGGATAGAAGGCATGAAAGTCCAACAGCCCCTCACTGGAACATTCAAAGCATTTCCAGCAGTAGCTGTCTCAAGAATCATAAAAAAGATATTAGCATTAAAAAAAATCCCTTAATAATTCCTACTTTTCAGGTCTCTTGGGGATGGTGGCACACATGATGTATACTCAAGTTTTCCAAGTGACAGTCAGCCTTGGGCCAGAGGACTGGAGACCACATTCATGGGATTATGGATGGTCCTTCTGGTAAGCGTCACTACCAGTTAATATCTTTTCATTTTGGGGTTGTTCCATCGATCTGTTGGGCAATTCTACATGTCATCTCCAATTCCAAGGAACACGCATATGAATTTCCAGCTGCCAAAATCCAAGGAGCCAAAACCCACCGTGGACACACAATTGTTGAGGTGTTACAGGACAGTTTTCAGTAACTGTGCAGCAGCAGCTGTGCATTTCAGCAGGTACATAGCATTCCTAAATAAACAGCAGCCACAATTACCAACACAGATTGAGCACTCTCATTGAAGTTCAATTTAGGTACATAATTGCCATGACATTTCAGAGACTTAGCTTTTTTGTCTATAATTAATGTTTCAGTTGAACCTTACGCTGAGATTTTTAACACAACTGCAGAGGAAGGCATCCTGCTCCTCATACCATGATACTTCTCTGTGAACCATGTGGAGAAGTCTTAGAAAAACAGACAAGTCATTTTGGACAGAGGTTCTTTCATGCTTTGTTTAGGTTTATTTTTTTCAAGTTATATTCTGAAAATCACATAGAAATAACTTGGTCATGATAGGACAGGGGTGTTTTATTGCTTCCAAGTTTATAAGAAGTGTAACAAGTAGAGGAGAATGCAGAGAACAGAATACCTGCATCAGAAACAACACATTTATAGCCTTCTAGAGACATCAAAGTCTTTGGATGGCTGTGGAAAACTCTTTTTTTTTTTTTTTCTTCATTTCTGAACATACTGCCTAATTTTATTTTCTTCTTAAAGCAGAGACAACAATCTTTGGAAAAAACAATACTAGAATATTTCTTAGGCACAGCACTGCAGGGGATCATTAGTTTCTCTTTCACCCTTCACTACACTGTTTTATGAGAGGAATTATTAACATTTTAGTAACACATTATAAACTATAAATTGTATTAGATTTATAATATAATTTTTGTTTATTAATAAGTATTTATTGTGTAACAAATAGTATGCACATATATTTAGAATAATTATAGACATTTACAATTATTTATAACGATATTAATGGTATATTTATTAATACAGTTAAGCAATAGTGTTATCTATTTATTTGTCTTTAGTCATCTATTTTATAATTTACTGAAATATTCCAAATTCAGAATGGTGCTAAATATCTAGTGTAATAAAGCACTCATTAGATTAGTTTGTCCTTACCTTTTGCAAAACAAGACATCCCATGTTCCAGAACTGGCCGCTCATGGGTCCTGTATTGTGCCAGGAGACCACCCGGGGCCCATTAATTCTACCCTCCACAGAGCAAGCAGCAGCTCAGCCACAGACAGGAACAGCAGCAGCGTTTTCACCCTGCACTGGGGCTCATCAGCCCCAGAAAGGCCATGGGCTTTCTCACGCAGCAGACCTGGCAAGGAAAGCCTCAAACCCTGCACTATCCCAACAAGGCGATGTCTCAAAGCGTGACATTTAAATACCCCTATATCAGTACCGTCAACATCAGTGTTATTCACAGTCTCCTGTAAAAACTATCATCGTAGCATCCTACAAAACAAGCTGTTAGAGCATGGAGAATTCAAACACTGCTGAAAAGTGGTGCCAGGGAACAATTTACCCATGGCCAAGGGCCAGAGGGCATGAGCGGAGATCCAGACTATCAACTTTCCACATGACAGTGGAACAACTACTGTTTCTGGAACTCTATTTCCCATCTGTCAGGTGAGAATGATAATTATTCCCTTCTTCAAGAGGAGGGATGGCTGCTTGTGACCTGCTTAGATTACTCAGGGTTCAAGGTGGTTTCAGGTCTCCTTGCAGTTTGTTATGAGCCCTGCTTGGGGAAGTTACAGCTTTTCCACAGACTCTGTGCAAAGTCCCTTGCCAGGTTTTCCTGTAGCTGGGGATCACACACAGCCACAGGCTTCCTTTCCACTTCTCCATCCAACCATGGGAAACCTTCATCATCACAGAGTTCACTGCCATTTTTTCTGATTCGACTGCAACTGGCAAATAGGTTCAAAAATTACTAGGAAAGGTCTGCCTCCACACACCTCCTCACCATGGGATTCCCTAAAGGACTGCTCTTGCACTTTGAAATTGAAATTATTGAAATAAGTCATTTCTGTTTATTTGAACTATGTTTTCCCCAAGCTTTCCACTTCTTGAAAATGTGTGGGTTTTTTTCAACTTTGTCTAAGTTTGAAATGGGAAATTGCTTCCCTGCCTGTAAAGCATTTGCAGAATAGGAAAACAGCTCATGCTGAGAGCTCTATTTATAATTCTTATTTATAAGATAATGCTACTGTGGCTGTTTTTATCCTGTGCTGCATAATTTATAACATCAATATATTTTGTATAGACAAGGTGCAAGAAAGGAGTAGGTAAAGCGTGTAGGTGACACAGATAATTAAATTAGTTAGTGAGACATGACAAACTATATGCAGGTGGAGCGAAGGCCTGAATGTGATGGCAAGGGGAGACTCTGTATGCGCTAGAGAACTTCCTCTGGTCTAAAAGACCAGCTCTCTGGGCATCACACTTCTCTGCACAACTTCCTCCAGAAGTTTGTTACTGCTCTACACATTTCAGCACTTGCATGCAAGCTTCTGAAATTCACCACAGGGGACCCAAGGTGTGTTAAGACTCTCCTCTCCAGCGCACAGAGTGTTTAGGTCAGCGCTCTTCCACATGGCTCTCCTTGGGATTAAAGTTGTGCCCAACCCCATAGGAACAGCCAGAATATCCCCTAGCACGCAGGATCATTGGAACTACACATGAGGATAATAGGTTTGTCACTGCTGACCTCCCTATCTGGTCACGTCCTATATATGTGTATCGCTTGACTCCAGAAATGCACCATGAGCTACTGTCTTAACCCAGCTCTGTCTGCTGGTTTCTCTTTCCACAGTCTGGCATGGGGTTCTTTCACCTGCTGCATGGCGGCCTCCGTTACTACCTTGAACTCTTACACTAAGACTGTCATTGAGTTCAGACACAAGCGCAAAATCTTTGAGCAGGGCTTTCGAGAAGAGCAGAACTTCCTAGACCAGGAAGCCATCAAGTACTTCAGAGAAAGGTCAGTGCAGTCAGTCTCTCGGTCAGTGGAGGCTTTTGTGGACTCTACTAGTCTCAGAAAATCCAGACTCTCACCCACTTCAGCAGATTTGGGTGAAGTCTCTGAGATACTCGGAGAAGATGTGTGTTAAAGAGAAACACAAAAGTTCCTACTTGATTTGTGTTTTCTTAAATTTTGTGATGTCCCAGTGCCTGCCATTTCTTATATACTCATTAAAACACAAGACTGGCAAGTCCTTACAGTATATGTCTGATTCGTAGCATTTCATAAGAAGTTATACTAAAAATTCAAGCAGATTTTCCCTCTCTCATCAGGGAAAATTACAGAATTATAACAACTGTTACAACCATCCATTCTCAACACATGTAATGAGCACTTCCTATAATCCTACCACTGCTTTGATGCTGTTTCTAGCCACCTCCAAGCCTCACTTGAGCTACCATCTTCCATATTCACACTCTTACAACCCATCCTGAGCTCCTCCACAGACAGTTCATACCTTGTTTTACACCAGTACAATCCCCTGTAGAAAGAGGTTCACACTCACACACTGCTACCAGAGCCTTAAATTCAGTGAAAGCCCTGAAGGCCAAAACTACTCTCCACAGACCAGCTCTCCTTTTAAATGCAGTTTGCCCTTGCACACCCCGTGAACTGCTCAAGGCCATGCACTGTCCATCTGCCTGCACTACTTACCCGCAAGCACAGACCCCGCTGCCCACAGGCACACAAAACAGCTCCCTACCAACCCAGTGTGTCCTGCAGAAATACCACTATACCCATCTGTGTTCACTACCTCTAGCCCTTGGCTCACAAAGCTCATCTGTCTTTCTCTTGTGCACACAGTCTGTTTCCTTCCACTGCCGCTTTACATATATGAAGTTCTTCACCCTTCTGCCCGTTCTACCACACTGCTAATCCTGGTTTAGATATTGCACCACTTACAAACCCTGGAAATCTCTGTATATGCCTTCTTTAAACAATTGCATTTCTTCAGCATATAAATATATGTAGGTATAAACACACACACGTACACTCCCATACACACAAGACTCAGCCTCTCCATCCAGCATGGCTCACACATTTTCTACACAACATCTTGGCATATGCATTGGTGTCCCCCTTTCATACACATTAGTAGCCTCCCACACACTATATGGCCTCCAATTTCCTTCCATATTTGGCCCACAAAACACCAACCACCCCCTCCTAGCACATGCGTCCCTGCCCCCATGCTCTTATAAACACAAAAATCATTCCCCTACACAAGCACATACATCAGCAGGGATCTCTACTTACTGCTTGCCCAATGCAACCATCAGTCACATGTCAAGTATTTGGCCTGCTCAAAAACATGCTCATCGGTGTCTGTGAGAAAAACTGTGCCCAGTCCATCCATCTCCCCCGCCCTTCCCGCTACCACCCAGCTCTCTTCTTTAACCTTTACCAAAACCAGGGCCACCCCCCTTCCCATTATCCTTGTGTGAGTGGGGTTTACAACGGGCCTTGACATGAGCTAATGCAGCAATTACACGCACGGACAAGGCAGACAGGGAGCCCATCAGCTGCTCTGGAAGGTGCTGATGTGTCGTATCGTAGTTGCTCCTCAAACAGAATAGAACAGATTTTGCAGGGTCCTTCTGAAAGGCACTTGTGTCTCAGCGAGTGGGATGTAGGCATGTCATGCTAGAAAGCATGTTTTTTCTGAATTCTGCTAGAGATAACACTGTGTAGCCTCTTCGTTACACTATGCAGATATATGGAGATAACTGTTGCCCTCCTTTGGTGAGGAGCTTGAGGCTTTGCTTTAAATTGCAGGATGTGAAGAACATAAAAACATTGACCCCAGATACAAGGAAGTGGGGAATAAATTCCCCTTCTCCTTGCATGGATAAAGGAGGGCTGATAACTGCAGGGAGAAGGCTTACCAAAAGTCTATTTTAGGGTAAAGAATTCAGGGGCATAAGGAGGATTATTCCTGTTCTGCTGTCAGGTGTGGCTGTTCCTCAGTGGTGGAAGAGAGCGGCTGGTAAGCTCAGAGACAGATTTGGAGTCGACAGAGATCACTGTAGCAAGTGGGAGAAGTTCTGAGCAGGAGAGACCTTCAATGTCTATTACTTTGCTTGGGTTAGCTAAATCTCATTAATAGGCTCTGTTATTACAGTTACTCCTCTGTCAAATTACAAGTTCTTACATTGGAAGGGTCATTGAAAGGATTCAAATGACCAAGATCTCCCTAGTTTTGTTTTTAGATGTGACAGTGTCTTTTATTTTTTAAGGGAAAAAATACACAGTGAGGGGAAAGTGGTCAGCATGTGCTTCAGGGAAAATAAGCAGCAAGTGATGGGAAGACATTGACTGAATTATTGAAATCAGAATTAAAGGTGACAGAATGACAGAACTGTAGGCAACGGAATACACTCAGTTATAATGGAAAAAGTTAAGGGAACTTTAGATAAAGTAGCACTACTACCCTTTCTGGAACAACGAATAGCAAAGAATGTTAACTGCATGGAAGCCTGTAACCCTCTCAATCTCTCCATGTTTGTATTGCATGTTTATCCATTTCTCCATATCCATATCTCCACACTTCAAACTCTCCTGTTTTTACATACATGTATAGCAACACCACATCACCATCTCCAATCCATATCACATCAGAGTAGCTGCAACCTCAGCGAGCTTCATACCAATGCATGAATTAATCAGGTCAGTGCTGATCTTGGTCCACAAAGAATGACCAGCTGAACACAGGAGCAAGTGCAGGTTCAGGTGTCCTGGGAGAAATCCACGCACCGAGCAGGACATTTAAACACATTTGCCTTAAGCAAGATAAAAGTCTCAGTTCAGCCAACCTGCTCTTTACCTCTCCATTTTATAAATATATATGTATGCATATATATATATATACACACACACATCTCTGCTTTATATATATCTATATACACAAACACACATAAATATACATCAAATCACACAAAACCAGCTCCATACTAGACAATGTACATACCGAACAGTCTGCTCCTTGTGACTCCTCTGTGCACTGGTCTGAACCACCCTGTGTTGTTACTTTATCTGTATGACTTGTCTTTTCATAGGCCTGTATATTTTGTTTCATCCTTCCAGCATCTCCACACATTTTCAGTCTCTGTAACCAATTCACCTGTTGGTCACATCCTCCGGTCCCCCTCACAGACACTCAGCCAACACAGCCTAGTGCATGGTGTTCCCAAACACCATGTACATCCAGCTGCCTAGCACATACCCAAGCACTTGTGTAACAGACCCCCTTCAGAATGGAAGTGCTTTTAATACAGATGGCCTAAAACATATGTTTACCCCGTAAACACGCTCTTCCTACCCATGGTATGGGCATAGGCACCTCAGGCACCTTCCGGGTCCAGTATCATATCGCAGAGCTGGCATCACTCAGACTTTCGTGCAGAATATCCCCCTGCCACTTCCTTGCTCATCCTTCAGGCTCAGCACACATCCCAGCACATGCGCTTCAGCTACCACTGTCTTGCATCTCTGTACTGATAATGACAACATTTTAAAAATGTTTTTAACTAGCAGGTTGTTGGTATGTGATCTCAGCTTTGCTATCAACTAATGTACTTTGTGATTATGACTTTGCTCTTTTATTTCACATGATTTTAATTGTTGTATTTGAATACCTAACCAGAAGCCCAGAGAGAGCGTTACCATGGGATCATTCCAGAGATCTAAAGCTATGCGGCATTACATGCACTTTTTTTCAGTTGACATACTCATGCTCAGCTTCACTACTTTGACCTGCGTATTCTTTGCCAATGCAGCGGGTTGTGAACAATTAGTAACAGTATTTTCATTGCTTTACGTCACCAGCAAAGTGCCAGCAGTCCCAGCAAGCACACAGTTTCCTCTTTGTCCTTCCTTTGCACAAATAGAAAATTAGATTCACCTTCCTTCCTGCATACAGATCCAGGGATACTTCCAATTTCCTCCTACTTCTACACCTCCAT
Organism: Crypturellus tataupa; assembly: GCA_034781795.1. Lineage (NCBI taxonomy): Eukaryota > Metazoa > Chordata > Aves > Tinamiformes > Tinamidae > Crypturellus > Crypturellus tataupa. The sequence continues at coordinate 6,533,860 of JAWLRI010000217.1, read as the reverse complement.
GTTGCTTTCTGTATCCTGTAAATAGATCCTCTTGGCCTCTCTTCTTTTGCACACATCCTTACGACCATCTATGCAAGTTCCTTTACCTGAGCACACCCTGTACACATGCAGCTAGTCTGGGTGCTGAGCAGACTGGATGCAATAGGCAGGTTTGCTGAAAGCTAAAGCTTTATCATTATTCTCTACAGCTGCAGTTTATCTTCTAAAGACAGGGAAGGAGTAAGACCCCATTTCGCCTGACAGAAATTCTCTGTTGGAACATATCTTCTCCAGGTCCCTGCTCACAGAGAAGAGAACATTTCTTTTACGAAAAATACTGACAGGAAAATATCACAAATATCGCAAGTATTTTGTCAAATGTAGTACCACTATTTCAGTTAATTTTAATGACATATAACTGCATCACCTTGTTTTGAGGATTCCTTAATATCCAAACTGAAGATTTACTAGAGATTAGCCCATAGACCTGTTCTGGCTCCATGAAAGTTCCCCATTCCAAAAGCGTGTGCCACGTCCAGCAACCAGTAGAGAGGTGCCATGGCAGGGGACAAAATGAGTCAGACTCTTTCTATCCCCTCCCTCCAGATCAGCTCACACCATCCCCTCCTCTAGCACATGGGCCTGGCCTTGCACAGGCTCCATTACTGCCACCTCAGTCTATCTCTTTCAGATTTAAAATTTAAGTAAAAGGCAAAATCAGAGGAAAAAAAGAAAAAGAAAAAAAAATCCTAACAGGCTTAAAGCAACCAGGGAGACATCCCTTATGGGACACACTCTGCAGCAATGAAGTTGCAGACTATGTACTTACACAGACACATCCTACTTTAGTGACTGTGAGTAACTTCAAAACATTCTACTGTTCTTAATCACTGAGATAGCTCTTCAAATAGCTGCTAAAAATGAAAGATGCATGGTGTCATATGCAACAATTATTTCTCTCCCAGGCCTGGCATATTTTGAAAAGTCTACAATAAAAAAGACGGCAGCTCACACTATAAAATCAGGGGACATTTTAGCCCTTCTGTGCTCACAGTAACTCAGGGTAGAACAAGGGGATGAGGGGAACTTGGAGATATGATTCCTGCACTAAGCATTCTGGAAAACTACCCGTAGAATTTGCAAAATCTCAACTTCTAATCTTTGTTCTGATATCTGTTCTTTCCTTTTTCTATTATTTTTCCTTTGCCTGAATATCTTGGATTTTTTTCTCATCCTTTTCAATTTTCAGTTTAATTAGGCTTCTGTTCACAATAGCTGTCCAATTCTCCTTTCCTTTGTTTCATATGAAGTGGTTCTTGCCCCATATTATCTTGATGGTCCTTCACAGTTCACACCAGCTAGCGCAGGAGGTGTCACTCCACATGGGCTTCTACTTCTTCTACTTCTGAGGAGTCAGGAGGCCGGGGCCTCGTGTTCTCTCATTTGATACCCTATGAACAGCTCAATGTCAACACGCTGGAACCTTCCCCACTAGCACTGCAACTGGCTGCCCTGCAGCATAGCGGCTCCAGGACCTCCCTCCCTTTGGCTGTCACAGAGATTTAGCTGCTCTACAGTGGGGTCCAGGGCAGGGAATCGGGAAACTGCCCTGACCTCCCTCTCTTCTCTGCTGTGCATGAGCTTAAGTATAAGGTCATGGGATATTGAAAGTCTCAGATATGAGGCAGTCGGCCCTTCCAGTGCAGCACCAGCTTCGATGCATCCGGACTGTCAAATTTTCAGGTTTCTTTGTGTAACTTCATAGTGTGACTGCCTAGTTCGGAGGTTCAAAAAGAAGCAGTGAGAGGAAGAAAAGATGGAAATCAATAGTAGATGCAGCAATTTTAGCAGCTTTGCTCAGCCTATTACTGTGTTAGAATTAGGGCACACATTACAGAAGAGCTGCACTTGGTATTCAGACCAGCTGGCTACAATGATGTTAGCATGTCAGCGCAGGCAGGGAAGAGGCCACTTGGGCTGAATGCCTTCCCTGAGCTTGTCCCCAGTTCTGCTTTCCTTATATACTCAACAAAACATTTTTCGCCAATCCCCCCTCTTTCTCTGCTCCCAGAACTCTGATGGACTCAGATTTTGAATAAAGAAAGGAAACCTTTCTCTTTCCTCCTTCAGTATGCCAGAGGAAGGCCAGATGCTAGCAGCAGGAGGAGGCTCTGGAGCAACTGTCACAGCACAAGGAGGACTGTAGCTACCAGGGGAAGAATCCAGAGCAATGGAACACAGAGGCTTGGGACAAGAGTAGGAAAGAACTGGTCAGAGTAGGGCCTGAAAGGATGGGTGAGCTCTGGGTGGAGAGGAACTCGCTGCTTGGGCAAGGAATGAGAACTTACTGCAGTGATATGAAACAAGCTGAATTAGCTGCTGATCTGCTTTACTGCTGACAAGAGCAGCAGCTTTGGGAAGTGCATCCAGACCTGGACAGGCTGGATGAGGCCAGAGAAGTTGAGTCCCATCAGAACTGTAGTGACTGCAGAGGAGGGAAAGGAGGTCAGCCCATGCCGGCCCCAGTTGCAAAATCCTAGGGATTGTTATAGCCTTGTCTCCAGCCTGATATCCAGCCTTCTGTTCCCTGTTTAATGCAATTTCACTTACTAGGCACTGTTCATCCAATATACAAGCTCAGCAACTAAATCTGAAAGGTTCAGCCTTCCACAGTTAACTGATCCACAACACAGTATTTGCCAACCTGCAGTTGCCCCATCCACTATGGCACTGCAGATAGTTTCACTGCACTGGTCTTAGTGACTGAGAACTTGCTCTGATCTGCAATTCAGCATTAGGGAGGTGCTACTGGTGAAATGAAATTCTAATGTGAACTGAGTTCAAACTTCCATGGACATCAGTGCACACACAAATGTCTCCTCGGGGATTTGAAAATGCAGTTTTGTAATGCTGGGAGCAAGTGGAAACAAACATCAGGACCAAAACTGATCATAAATCAGAACTATTCCTGATCCACCAACATTTCTCTAAGGTACCTTAATCTTACCTTTTTTTTTTTCCTCACTTCATTGCACTCATATAAAATGACGTGCAGATCACAGCCTATATTTTCCAAAGACATATCAGCCTTTTGTTTTGATGCCCACCTTGGTCACCAAGATATTTGAACAGGTTTTGATCTGGTGAGCTGCAGAACCTCACATTTCCAAAGTCAGTATTTTTTCATATGGACATCAATAAGAATTTCAAATCTGCTTTCAAACCTTTCATTAGGACACAAGAATAAGTGTAACATTCTGCCTTGGATTTATTCTGTACTTTATTCCGCAACACAGGAAGGTTTATCTGCAGAGCTGTTCCTTCTGGAAAATTACGTGGACTGGCATTTAATGGTGTAGCACTAGCAACATACCCACTTCCAACACACATGTACTGTACAATGCTGTTAGTCCCCGACGTTTAGATTCATCATGAAGAATGAAAGAATGGGAGAGACGCAGCCCTGAGCCCCTCATTTCTATTCCCCATGGCCTCTTAAACATAAGATTTCCCCTGAGATGGGCAAGGCCAAAGGAACCAAGTCCTTCCTGAGACCATTACGATCACCATAATGGGCCTGACTGGCTATAGATGGAGGAGCCCAGGTATGTGGTACTCTTATTGATTTTCAACCTTCCATTTCTGTACATTTGGGAGCAGCATTTGTTTCTGTTAAAAGTGCTACTTCTATATTCTCTTTTCCAGGACTGAGGAAGAAAGGGCTGAGGCTGGGGACCTGAGGTTACAGTGCCTCCATAGCTGCTCCCCAAATAGTAAGTGACCATGGCTCCAAATATGTCCAATACACAATGGCTTGTACCATCCCCATGATGATTCCTTGGGGTTAAGAACAGGGTTTGGAGTAGGAACTTGTGAAAATAGAGTTTTGTACTTGACCCAGACAGTGTTACCCAAACAATAATCTACTAGCACATAAACAGTACAAAATTGTCCAGGGTTCAAATTAGGATGGGCACATATCCTGTAGTTTAATGTTATCTCAAGAAGCTGTGGCTTCACAATAGTTTAAAACATACTTTAATTTATATCTGTGTAACTTGCAGTATCACTACATTTTTCATCTGTATCTATCACCGGTTCATGATAATGCATGCTATTGAATATAAAACAACTAAAAGCAGCTGTTGGTGGACAATGTGATTAATAATGTCATTTTTCTTATGCTTCTATTAATTTTTATTCAGAAAAAAATCTTCATCATTGCAAAAATTCTTACTTTAGGCTATGGGAGCTAGAGGTTCTATTGATGGAACAGTTTTGGAGCATGGCTCCTGGCCCATTGTGGATACTACACTTGTCCTTTACTCTTCTGGAAAGATGTGCGCAGTTTTTTTGCATTAATTTCCTTCCAAAGAAAGCAAGTGATTCTTCATTTAGCAAAAGGAAGAGTTGGGAAAGTGACCTACTTGTCAGAGCTCTAAGATTTACTCTGCATCGTTAAAGTGTGGAAACCTCAGAGCATTTCACTGTGTCTGTCTTTATGAGCTACATACTCATGGAAACATGAGTATGTCTCAACTACACACTCATAGGAATGTCATACCCACAATCCTCACAACTGAGGATCCTGATTCCTCATCAGACCTGCTTAAATAGTTCTCTAGTCCCATGTCCTTGCAGGTCATCTTATTATAGGCATGATAGTACTAGCATTGCACTCAAGCTTGGTTTGTCACCAACTCATTTGGTGACAGATCTTTGAAATGTCACATCAGTCAAAGGCCTCTCCACAAGCAGATGCACATCCTTCATTTTCACAGGCAGAAATTTTTTATTAATATGAAATTGATCTGGGTCATTAATTCCAAAGAAAATTCCCAACAAAATGGGCTATTGACTAGTGTTCAAATGGGCTTGTCTCATCATGAAGACTGTCTTTGTTTTAAAGGAAAATAACAGCTCTTGATACTGTGAGATGTTTCAGGGAATAGAACAAAGATTCTGTTGGTCTTACCCCCAGCTCCACTCCAGGACTTGGGTACAAAGGACATGCATCTCACTTCCCTAGTAGTGCCGGTCACTCTGGCTGCTCATCAAGTGAGAAGACAGGTATCCAAATTACCTGGTGCTCTTAATTCAGTGTGTTCAAGTCAGTATCTTGAATTACAATCAATAATACCTGAAAGCAAAGAAAAATTACATTTCCCCATTGCTGCTATCACTTAATGATTTAATGTAAGCATTATGCAAAAAATCTGTGCTTTCAGTCAGTTAGACTTCCTGATGATGCTGTGTTCTTACCAGTAAAGACTATTTCAATGCTTTAACTGAAATATCACACACACACACAGAATGTAGCATGATCTAGGGAGGGGGAGAAAAAAGTGTGATAGATGTGAAATTTAGGTAAAGAATTTCTGATCAATATCACACCTTGATTTTATAAGAGTAGATGTAAACCCAAAGGCATCCCCCCATCATTGAAAGTTCATTTTCTTTCCTCTTTCCCTCACATACTCAAGTAGCTTCCCTAAAAGATTCCAGTTCTCTTTTTCCGAGTGATATCTCAAAAGCTATAAAAGCCCTCTCACTTTTGTCCTAAATTCAAAACGTGGGGCAAAAGATCAGCCTCAATTCTGTGGCCTCGCAAAGTAGAAGACCTGTGATATGGAGCTATTTCCCTGGAGCAGCTAACAAACCTCATAAATCAATTTAGGAAGTGAATTAATCCAAAGATGTGACTAGCAGTAATTGATCATTGTTTAACTCTATAACAAGATTCATAACCAGACAGTTAATATCTCTAGGTCAAACGGAAGACAGGAACTGAAATATTACAAGCAAATCCAATAACCTACAATGATACCAGAACTTCCACACCATTATGGTCACCACTTTTTCTCTGAGGAGAGGAGAAAAGAAATGCCTTTTAATTCGGGAGAGGAAGACCAGGCTAAAGAATTGTGGCCACTGCTCAGTATCACTTCAGTTTCATATCACTTACCTTCTACATCTGATGCACTGTGACTGCATCAGAACAAATTTAAGAAACTGATGTGGGTAAGTTCTGTTTCAAGTTCAGAGTTTAGTTATGAATGCAATTTCCACTTTAGAAACTTCATTATTCGTGATTATTAGGGAAGGAAAAAAAAAAGTTACTACTGCTCAAGATGACACAAATGCTCACAACCTTGACATGAAAAGTCTGCTTCTTAGAACAATTCTTGTACTTCATGAGGTCGTAACATACCTGTATTTGACCAGAGCATTCTCTTTGTGTTGCTAGCTTTAGACATTCCCACTATTTCTGTACTGTTACACAAACATAAATACTAAAAATGTGACAATGAAAACATTGTATTTAAACATATAAACACATTTATGCTGCACAGCATCCACAATCCCATCTCAATGCTAGGCTCTTGAGTTCAATATCATCTCAATTTTTACCTTCTGGACTGAAACCACAGATTCCTCCTTAGAAAAAGGCCAGGAAAAAAAAAGGTTGTATTTTGCACACTGCTGTATTAACTGGTTATTTGTGAACTTATTAGGAATTACAGTTCTTGCTGCTTCCTCCTGACCCTGTGAGATTGCAGTTAGGTGACTACGGACAGAGCAGACAAATGTAATTATGTCTGTTTTGGACAACACAAAGAATAGCTCTTGAAACTACTGGATGTTACACCATAAGCCTTGGGTTTTACTTCCTGAACAGTGGTAATTATAGTACACTTGTCCTTTCTGACATAGCGATTCCTACAGTGCTAAAGCCAACCTGTTTTAACACAAGACAGGAAATGTGCTGGGCATCCTCTCTGGTAAAGCAGCACGATGGAGGCAGAGACAACAACCTGCATTCTGAGTTCGGACCAACACGCGACTTTGCACAGACTCCCTGCAATATGGGCAAGCAAACACCGTGCTTCAGAACTGTGTTCTGAGAGCCTGACGGACAGGGCATGACAGGCACATCACAGATTCACAAGATAGCTCACATTCAGCCTCCTCATCTCTAACTCTGTGCAGTGCCCGTTCGTGAGAGGAGACAGGACATGAGTTATACTAACCTTGTTGGAAAACTTCCTGATTTTTTCATCATTGTGGAATTGTCTGCAGTGAGGCCAAAATCTCCAAAGCTGCTCACAGGGGCTGGTACTGTAAGATTGATCAATGGATTTGAGCTCTTCAGCTGCATCACTAACAAGTGTAGTGACTCAGCACAGTATAGATTCAAAGCCATTTCTCCCCAGGAAATACTCTGTATTTCTGCATCTAAAAAACAGAAAGCATCAGGAAAGTCTCATGCAGTTCCAGAGTTGGGCACTCATCTCAGCTTTCACGAGTTCACTCACAAAAAAAGCCCAGAACTACCCACTTTGGGGAGACAACAGCACTTAGGACCACCAGCATCAGCCTCCCTACCTGGTCTAAGTAGATAATCAAAGGCATCTCATATTGAGGATAAACGACAGTTTAAAGAAACCAAAGCCTTCCTTATAAGCTTCCCTTATCACAGCCTTTTTTTTACTCCTCTCTGAAAGCTCATCTTTTTGGTTATATGCCAATTAGTTGCAAATATGCAAACAAGGTCATTATACTCTTTGCATAAGAAATGTCATGCAGAGCTGCAGCAAAATGATCAGTGATGAGGTTTGCCACCCCTGCGAGGTAGGTAGGTGCTATAATTTCTACTGACAGGAAGGCAAGCAGGCAGCAGTGAGAAACAATGTGTTCAAGGTCACAAGAGGTACATGCTGCAGCTTCAGACTCACCTTTCTGCAACCTTTTCTTAAGGCTTTAGGAAGGGAACTATCATGGAATTTGGGTCTTTGAACCACAATTTGGAGCCAGGTTCTGCATGTGGAAAAAATATCTATCCGTACCTTCCACCTGGCTTTGCAAATTCTCTACTGTCTGCTCATAAAAGTTTGCTGGCAACATTCATGCTGATTTTTTCACACGTTCCAAAGTGATGATTGTTTCTGTAGAATAAAATGAAAGGGATGTAAACAAGGAAGTGCAAACTCCAAAGGCAGATATTCAAGCCATAAAATATCACAGAATCACAGAACATGCAGAGAACATTAGTATGGATGTTTATTACTAATATTATTTATTAATATTAGCACTAAATTATTTTGCATTTGCCTTGTGGCAGTGGCAAGCAACAGGGGAAAAGGCCTCTTCATTTGGAGGAGCCAGTGTTGTAACAGTGGCCTGTTAATGGCAGGAGCAGGACAGAGGAAGGGCCATGCTGAGCCAAATCAATCATAAAAATGACATTACTCCTTTTGGTTATTCAGGAGTCTGCTTTTGTCAAAGAGGAAACAGCACTTCAGAATACAGTGACCTCTGCTTTGCTCAACAAATTTGCCATCTGCATTACTCTAGCAGAGGCAATGTGAGAAGAGCATCATACATGAACTTTTCATACAGAGGCTGTCCTCTACCAGCAAGACATTGGACCATGTAATCAGAAGCTGTTTCTTACTGCCTGTTTCAACTAGCATTTTGTTTTTCGAAGGCCTTGCCAGCTGGCCTCACTTCGAAATGCTCCCAGGCTATTTTAACTTGAACCAGATTGTATAAATAAAATTCACTCATCCTCAGATACCATTCTCTCTCTTGTCCTCTCATATGGATATAACAGAGCATCTGATCCTTACTGAAATAAAGGAATTTTATGGAGTGCTACTATAGAAGAAAATGCTACAACCTTTCAGTAGGAGAAAAAATGAAAAAATACTAAATAATGAAATAAGACAACAAATACTCACCAGATGAGTCATTTTAGGGGAAAAAAAAAAAAAAAAAAGAGGCTACAGGATTGAGAACACACAAGAACAGCCAAGCCAGAATCAGGATGGGGTCTCTGCTTCCTCCACTATTGAGAACTGGCTATGTCCAGAGAAAGCCCACAGTGTGCCATCAGGAGTCCTGGTGCTGAAACACATCTTAGTGCTCTGGTTTGAAGGGCCTGGTTAATTCAATCAAACAGGCTTGAGTTTGGACCCTCACATCCTTCCTGTTCCAAACAAGACATAAACACTACCTACATGCATGCTGTAACATTCTGGAGAGAGTCATGATACAAAGAAGTCCATGATGAAATGCATTCAATTCTTTGTATCACTAAGGTAATTAAAATTGATTATACATTAGATAACATCTTTTTAAAAAACTCTATAAAATTTCATTTAAAACTTGACCATTTTGCTTGGTGAAGTGCATCAGTGACTTCTGCGGATAATTTCTGCTAGAAAAATTAAAATGATTAGGCTATCAGTTTCCAAAAAGTGGCCCCAAAATGTAAATCTCATCAGAAACCGATTTCCTAGGAGTCTTGATCAGGGTAATGCATAATTCTAAATTAAATCTGCGATGCTCATCACTGAAATGCCATGCTCCTTTTAAAGAGTTTAAACGTGTCTAAATTGGGAGCACTGAAGAGCTCTAGCTGGCATTCTCTATTCCCCCAGAACTGGCCTTTAAGTTTTGCTTCATATTCAAACACACGGTCCTTACACACCAATATTCCCAGTCATGTTTTATTCATGCAAAACTTACTTTATCCCAAATCTCTGAACACTCTTAATAGCCCTTTTGATGCCTTTTTACCTTAGCTTTTTCTTTCAGATGCTCTGGACTGGGACATGGCAGTGCACTGGTGTTCTCATTATAACAAGCTGTAGTGTAGGGATGAAAGAAGTTTCGCATTAGGATTTTACTGTTATGCATTTGTTTGTTACCATGATACACTTGCTGCTATTAGACTCCAGACAGCAACTGTACCCGCTTGCAGGCATCTGTATGTCATCTCCGTCACCTCTAGTCCTCTCCCACCACTAGGCATTGATAGGATGTGCCTGTTGCTTAGACCAATGTGCTTGGGGCCTGCAGGGCAGATGAGAGAGGCTCAGGTGATGGCTGTAGAACAGGGGAAGAGAGAGAGGCAGTAGAAAAATTACATAAGGTTACGGTAACAAAGCAAAAGAGGAGAAAGAGATACCGCAAAAGAGGCAAAATAAGAGTAAGAAACAACAGACAGACTACCTGGCATCTGTGGCTATAACTGTTGCCTGGTATTTGAGGTAGATCAATCCAGAATCCAGGACATGAAGTTTTCTTTTAGAAAATTGAAGAGAACATTGAAAATAAATCAATTTTTAGGAAAATACAAAAGTCAATGTTTTGACAGTGTGGGCACTTTAGGAGGGTCATCTGACACAGTGCAGGCCTTCAAAAAAGTCCTTTTCACCTCACTATCACCCTGCAGGAATTTCTCTTGCATCCATCCCACAGCTCCTCTGCCATCCTCCCACCCTGCCCGTCTACAGTAAAATTTATGAAATGAGTCCCCTCTGTGCTTCACTCTAAGGCACGTTGTTCTTTCTTCTGCTTTAACAAGATAACCCAAAGATTTGTAGATTTTAAGTATAGTTGAAATGATTCAGAAGAAAGAAAACCGACTGCATTTTCTTGGCTGCAAGAGCCGCAGAAAGAAGGTGGGCCTGGGTTTGCAGGCTACTTTTGTTTAACTCCAAAATCTTACACTTCTGAATAACTCCGCTCTGAAAAGTCTGCACCAGCTCAGCAGGCGAGGGTGAGGCACAGCCGGCAGACAAGGTCACTCCGGCAGCAGGGAACGTGCTTTATATGCTGAACAGCGCAGGGCTGGAGCAAGGCAGACAACAAGGACTTGACGCATTTGAAGTGTTGCTCAAAGTTGAGTCAAGGATTCTCCTTGTGGAGGTGCGCGACAGCTGCAATCACCTTTCTGTTTCGTGTCAACAGTGATTTCCAACTCCAGGTTTTGCAATTCTTCATGTAATTCTCCCTGTAATTTGCTCAGTTCGTAGTGATTCATTACACAAAAATATCCTCTCCAATGAAGCACTAAGGTTATACAGCTAAGTCCACTCTTGCTTTACTGAAACCAATGGGATTTTTGATCCTGGCCTCCAGTAAGTCCCCATCTACTAAAAACTCCAGAAATAAAGGTCTCAGTTTTGCCTGCATTTTCCTCTGTTTAAATCCAAACTGACATTTTGCTTTAACAAACTTCAGATTTCTTTTTAATCAACCAGCTCCTGCGTTTCTGAGGCAGACATGATGACAAATGTAAACTGAATTCCTTGTTTAACACTATGGCCAGTGAAAAATAAAAAAGGTAAAAGCAAAGAAAAAAAAAAGTTTAGATTACTCTGGTGGGCAGGTGTATTGTTAAAGATTCTTGTAAACACTTAGCAAGATCAGTTATGTAAATGCTTTTTTTCTTCAATCATTTTAAACATCATCTTTCCACAGAGGTGCTATCCCCTATAGCTCATTCTGGAATTACGTTTTAAAAATCTTTGTCCAGGATTGCTAAAGATGTAAAGCAAAGCATTTCCAAATAGCCTTTGCAGTTACTGGCTATATTTTATTTCTTTCAGAATGCCGATAAGCATTTGTTGCTCATTTTATGTTTAGATCATTGTGCTCTACAGCATAGTTGAGGACAAACGTACTTTAATTGTCTGCAAAGCAGTATTGCTCCTGCCAGAATAAACTTCCTCCACCTGACCAAAGGAAATGTACTGAATGTGGGGTTTTGTAGGGAGAATTAAGGAACCCCTGAGATTCACCTCTGTTTTACATAACCAGTCACTTCGATGTCTGTTCCCTGTGCCAGATGATCATCCTGTTGCAGTCTTCCCCTTGATCCCAGAGTAGCCCATGAGCCTGCAGACAACTCATTCTCCATCTACCAAACTGGGAACTGTGTGTTTATTTTCTTTCTGCACGTGTTAAACAGAGATTTAAATATTTAGGACTGGATTTTTCTGGAGCACTAAAGTAAAGCATCTTCAATGACTTGAAATTGAGCCATGATTCAATACATTTGAAAAATCGGGCCTGGAGTTTATTCTGCAAAATGACTGGAATTATCCTTTAAACCATCTACTTGTTAGAGGTGCCATGTATCATATAGTATTTCATCAGTATATATGTTTTCAGTCAAATAAAAAATGAAAATATTAATTCCAAAGATAGAAGATCATAAGAGATGGTTTTCTAAGCCCCCTTAAAAAATGAAGTGGACTAGTTGTATAGAAGAAGTCAATCTTCGAAAGCATCAGGCTAGGGCTTTTTTTTTTTCTTTCTTTGGAGCTTCTATATAAAATCTTGTTTAAGACTTCTCAAATCCCTGACTAGTTGTTAAAGAATTGAACCTTAAATTCTGTCAGAGTACCTTAAAACAGAAAGCAAGAATTAAAATATTCTTTGTAATATCACCTTTAAGAGAAATTGTTCAATTAAATATGATTTTCTACTAGCAGTGTCTTAGTTTAAATGGAAAATAAGTCTCAACATAGCAATGGGTACAAAGCAGAAAGCTATTGCAAGGCATTGTATTCATTTGCAATAGCAGTTGTATAAACCTGTTTACACATTAAGGAATGCATAAGGATACATTGGGCTGTTTCAGAAAACAGATGCTTATGAGAAAAGAGGAGGAAGTATTAGAATCCACATCTGTACCTGAGAAGTTTTCCATTTCATTCCAAATTATGTTTGGAGACGACTGAATTTGAAGCTGTTCCAAGTTTCCGATCCTTTACAATGGGGCATATTGTTCCCGAGAAGGTAGTAAAAGAGGGAAGGAACGATTTCTCCATTTTACTAAAAAAGGAATTTTAACAATATCTTTGTTGGTGATGCCCAAGTCATGGTAAGCCCAGGGCTCATCACAATCCTAGGCCATGGGCCATGGGCCCAGGATCTCTCCATTTACCTAAAAAAACTACACCAGGCAACCAAAGAATATTTTTCATGATTTTCAAGAATATTTTTTCATGATTTTCAAGAATATTTTCATTTTCAAAGGAGGAAGAAAGGAAAAAATAAAAAGCAGGGAACCTGCAAAAGCAACCATACTCCCCAAATTTGTCTTTTTTTTGTTTGTTTTCCAGCTACAACGTTTTACCTTACCTGACAAACTGTGACTCACTTAGCTAAGGGCTTTCCAAAGCCCCGACAAGTACATACAGCTCCATCCCCAGTGCCTTGGCCCTGAACATGTCATATTCTGCCTTTGGCAGCCGAGTTGACAGTGAAGAGCAGCAGGAGTTCAGGCTGCTCTCTCCTGAATTCTGCTGCGTTGGCTGATCCCTGTCCCTGTGCAGGTGGGAAGCCTGCTGCTCTACCAAGCTGCTCTCTCCATATTACATCACAGAACCTGCTCCATAGCATCTGTAATTACTGCAACAGGAATGTCTTCCCAATTCCTGTTTACTCAGTTTATGAGAAGGCATTTCTAGGTAAGGACTTTGTCCTTGCTTTCTTTCATACCTTTTATATAATCTATTCTATGCTGTTTTTCTAAAGAGTTGCTTTTTAGTCAGTAGAATTGTGACTTTTTTGTTCTTCCAATTATAAAACCCTACATTTGATTTAAACTTGATAATTAAACTATGATATAGCAAAAGCCTTAACCATGCGACACCCATCCCGACTCCTGCATTGAAGGCAGTAACTGTGAGCCATTTTGGGGCCTTCAAAATTTGTGCCTTACTTGTGTTCAACATCAAGACAGAGAGGGAGGTGGAGACATTGATAAGCAGCGAATTCAGCCTTGGATACTTACAGAACAGGACTGTGCTTTCCCTCATGCCGATTGCTTTTAACACATCAGAGCCAGCTCCTCTGCTGACTTGAACCAGAAGAGGAGCACGAACATACCAGATGCCCAAAGATGATCGAGTTAGTTACCGGTGCAGCTATGAAAGTGTATTGTATCCTTTGGCTGATAGAAATTCTGGATCGTGAATGTTCATGTATGTTCATGTTCCCTTTCAAGACCAAGGTATCTCTCGCTGTTCTTACTATCCATAAGAACAGCTCTAGGTAACAGGGGTCTGTTTTCCTGTTCTGCCATCAGTGCCTTGTCAAACTAAGCATAACTCAACCATGGAACAAAACCTGGTGGGATCTCTTCTACCTGGCAGCAGTCAGGAGACAAGTACAGAGAACAGTGTTCAGGGGAGGTAGTTTGGATCCTATCCAACTGGAGCTTCCAGCTACCTACAAGATCTGCTCAGCCTTGTACAAGTCTACAGCTTTGGGAGAAAGCATGCAGGTCCAAGGTATATGCAGGTCTTCACACTCAGCAGGGATGATCAAGGGCCAGCGCAGTAGGAAAGTCCATGCAGACTTGCAGGCCCATCTCATCCCTTTTCACTCGTGTTGGAATTTCTCTCTCCATGTGCCAGTAACGTTCTGCCCTTCCTGTCCTCACCCCCAGCAGCAAGTCCTTGGTTCTCACAGAGCCTCTGTGACTTCGAGAAGGAAAACACAGCTGTGCCATGGATTACCCGGATCATATAGATAAGCTGACATGAAGGAACTGCTCTTCAATTCATGTGCCTTATTTTCTAACACTTTGTTCTTAGCTGCTGGAGCAGAGGGTCTTACAGAGATATGAATAGCAAATCAAACAATAGGAGAACCCGATTATGAGGGAAAAAATAAAAGGCTTAAAAGTGACCTAAAACTGTTTTATAAGCCATTTATCCAGTCCAAAGGAAAAAGTATTTGTTTATCTTTCCTCAGGGCTTCACAACACCCAGCTCTAAGTGTCACTAACACGCAGAGGAACAGGAGGGACCATAACGCTCAGAAAATACCCCCATTCACTACGTCAAGCTCTTCCAGCAACACATCAAAAAGCTCTTCACTTTCATCAAAACCAGCCAGCCAGATCTCGACGGTTCAGGATCAAGCCCTGCTGGACATTGTTTCCGTCACTAGATTGGCCCTGGGAGAATCACCAAGTCCTCAACCATTGGAGCAAAGAAATAAAATTTTAGCAACATTGGGTTCCAGTCCACTCAGTGCAAGAACAACTCCAGCATCTTGCCCAACCAGCCCTAGGCTCAGTCTAACACCCAGCTCAGCCAATCCACAGCAATACTCTGACTCCTCTCCAGCCAATCCAGGGATCAATGCAAGTTCCTTTTATTCCGTTTGTCCTCACACAACACAAAACTTACAAGCTTCAACATCAGACCACACACTGACCCTAACCAGGAAAAGCACAAGGCCTCCAACAACGATGACTCCTGAAGATAGTTCCCAGTCTCCGGACTATTTTCATACTGAATTAAAGACTATGGGAAAAGGTTTTGAAACAGGCCTGGAAGATCCTGATCATGAAAGGTATGTATCGAGATCATACTCATGTTTAAGTCACCACATAATTCAACCTGGTAGAGTCATCTAACAACTGCTCATCAAATAATTTGAATATATTTACTGATTTATGTGTTTCCAGTGTTTGCTTTCTAGTAATGATTGCATGTTCCCATTAAAACCTGTTCTCTGAGAGCAGAATACTACACTTTCCATATGTTACTTTGGCTACTCAGACCCGATTGTGGACTATATCTGGGACAGATTTGTCAGTCTCAGTTCCTTAAACAAGGCACAGTTTTTAAGGTCATCTCATATCCTTGAAAGTGAAAAAATGCATGGCAGGTTCTAAACCTCAAGTTCTGGCATCTAGCCGCAGCAAGCTGGACTGATTTTCCCCTAGTGAACCTGTGAATTCCACACTGCATCTACCACTTCTTTTCTTGACAGGAGATTTGTAACTGCAAGGGAATTCCAAGCCATGGAGAAAGAACTAGAAGATGTAAGAGAAGAACTGAAATGCCTGAAGTGGAAAGTGAGACACATCGGGGAGACCGTGCAGCCCCTGGCAGAGGATAGCAAGCGTTACAATGGCTACACTCTGACCGAGCTCAAGGCAATGGTGCAGTTTGAAGATGATCCTTACAAAGCTGCACACAAAATCCTAACTGTGCTCTTCAGTGATGTGAACTTGCTACAGCACTCAGTCACCGAACAGGCCTGCAACTCCCGGTCTCTGCCCAAGCCCAAATTAGACCCCGAGTTGTACACAGTCTACTGTGACATTCTGAAAAGCATATTCCCTGGAATTAGCAGTCAGACCTTGAGGGAAGAGACACAGCACTTTCAGAAAAGGGCCCAGAAAGAAGTACAATAAGGGCAGAGTCCACAAAATCTTCTGGAGAGAAAAAAAAAAGTCTCTGATGACTCCAGAGCACTGAACTGCGTTGTGGCAAGTTAGCTGGGTCTATCCCTTCCAGGTAATCACACTGGTGAGCTCTGAGCCCTTCGTATCACCCTTACCTGATGAGACAGTGGAAAGATTCTGCACACTTTCTACATTTTTGGAAAAAAAATTGTCCCTTTAGTGTCTCTTTTAATATACGGATGCTCCCTTGGTTCCAATAACTACAGTTGCTGCCAAAAGAAGCCAAAGAAGGCACTGTGTATGCAGGCAAGGGCCTTCCCTCACCCCAAACAGACCTACCAACCAGCATCTGGCTAGTTTCTATTTTATAGAGTATATCATTCATTAAAAGACATTACTTGTTAGAAAATTTTGCCTGTCTTTTTTTTTCCTCCTCTAAAAATGCTTTGCACATCAAATCAAACAGTCATAACTGGAACACACAATAAGATGAGACCTGGCTGTGCAGAAGTCACCCTGCCCTGCCCTCCTGCATCATGGATTGCATGGGGAAAAAAACAGGGCACAGAGGCTGGTCAAGAGCAGCAGTGCACTCATGCATTCTAGGTAAGTGGGAGGCCAAGGGTACAAGGGCGAACCATATACCCCTAAATCAGTTCAAACATGATGAACATATAATCCACACAGATAGAGAGGTAGGAGTCTGTAACCTTCATCTTTCCCAAAGATGAAGCAAACTGAGCTGAGCAAACAAAACAGCTCACATACGCTGCCAACCACACTCTTGTCTTAACATGAAATGGTGCTCTCTGGTGCAAATCTTCCCTGCTCATTGCTGGTTTTCTGTGCTACCTTTCTCACATAACAACCAGCATCTGGAAATGTAGGAGAGAAAGTTAGGATCTTGAGTTTTATGTCTGTTAGAGCGTATCTGTGTGAGATGAGCACTAAGGTCAGTAGTACATTTATGAAAAAGTATTGCTTGATTGCAATCAAGCTCCTCTACCTTCTTAATGCTAAATATGACAACACTGTCACTCATTGCTATACTTGAGCAGTGCTGAAAAGGCCGTCTCAGATCTAAGTTGCTAAGCTTTGATTGGGGAATACACATGCATGCTCTTTATCCAGAAACCCTTAATACAGCAAACAAGAAATGAGGAAGGTTTGGTCTTTTCACTTGTTATTAGTATTTCTGTGCTCTTCCCTACCTTCCAGCATGTGGTTTCCCAGGCCTCCACTAGAGTCCTATCCCACAAATAACTCCACCATCACACGAGCACTTGATCTCTTCTGCTCACCTTTGTTACCCCTGGCCCCACATACAGCTGCTTTACTGTATATGGTTGAGAAACTCATCCATCCCCCAAATCATAAACTAAGTTTGAAATTGTTATATTCACCTTAGGGCAAGACTATACCAAAAATGGGTCCTTACCTCCACAAGTTAAGGAATCCATCTTCAAGGAGAAAAGGTCCCTCCCGCAGGATCACCTACATTAGACTTCTCTGACTGAGCTGCAAAGAGCTAATAGTTCCAACCTGTGAAACTACTGCTGAAGGGGAGGATACAACTGGGGAATTTCAGACAGACCACACTACAAGGGCCTGAACAGAGAGTCAGAGTGTAAGACTCACCTCAGACACACCTGTGCATGAGGGGTTTGTCTTCCTCGGGACTCATGTGCCACAGCTGAAAGACTGACTCCTTGCAAAGGCCCCTCCCTGCTATGGAGTCTGTCCTGAGAAAGACAACAACAGGTAAGGGAGGGAAGAGGGGAAAAGGCTCTGGAGCTCCTCTGTCCCCGGGTAGGATGCAGAAAAAAGCAATAGATGAACAGCAGTTTGTCCATCAGGTTCTGCTTACAGAGCAGCCACTGTACACATGGCTCCAGGCTACCTCTGAGTTCATTTGACAGGACTGGAGCGGTAGACAATTTTGTGAAGAACTGGTGAGGTGGAGGGATGTCCTTGTGCTGTTTTGCTCAGTACTGATGGAAGACGCTTCTTTCCTGTTCTTCTGGAACGCCCATCCCTTTTCACAGTGTCACTGACACTTCCTAGAAGCAGCTACTCCTTGACCCTAGCAGGCAGATACTTCAAAAACCAGGACATCTCTCTCCTGCACATCATTGCTGTTTTCCTTGCTAGGCCACTAAGGATTGCAGGACAGATAAAAAGCCACCTTTGGGTTCAACCTGCCCTGCACCACAGGATATTATCTTCTTCTTAATAATAATGGGGAAAAGGAGAAAATGCTTGAATTAAAATATATCATATATGTGCATATATATATATATATATATATAAATAATATATACTATATAAATATATAATTATATAAAATATGATATATACTTATATATTATAAATATATAAAAACAGATGATCCAGGCCTTCATAAACAATCCTGTCAGACAGATATTGGTCTTTACGGGGCCCTTTCAGCTTCCAGTGTCATCCTTCTTCTGGATATGGTTTGGTATGAATCACTCCCACTCAGAGATCTGCAGTGGTTTTTACTCTGACATTAATAGTTTTTAGCACTTCCAGGAGAGCTTTCCCAATTAACCAGATTCAACTATAGCTGCCCAGTCTAACCAAATGACCTTGTCTTTCAAGTTTAGCATCCTGTTCTTGTAAGAAATGTGTCCTGTTACAAGCATGCCCTGTCTTAAGACTTTAGGTCTTTCTGCTAGTATTCAGAAAGGCAGTTACCCAGTCCTGTTACTCTGACAAGGAAACACGTTCAGCCATCATTTCTTAGACAATTCATTTGCTCTATGCCTACATTGCTTCTTAGCCTAAATAATCCTTCTCCCAGAATCTTGCCACCTTCACCTATAGAGAGGCAGACAGAGAAAGCAATCAAATACACAATGAAAAGCACCAGAATAGTCCATAAAAATCATAAATGTTGCATTTTATTCTATTCTACATTTAACTATTTTTTTTCTTGAACACCAATTTAAGACCTGTAGAGCCAATACTAGAGCAAATAATTATTCTTTCCCTAACTATAGGTATTACATGCATTATTCTGCAGTCGTATCCTCCAGTTGGAGAGATTCATCATTATAACATTAATTCAAGTACCATGCACTCTTCTGTATTCATCCTTATATATAACCTGAGGGCGTTAAGAGCCACTGCACAGGTTAGACCAAAAGTCTGTCTTCCTCAGTGTCATTTTCTAGCAGCAAATGCCCAGTCAGAAGTGTAAGGATGTGAACACTTTTTCCAGCCTCAGGCAATCTGTAGTTTGTTCTGATTGATTGAGATAATTAAGCAGTCTATTAGTGTTCACCATGCTGAGGCTCAGTAGGGTTTAGCTGGCAGAATAGATTTTACAGCAGATAAGTTATGTTAAATAGAGGGTCCTAATCCATGTTGTTCATAGAACCAAAGAATAATTTAGATTGGAAAGAACTTCTGGAGGTCATCTAGTCAAATCCCTTTTACAGATAGTCTTCTAGTAACACAAACTAATTAATAAAATTTGTTGCAAAAACTGAACTATGCAGTACCATAGAAATCTGGAGATCATCCCAACAACCTGCAATGGAGTTACTTGCAGATCCACTCTAGAAAAACTTAAATTTTCTTCTCCTAGAAGCACTATGTGGGGGATCATCTAGGCATAGGCTAGATACACTGCAGAAGCTTGATTTAAATTTGTATCACTGGATAAAGAAGATAAATGGCATAGTTGCTGTAATGCTATTATGGAGGGTTGTTTACTGTGTGTGTGCTTCGATCTACATACATTGCCAATTCATTTTTCAGTCTTTTCATGAATATTTATAATGTGTAATTACAGTCAAAAACAGTCATTTAATCATGCATTTTATAACCTTATGGTTACCTCTTCATATTGTCAATAATAATACTCATTCATTAGTTGAAAACTTCATGCAAATAAGTCCACTGGCTGTTCTGGTTTATGACTTAAAACTTACCAGTACTATAGTTTTAGGCAACTGTCAATGTTGGTTTTATCTTTATTATTACTAGCAACATCTCTACTGAAATCTCAGTCATGAGGATTTGGGCCTTATCCTAGATTACAATTAATCCCTTCTCTGTTCTTCCTACATGAATGTCTGCTTCTCCACACTTTGTTCTCCATTCATTTATATACCTAATTCTCTTTGCACAGTTCAATTCAGCTTGACTTTGATAATTTTTGCACTTATAATTTTTGCATTTATAATCTTTGACTCCCAAGGTGAATTTCTCCTTGGAGGGCCTTTTCCATGTCTTCTATTTATGTGCACCTACAGGCCATTATTTATTCACCATGATCTAGAAATCCATGGGGCATCTCTTCCCCCATGGAGTTTTGAGAGGCAAACAACCATCCAGCAAGTAGAAGGGCTATAGAAAATAAATGGACAATTTGGAAAGCAAGTGAACCTAAGAGAGAACACTGGAGAGAACTGCTGGATGTTGCATATAAATTTGCAGCTCAGTGAGACAAGCAGGTTTCTCTCTGTGGTCCAAACCTCAAATTCCTATGAAAAGACAACTTGGACAACTACTGCAAGCTTTGCTGTAGCCAGAGCCCTGTTACTAAGCCGCTAGTGTCTGCCACAACTAGGCCAGAGGTGGAACTGAAGCTACTGCTCCCCACTTAGACCTTGCAGCAAGCGGCAAACACAATCCTGCAAAGCTGAAACTTCATTTTATATCCTGCGTGAATAACCATGGTTAGGGTTAGTCTGAGCATGGCAAATCATCAAACTACAGATCTCTGCAGGGCCCTACTGCTAGTCCCACAGTAAAGAGAGAGTGATACTGGGAGATCCTGAAGGACTCCAGACCAGGATACATGAGGACAGAACGTGCGTTCATTTACCAAAATACTACACAGAGATGCAAACTAGATCTTAGCTTTTTGAGGATTTACTGTGAAGAGTACATTTTCTCAGTGCTTCAAAGAGTATGATTAACACATATCAAAGCCTTGCTGGGTCAGTGGATTTTGATCAGATCCCAATGTTTTGTGTTAATATTCAGAGATACATTACCATCCCAGGGAGATGAATAATAGGAGCTATTTCATTTCTCTGACAATATTAAATATAATGAATAGTCTTGCTATCATCCCACATTCTTCTCCATGAATTCTGACCACAGACAGATCTCCTGTTGGTAATGGAAATGTCAGTTTGATTCATCTGCTCCCCAATAAACTTTACCAAATAATTTCCAGCATAAAGTAAGCCATCCAAAACATTCATTTGGAAACAAGCCAAAAATCAACATTCATTGTTCATAAGTATTTACCACTGTTCAGGTTTATACCATTTCAACAAGCTCTTCTACTTGCTTTTTTTAGCATTGCCTCCAGCAAAGTAGGGGAGTAAATCAGATCATAAGACTTCTGCTAATCTGCAAATCTGAAATTATAGTTGGCAGACTCTATTATTATACAACTAGATGACAACAGCAAAGGTGCCCTTTCCGCAGTGCAAGAGGTCTTATACATGCTGATCGAGGCCTTTAATCAGTGGAGGAGAATATAGATTGCAGTGTAGAGAAAGAAAATTTTTCCCTGTTTTGACAGGCACACCCTGGAACAGGTTACCCAGAGACATTGTGCAGTCTCCATCTGCAGAAGTTTTCAGGACCAACCTAGATAAAGCTCTGAGCGACTTGGTGCAATTCCTAACTGCCCATGCTTTGGGGAATAGATTGGACCAGAGATCTCACCAAGTCCCCCTCCAACCTGTTGATTCTGTGATTCTACCATATTTTGTACCGACTAGAGTTTCGTTCACTTTCCCAAAAGGTCATTTTTTATGATATATAACATCTAAGCATTTTAGCATTGCATATAGTTTCTTATGTGTTTAACTGTTGAGTGTATTAATAATGATATATTTTGCATTAAAAAACCTTTTCATCTCAGTTCTTTATGCCATCAAAAAAAAAAAAAATGTAATTCTGAAATATTTTGCATAACCAAGATCTCTGTTGCTACTATGCAACAGAGCTTAAAGGATTGATACTCAACGTGACATATACTACATGGATCAAAATTGAATACTTGGCAAATTTTATAAATATATTTGAGGCCACATAGATAAGAGTGTGCCCACACTACTTAACAGTGGGATCATATATAAATCATTAATGAAGCTTATACAGGTCTTGGGGGACAGGTAAATAACAAAATAAAAAGTAATCTGGATTACACAGGAAGCTTTGCACCAACAAACAGGGAATGTCAATACTAGTATAGATTAAGTAAGATTTCTAAAAGCTAAAGATGCAGGATAGGAACAAGTATCTTGGAAAGGAGCATCTCCAAGAAAGTTTTAATACTGCAAGAGTAGACACCTGGCTGAACATCAGATCCCTGTTCCATCTTGTCTCATTTTAGACATTCTCAAAATGACAAGTTTCCTTTTAAAGAACTATATAGAGATCCAAAAACAAGATAGCTCAGCTAAGGAGACAGACACATACTATTTCCACATGGCAGCAGTGTCCACAGTTTGACCACATTCAGTTTCAATGTCCGCCTAACTAGAGTAGAAGATTCAGAGAAGAGTTGTGCAAACCAGCAAATGATTGGCAAGAGCAACCTTGCCGGTTACAACTAATTCTACACCATCGGACAGGGTAGACTGGGATATAATTTGGAAGTAAATTCAAGGTATAGGGCTGAACCAGTGTGCGGAAAATTCTCACTGTCCAGAAGTGAAATGTCCAAAGAGGAGACAGAGGAGACCTAAGACTTTATTCGAACAAAGGAAGAGTCCACCGGGCATAGATCTTAAAGCTTTATTCGAATAAAAGGAGAGTCCACCGAGCACATCCTTGTGGGGTCTCTCTCCTTGCTGGGGGTCGCAGCCCCCCTTTATCCTAATTCCCC
>JAWLRI010000217.1:6494727-6509821 GCA_034781795.1 Crypturellus tataupa | reverse complement strand
CCACAAGGATGTGCTCGGTGGACTCTCCCTTTATTCGAATAAAGCTTTAAGATCTATGCCCGGTGGACTCTTCCTTTGTTCGAATAAAGTCTTAGGTCTCCTTTGTCTCCTCTTTGGACATTTCACTTCTGGACAGCAAGAATTTTCTGCACATACTGAAAGTTCTAGCTCAGAAGCTATTTTATGGATCACTGGGATGGACAGTCCATTTTTTTCAACACAAAGCTAAGAAAGGGAATAACTAGATCATCAAACAAAGGATCCGTATGCTTGGTTTCCCATTTCCTAGTAATTTCTAGGTTAAAAAGGAAGTTCTCAAGTTATTCCTTCTATTCCTAGATCTCAAGCCATCATAGGATCCTGAACCAGGGTAACTGGAGCTGATGTTGTTAGACAAGGAAGTAAAATTGATCTCTTCCCAGCAAGATTTAGAGGCCAGTGAGACAGGAAATTACTCCAGCTGGGCACTCTGTCCCCATCTCTCAGCTCTTCCTGCAGCTAGGAGATTCACTCTATAATTGCTTTCTTAGTCCACATTTTATCCTCAGCTGACAGAATTCCATTAGGGTGATACAAGCTGTGTGATAAAGGGATGTTTGTGTCTCACATGGGTTGTAAGTCATTTCTCGGCAAACAAGAATCCAGCAAATAGTTCATAGAAATTGGCAAAGACACCCCCAAGCCAAGAGCCCTCCTCCTCTTGCTGTGAACAGAATTAACCTCAACTTCTGCAGCATTTTTGAATGTATGTTAATCAAAAGGACAGACGTGCAGCACCAGCATGTCTAGAATGAAGCCCCAATGCAAAAAGGATCCACTGTGTTGTGATCGTGGCTGAGGAGCTGGGGAACAGTGACAGCACGGTCACAGAGCAAGTAAAGTAGATATGAGCAACGAGGTTAAATGAAATTCATGTTCTAATACATGTAAGCACGTGCACCTAAAGAGCAGAACAGGTTGATCACACCTGCAGGACAAAGAACAATGAGTCTGAACAGAACTGAGGACCATTTTGGAAATCAACAGCAGCAGCCTTCTAAGCAGATAAAACTAGAAGTTTAAAAGAAAGGTACATCAGATACAATAGTGTTCATATTAAGAGTATGTATAGCAAAAGTGAAGCCATTTCTAAGGATTCTGTTAAGCTCTGGAGTGCATATTTTTTTAAGAACATTAGAGAGGATTCAGTCAGTTCAGTGCCTCTCATCTAGAGAGTAGCTTTTGCTGGAAGTCAGTCTCCTGTATCAGCAGAGAAGAACACGGGACCAGCCCAAGGCACCCTGTAAGTGTGTCTGCTCACAAGTGCTGGTTTGAATTTGAGTTACCTGCTATATTCTCCAGGTCAGAACAGATCTGCACCCAACAGTAAGGTTTACTCTATAAGCAAAAAACAGTTGGCTAAGAGTAATGAAAAGCTACTTTTCCACCGCAGCACTCCAAGTGGAGCAGCCTCTGGTTTCAAACCACGCTCTGGGATCAGTTTGCGCCAGAAAAAGCAGACTAGCAACATGTTTAGAAATAGCAGTGGGAAGGAATTTTGGATTGGGACTTCTCCATTTCTGGTGTCCTCAGGCTCATGTGATACACCTGTCTTGCAACAGCCTCTAAAGCTGTAGATGTTCCTGCAACAGCTTAGGGATCTCCCTTTTTCCTGATTCAAACTGCATGAGCTGAGAAATCAACATAAATGGAGCAGATGTGCTCCCACCACCCATCCCTATTGCAGGGAGAAGATCAAAGAATGTAAAGTTGGAAGCTGAACAAAATATAGACTGTGAGTAATGATAAATCCACCTCCTTTCACCACAGTTTTTTTCCATGGAGTATGACAGCTTGCCTTCTCTTGGTCTACATCAAGAGAGGAAGCAGGAAGATAAATGTTTCTGGACTCCCTCGGATGCTTTTCTCTTCAAGAGGCAGAAGCAATTGTTCTGAATCAAAGGGAAAGCAGACTTCCTCCCCTGCGTGAGCCAGAACTGAGATGTCAATACAGCACTTTGTATTTGCTGCTACTTGATTTAGCAGTGAGCTTTTCCTAGTACTGTAAGAAAAATTTAGAGATTCAACATTCAACCTCCTTACACCATTACTCTCATCCTCATAACATTATTGGCAGTGACCAGCATCTCTGGCCATTCCAGTGTGGACACAGGGGTAGGGGTTCAGAATAGAGTTACCTGGGACACTCCAGGACTGCTCTCATAAGGTCCAAGCAGCAATTCGCACGGCCAAGCTCCTTCAGGAATTACAGATCTGGCATGTATTCCTTAACACTACTGAGAGGAGATGACTTCAACACCCCAGGATCCTAGCAAGAGCCCAGTAGGAATAGGACATTTTCTAGAAAATAGCATCAACTAAGCAGGATGGCGAGGTGCAATTTAACATCCAAGTTCTGACAGACTGTGCACAAGGGAAAAAAAACGAGTCGATTTAAGCTAGTTACCTTATGCAGCTTTTCAGCAAAACAGCTCTTAAATGTTCATCCTCAAAGAGCAGCAGGGTAGAACCTTGGGATCTTCACGAAGGGGAAAGCAGCACAGAGGAAGTACAGAAGTATGTGACACAAGGTCTAATTGACATCCCAGACCTTAGAGTTCTGCAAATCCTCACTGGGCTCATTATTAGAGGAATTCCAGTGCTTTCTATGCTGTGCTGTTACACTGTCTTCATCACTTTCTTCATCCACAAAGCAGCACTTCTCACTAGGAACTGCATTTAAATTCTACTGGATCAATCCACAGAAAGACAGAAAGTGAAAACTGAAGTTTTAGGCTGTCCTACACACCCTGGCTTTCAAATCCCACTGTGAAGATAGATAAAAATACCTCTATGAAAATCTTTCTAAAAATCAAAAGTATGCAGCATAAGACCTGGTCTTTCTTTTTTTTAAATTCTCTGCCCTTCTCACTATCATAGTGGGATTTAAAAAAAAAAAAAAAAAATCACTTTTGTTGTTCTAATCTAACCCCTTTAGAGCAAGGCAATGGAGGTAAAGGTGAGCAACTATATGAATGCTGATGAACGGGCCAGAAATTGACCTGGGTTAAACCTAAAGTTTAATCATTTGCTTTAAAGGCTTAAGCAAGAAGTCATATCAATCCCTCTTTTTCCTCTGTCACGCTTTTGGCAATGTCAAATGACATGTGACTGCTGCCTGAAGATTATTCTTAGTGAAACAGTGACCAACACTGACTGGTCTGCTCTGTGGGATTTTTTTCTTACCTGCTTGCTTTTTCCTCTGTTTCCTCCTATAAGTACTAGTCTGACATATTTACTTGTGATTGAGTATTGATAAGTCAGATAAAGGGGAAAATGGAAGAGAACCTGATTTTTTAACCCTGATTCACTAAGGGAATAAGTCTAATATCCACAGAGTAGCATGTCTGAATATATAGGGATGAGTAGGTCACCATTATTTGTAGTTATATAAAGGGTCATTACATTTCAGATATGATTAGGAAGGCAGAAGCTGACATCTCCTACCCTACAGAGATTAATGAAGCATTATCTAAACAGCATGCTACTCTGAGTGTAGACTGACAAGAGTCAAGGATTTCATTTGGTTTTGACTTGATGACATGTCATCCCAGAGCAGACTGAAGGCTGGCAAACTTTTCTTTCAGAAAGACACTGCATGGGAGAATGTTCCACAACTTAACTATTTTTGCCAATATTTTAAAAGGACTCTTACAATCTCTTCACAGTAGGGCAACTGGGAGGAGTCTCTTGAATTGGTAAAAGAAGCTGCTGTTCCTCTGAGACCCCAGTGGTTATGAGAAGGTACAAGCCAGCACACTGAATGCCAGGTCAGCTGCACTACCTACAGAATGCTGGAGGTAGAAGGCAAGAAGTTGGCTGCAGTTATCAACAAGAGAAGAAACATCAGTGGTTGAGAAGCAGACACAGTCACAGGATATAACTCTCCCTAACTGAATGAGGCAGTGCCTAGAAGGAATGAAGTGACCAGCCACCACTCACTAAACTATCAGTTCAGAGCTTCTGAGCGAATCAGCCTGGCCGGTAAAAGATGCCCGAGTTCTACTTCTGCCAGGTCTTCCAGCCACAGGTCATGAGGGCTGGATCACAAACATACCCTGAACTAGGTTACCTGTTAATGCAGTTTCTGAAGACCATCCTCATTATCCTCTACTTATCAGTGGTGAGGCAGCAGAGAGGCAGAAGTCACATGCAGCCTTAGAATAACTTCTCATTTGAAGATTACAGCTTTGTTGAAGACCTAATTGAGAACAAGCATGTACTTTCCATCAGTTTACAAAACTTGGAGCTATCTCAAAGCACCAGGACTGGAGAAACAGGAAATCTATCCTGTATGATTCCAGAGCACCTCACATCCATCAGATGCAGACAGCAGAGAAGGTCCTTTCTTCCTCTCATACCTTTGCTGGATCCGTAAGGGTGCTGTTCTCTGCTAGAACGGACACAAGGAGTTTCCCCAGACCCATCTCTCTCTTTGGAAAAAGACAGGTCTCCTCTCATCTACAAATAGTGTTACACTGGTAACTGTATAGAGAGGGAAGAGTTCTTTAACAGCAGCAGACATTTTTGCCACTGTTATTTGGGAAGAAGCTTTAAACAGAGCGAGATATACTCACACAGACGTGAGGTTTCTTGCTGGCTGTCAAATAAGCCTCAGAACAAGACTTACCCTTTTGTCTACCTGGAATATGACAATCCTTATTCTGATTCATCTAAACTCTGCCAGTGTTCTTCAGAGTATTCTGGAGTATTCACGTGCATTATTTGAATTTTACCTTATCACAATGGGTTGCACTTCCTATTCTACGAAGCCTGGTAATGAAAAGAAAAACTAAGAGATGAGGATGTTCCACATATTTAATAATTATTATAAATGCCCCCGATGACCAAAAGGCACTTTCACTCAACTAGCAATTTATAGAAAACCAAACTCTTAACCAAGCTTTGTAAAATTATATTTTATTTTTATCTTTCAGTTTAACAAAAGAGCATTTGTCATGCTAGTAACTAAAATACTAAGTATTCAAATTCATAACTTTTATTGATATTATAAAGAAATATACAACTACTTTACAATTAGAAGTAAAAAGTATTTTGCATTTAGTAAAAATATTTTACTGCTTTATCAATGCATAGGCATTTGGGAAATGCATTGCTGTTTCCAGTCTTTACAGCTACAAAGCACACTTTTTATAAACAAATATACAAGACATTGCACTCCTGATGTACGCAAGCAGTAGTTTTGGCTGCTTTGTCAGGAGCTGCAACAGCATCTCTCTTTCACATTTAAGAGCATTCACTGATTTCAGTGTTTTCATGTCCCTCTGAAAACAGGGAACTCCAAATGGGAAAGGGACAATCTTTTCTATGGAAGAGATTTACAGGTTGCTACCACCAACAAGATCTCAGTGGAAAAAAAAAAAAAAAAAAAATTTGCATGGTTACAAATTCTGCAACATGATTATTTGGTATGAGTGTTCAGTTATCTGACTACATATTCAGGTTATTTGGCATTTTTAAAATGGAGTTAATCCATTACTAGTTAAAACGCACTTAATGTTTCTCAAAAGGGATGATCTATTGCTAACAATAGATCTTGTTGGTGCAGAATAATGGTAAGTCTTCCTTGTTAACATAACTAAGTGCAGATAAAATAAAGAGCAGCATTGCTCTATAGCAGAATGACTGAAAGATGCAGACAGTGTCAGTAGATAGGACTCCAAAACAAAGCACTTTTATTATTTCACTATCTGGAGGAAAAAAAAAGAAAAAAAAAAAAAAAAAAAAAAGAAGCCATTATTTCGCTGTAAAGATTGACAGAAGTGACAGGTGGAACTTACATATCAAACCTTGCTAAACCTACTTCCTGGTCTCCATTTTCTAGAATACCTCTGCTTTCTCAGCAAAAATTCTTCAAACCTCAGAAATAACATCAGTTCCTGGAAGGAGCTCAGGCATGAAAACGTACGGTGGTTAACCCAGGCAAAGAGATAAAAGAATATTTCTCCTAAAAAGTACATTTTTCAAATAACTGTTAACAGACTCTTTGAACAGAAACACAGCAGACACATCCTTCTAGTGTCAGTCAGCAATGAGGTTTGTATTCCCTTGCGTTCCTTTCTACCTAGATTTTCAATTAAGAGAGGGGGGGAAAAAACCCTCGGGCACTAAATAAAAATAATAATAATAAAAATGCCAAACAAATAAACAAAAAAGCAAAAACAGAAAACTTTTAAGTTCATGCTTTAAAATTCATTACTGAAGAAAGTTTCCTGTAGTAGATAAAACTTCCTCTTATAAGACTGGAGGAGGCTCAGCAGTAGCAAGCAGGAAATATCTTCCATTCAGATGATATTAGGCAGGTATCCAGGGCTGGATATATTCAGGACTATCCAATCATAAGCCCTTGTTATCTTTTCTTCCTCAGTAGTCCTTTATCACATAAGCAGGTTTTTGGACGTAAAGCTGTTAAGGAAAATTAAGTTTCATTTTAAGACTGTATCTGATTAAATAGTGAAGTTGTAGACTAAAAAGAGTGAAAAAATTCCCATTTTTCTTTCCACCCCAGAGAAAAGACTAAGCTGATCTTCTCACTGATGTCTCTCAGCACAAGTGAGCAGTTCCAAATGCTTCTCTACAGATGTAGGAATCTGAGAGCCAGGATATGAAACAGCTGAACTGGGAGAAGGATGTAACAGATTAACTGCTTTTAATCCAATAGATTGGAATCTGTTATTCCAATTAGAGGCTGTAAAGCATTTGTGGGCATTACATAACAGGTTCTGCCCTGCAGTGGACAGCACAGAGTCTCAGATAGGTGGAAGGAGCTGAATCAAGACAAATCCTGTGGAAAGCAATGGTAGCAGAATGACACCATTTTGTAAATCAAAGTGCACTGCCACTCACTGTTTCTTTTGGGTCACCTTCTCAGCAATATTTTAATGAAATTAAATGATTTCATTCTACATTCATGATTTCAAAGACCAGATCTGGCCAGTCTATCATCAATTTGGGATTTTTTTGAGGGAATAGGATGGATATGGGGAAAAAAAAAAGGAAGATAAAAGATGTAGCAACAGGGTGAAGAGAAAACTGTTATTTGAACTCAATGCTGGCAAAAAGAGCATAAGCAAACTGAGAAGAAAATCTCTTTCCTCATAAAAACCTCGTCTGAAATACATGCTGGCCCTGCTCTAAGCAGGAGGTTGGACCACAGACATCCTGAGGTTCCTTTCAGTCCAAATCATTCTATGATTCTGTATCAGCTGCTCTCACATCTGTATCTGTAAGTGCTACAGAGGAGACAGTGGACAGATAAAAGCAAATAATCCTCATCTGATGCCTTCAAAGTGACAAATGAGCCCTGACCCACTTTTAAGTGAGAAGAAAGGTATTCTGTCTCCTTAATGCCTGGACAAGAAATGTGACAGCACTGACATCTATTCTTTACTGGATGTCTGCAGGGTACATCTATACTGCAACTCAAGATGTCATTACAGCATGCACAGAGCTGTGTCTAGGAGAGTTTTAATAGAGCTTTTGCTAATGTACCAATAGCTCTGAAGCTCTATTTGCGCAGGCAATGGCATTTCAAATCCTTCTCTTACAGCGCTGTTATTAAAAGCCATTGAATAATTTCTCTAACACTTTTTAGAGAAACTAATTGGAGAAAGTGTGACACTCAAGGGAGAAAAGCAATCATGAGTATACTGGCTTGCCTGAATTCGTAATGTAAATTGCTCAGAATAGCTCCCTAAATACTATGAATGACTAGAATTCTTCAAGGATATAAATAAAACCTAGTATTTTCCCCCCAACCTAGGGTGGGGAGGGGGGAACACAATCTTCTAAATTATCATGTCACAAGAGAAGACCAACCAGAAAAACAGTTGTAGCAATAATGTCAATGTTTTGTTTTCCCTAGTTTCAATTATTGTGATTTTGGGCTTACTTGAGGAGGAGCAACAAGCTAATTGGTGATGCATTGAGCCTATTAACTGGAAAGTTATCTTTAGACTAGCACAATTATACTTGTTTCCCTTAATTCAGTTTATGTTGCAAGGAGATAGTTATATGTGTTGGTATAAGCTACAGCTAGCTACCTTCCCACAGAGGTCTTTGGTTTCTATCAGCCATTTTCAGATTTAAATACAAAAAAAGAAAAAGTGTGATAGTCCAAGTTGGCTCTCATATAACAGAACATATAGCTGAAAATATAAAAGAGGTAGAAGTCTCCCCTTTTCACTGTTCAGGTCTGTAGTAATGCCTTTTATCCACAATGACCGTGTAGAAAATGCACAAGAGAAAATTGTAAAAAAATCAGAACTAACCTGGATCAGCCATAACCTGCTTCTTTTTCGTGTTTGTGACTATTTGATTTTCATTCATCATTCGCACATCCTGATCCTCCACATAATTGCTGAAAAGATTAAGATCAGTTCAATGGCCAAACCCCACTGTTATGGGAAGTATCTTTTCACATGACTCTCATGACTAAGTATGTTATTTAGGTCCACAAGGTTAAACAAAGTTAGAAAGCACAACCATGTTACATGAGACTTTCTAAAAAGGTGGGACATTCTATCCACATCTACTTGAAGTATTTCTTCATGGGCCTAAATACTGTCATAAATATACATTCAAATATAAATATTGCCTTCACTCTACAATCTTATATGTACACACAGCTTGAGCTACATTAACCAAAGTGGGATTTTAAATCAACATCATACAATCAGAGAGCAAATCCCTGTGTGAAACTTAACACTGCTTTGCAATATTGATATAGCATTATTTCAGAATTTTCTGCACAAAACAAAATTCACTTACCATGACTAGTTTTGTTTGCAAGCTCATATAGAATCTTAATTTCTTTACAAGAGGGAAGCAATAACTTCAAAATTCAATTAAACAAATCACAGAGAGTGAAAAAGAAGGAGCTGAAAGCTGAAGTAGACATCTCTAACAAAAATCTAGCTTTTACACAGACAAAAACAAAACAGCTACGCCCTTGGAAAATAAAAAGGGTTTTTCTTTTCTCCAAAAATACTGCATACCCCAGCTTTCTCTTCTTGGAGAAAACTGTAGCATCTCAAAATGTCAAACTAAAGCAAGAGAATCAATACTGAAGTAAATCAGAATTTATTCCACTCATGATAATAACTGACTCAAGTCCAGAGTTTATTAAATATTATACAGTAACATGCTAAAGAGAATATGCCAAAGTAATAATGTAAAACAAAACATAACCAACAAAAAACAACCATATACACACACACAAAAACAAACCCAAAAAGCACCACACACAGAGCTGCAAAAGCACCCCTTAAAAAGCAATAACATTATCTGGCAAGTAGTAAGAGATTTGTCTTCTATGGACAAACCACTCTATACCTTTAGTTGGGTACCATATGAAGAAAAGGAACTGAAGACTAAAAAGAAGGGTAACTAAGACAATAGATCAAGAAAACTCCTGCAGAGGAAGTCTAGAAGGGAAGAGACTCCACATAATCCTGACTGGAAAACAGATTGTGCAACATGGGTGACACTTTTTTTTTAAAATGAAACATAGGGATTTTGTCTTATAAATATGTCCTAAGGATGTTGTCATTGCTTTGCATTTTTACAAAAGAAAGAGGTGTACAATTACAGCTAGAGCTTCTCTTTCTTCAGTAAAACAGCTTCGAGTCATACAAAGGTGTTAAGATGAATAAGTAAATATTTATTTCCCCTCCTCACTGCTCTCTTCTGATGAAAATTTTCTTTAAACATCAATTTCTTCAAGGCATTTTCATTTTAATCATTTTCATTTGAAAATTTGTTTACTTGCAAAATTTACCAGGACAACACATTCATCTGCGCAAAAACAGGCGTCTTAACAATACATCAAGCAATCATCATTTATTCCAACATCTGACAGAACCAGTGGTAAAAAGCCAATGCTTTTGAAAAACAAAAGAAACACCAGAGCAGGCAGATGCAAATCTCTGTTCTGAATCAGCTTACATTCCCTCCAGGATTCTAAACTTGTTTCCAAATATTTTAATATGATTGCAAATGAAACATATGCCCCTTCTGAATGCAAAGCTTTAGCCTCTTTTCAAATGATATATGTGCACTGTGTTGTTAACTGTTTTCTGTATGAAGGTTTAGTTTTGTAAGACTTCAATTTTAAAACTTTCAATCTCATTAAAAATAAATGCTCTTAGTTTTAATTTTAGCTTCTATCAGTCCTAAGTTCTAAATGCTTTCTAAGTCTATCTTTCATTGTATTTTATCTTGTTTTCTATGAAGGCATGAGATTTCCAGCTTAGTTGTTAAAAGGGTCCTTCTACAGGACCCAAGTCATTTCTTATTCACAATCATTTGTCATTTTAGAATGTTTCTAAGCTACCAGAGTTTTTATGCTCAAAGTAGCATCAATTCTAAATTTTCGTGTTTGATTCCTTTTCATTAGCTTCTTATTTTTTTCTTATAATGTAGAAACATCAGGGTCCATTCTTTCTACTCTAAGGAAGCTTAACTTTGTTATTTGTTATTGCCATGGGCTGCCATGAAAACATGTGTAAACATGAATCAAGAATTCTACAAAACGCTAAAAATTACCCACAAATAATGCTGGCTACTTGGTCCTGATGATATAAACCAACTGATCATTTGCTATTAATGGAAGTGGAGTATAGTTCAGAAACAAATCTTCTATAGCAATATACATATCACTGATTCTAGTCACAGAAAAACTTTTTTTGGAAAATGAGATTTTTTATTTCAATAAAGATCCACTCACATACCTAATAACATTCCTCTTCTCCTGATGGCAAATCTTATCATCATCTGTGAAGAGAATGGTGTGATATGGAACCACAGGATCACAGGTGGGTAAGATGCCAGATACGACATGGTTTACCATATCCAGGATTCCATTGTACACAAGCAAGTCATCCACTAGAAGCTAAAGATAATAAACATATTAAAAACAAGTATTTCTAGGAATCAACTTGCTCAAGGAAATAAAAACAAACAAACAGTATCTAAATGAGCAAGCATTGCTTTCAGCAGTCTTCTTAATCACTTGTAAAACAGGTTCAAGTCTTACTACTTTTGCTTTTTTTTTTTTCCTCCTTTAAAAATGTCATCTTTCTCAATTAGCAAGTAGTCCTTTTTTCCCCCCCTTTTTCACCAGTTTTTCTCTCCTCACTAACTGCTTCAAGTAAGAACCCAAGTAGGGAAATAACATATGTCATTGTTTTACAGTAAACACATTTTATTGACTGGAATGATATAATTTAAATCTTGGAATGAATGATTTTCACCTTACTTACACTTTACATCTATCAAAGCAGGGTATGTAGTTTAAGCTGGTCATTTTAGTATTAAAATGCAGAATTGGGTGAGATGAATCCCATCATTTAGAGATTATATAGAACCATACTTTAGTAATGTGTGAAAATAAAACACCAAGCTCATAGCACGTGCAGTCAACACCACATTCAAACATTAAACTTACTCCAAATTCCTTCACACCTCTCTGAGATGTTTTAGCATAATTCCACAACTTGATCATTGACACAGTAGTAGGCACATCAAAAATAACATATACTCTATTCACCTGTAAAAGACAAAAATTCATTTGCATCTAAGAGCACAAATCTCCCAATATTAAATTCTAACGTATGGTCTACCAAAACTGGACTGTATTTAAATAGACACAGCTAAAGGACAGATAATGGATGGTAAGGTTTTAAGTTCAGATATCACCTCTGTTGATGATTCTTTTACACTGTTCATAACCCAGATCTGCTCCCTTGAAATACGTATAGCTCACCAGTTAGATATCTGAGCTTCTCATCCTGCACTCCTCATCAACTGGAGAAACGCATTTAATTAACGTTTCATTAACAAGACAGAGGTGCATCAGGGTGAGACAAGCTGGTGTGTGTATATATTTATACAAATATATGGACACACACATAGAATCCATCTTTCTATATCGCTCGCATTTTAAAACCTTTACAAGCCCTTCTGCAACTTTGGTCTGGTGTGCACAAACAGCTATGCAGAGAAAATTCTCATGATGCTTCCAAACTGTTATGACTTGAGATACTGTTCGCTTTACTTTCAGGAAAATTATTGATTAGGATATAGGAAACCCATCTCAGATGTTACTGTTAATTCTGTGATTTAATCCTTTGATTCTTCAGAGACAGCATTGTATTTGTACTAAATCATGCTGCATTTTCTCCACTGGAGAAAGAACTGCTTGGGATCAATAAAACTGTTTATATCTGATTCTCCAGAAGATGATGTGGGTTTGGGTATCAGTAGCAATTGTTTTTAGTCTCACAGGAAATACTGATGGAAATATATTCAGACAAGCACATAAAAAGACAAAGAGAGAGTAACTCTAAACTTAAAACCACCATACTTCTGCAAAAGACAAAAAACACTGAGAACTCTTTGCAAAAGAGAAAACACTGAGAACTGGAAAAGGGAGGCTATTGCATAAGCTCTTCTTTAAACTCTTTCAGCTTTTCAAACTAGCAAATGGAATTCTGTTTTTATCCATAATGTCACCTTCTACAAAACGGTATGTGCCTAAGCCAGAACTCCAATTACTGCTATTTTCCTTTTGCCAAAATGAGATAGCCTCTGCAAGCATGTATTTTACAGAGATTAGAACATAGCAAATGTACAAGCCCAAATGGTCATCAAGTCAATCATTCATGTCATTATAGCGAACACCTGAGAACCTCATCAAGTAGTTTACCAGCACTCAAAATGTAAAATTAGACACTAGGAGCCTCAAGCATTACAAAGACTATTACTGTTTACTTCCCTTAGAAATACATGTGGTCAGTAGCCTCAAGTATGCATAAAAGCTTTACCTATATCCACTGCATTGCCGCATCTAATATTACTTGAATTACTTCTATATTTCTACCTACCTCTATGCACATCACTAAATGAAAAAGGAAAATGTAGGTAGACATGCATACCACACCAGGAAGAATGGGTGCAAGCCACATATGTCTGCCATCAGTTGTGTCATTTACTCCATCAATGAGTTTATCTGGAGTACGGATGTCTCCAGACACATCCTCTAAAATGTTGACACTATCTGGAAAAGCAGCAATATCTGAAACAAAACTTTAAGTGTAAATAACCGCAAAGAATATTTTGGAAATACCACATTTTAAAAGTTTGTGATTGCTGTTTCGGATTCCATGAGCTAGATTTTCCACACTACAGTAGTGGAGATTGTAAACTTCTCTAAAATACTTTACTTTGGTAGTCAAGGAATTTGACTAGCAAATCCATTTCTATAAGCAGGACAATCCTTGCAGACTCTGACACTCAATACTCCTTCTAAAATTCTAAGAAATTCAACAGATGCATTTCATTTAAAGTAAATAGCTATGACTTATCAATAAAGTTACCTTATCAAGAATGAAAACCTTCTACATTATTTTGGTGACAAAGGTAGATTTTTAGCATGAGGTAGGAAAAACACCTCCCATGAAATGTATCTTCAAGGAGAATATCTCTTATGAAATAGCCATAAGTCTGACTAGGTTTTGCTGAGTTCCTTGAGATGTGTGATACTTATTGCATATATGTATGCACACACACATATATATATATGTGTGTGTGTATGTATGTGTATATATATATATATATAAAATAAAACTATCTATCTAGTTCTTTGAGAGGAAAAGAGTAAACCTTCTACTGAACCAGTTTTCTAGATAACTAGAATTTCTCCTGATGAGACATATCTGTGTTAAAGACAGGAGAATGTAGATGGACAGCCTAGCAATCCAGCTGGGGGGACATCTATTTCTCCTTGCCCTGCTTTCTAAAAGGCCTGAGGCAGTTCAGGAATTTAAGGCATACTGCAGAGGAGTCTCAACTATTTAAAAAAAACCCTGCTCTAGACTCAACAGCTGACTCACCATATTTAGCACTGCATTAGTACAGGTGTGCTCTTTCTCGGCCCCTAATATAGCCATACAGTGGTACTGTAGGAACAAGATCATTCAAAACCAGCTGAGGTAGCTCTACTTAGCAGATGCATTATATTGTAAAAATGCACCATTTAAAGACTGCCTGCTCCTAAAGACAATCTATTGCCACTTTTCAATTTTGACACACTTCTCCATCACAGCACTACTTTTTTGAAGATCATCATGCATCAAGGAACATAAAAATAAAAATACTGCTCTGAAATGAGTTTTTACCTTTTCATTGCAACTTCTATATATTAGGCAATAGAGATCCTTAGAGATACACAATTCAGGCAGCATCCACCCTTTTTATCCTTTCTTCCAGGATAGTGATCAAGCTACCTAATTACATACTAGGATACAAAGCTTTGAGCTCTTACAGACACTGCAGCTGGTACAGAGCACTGAAGTATAACTCTTCAACCATGATTACTGGGAGTCTTTCAGACATGTCCTTCATTCCCTCTCTTGGTTTCCCTGGGAACCTCAAATCAAATTCAAAGTCTCAGCCCTTATCTTCACGACTTAGGCCCGATGCCTAGAGTAGCCTAAAACTCCAAAACAAGAGCCATGAAGAATGCTGCCCGTGGTACAATGAAAGATTCCATGGGAGAGAAAAAAAATCTTATTTCTGTTGGAAATAGTATTTTCTCAGGTGAACTCGAGACTCCCATAGGGAGTCAAGAACCACAAACTCATCATCAACCGCTCTAAATAAGATGAATTTTTTCTTTTTGCCTGGCATAAGACAAATAGGAATACAGATTAGCACATATACATTCCAAAACAAAAATTTCTTGCTATATACACTCTACTTTCTGGAATAAAGGAAAA
Organism: Crypturellus tataupa; assembly: GCA_034781795.1. Classification (NCBI taxonomy): domain Eukaryota; kingdom Metazoa; phylum Chordata; class Aves; order Tinamiformes; family Tinamidae; genus Crypturellus; species Crypturellus tataupa. Next base: position 6,494,984 of record JAWLRI010000217.1, on the reverse strand, counting down.
CACATGCAACAATTATTATTAGCGCTGCTTAACATGCAACTCTAAGACATCATACATATAATGCCTGGGTAAGAATTCAAAAATAGATGATGAAAACACAGCGGTTGGGGGGGGTGGGGGGGGGGGTGGGGGGGGCGGGGGCGGGCGGGCTGGCCTGTGAAGGGCACTATCAAAGGGGGAGGTTTTCCATCAGAGCAGATTTGTTCTGTGTGTTCCACATCGTGTGGTGCTGCTGGGCACAGCTCTGACGGCAGCAG
>JAWLRI010000217.1:6446921-6494627 GCA_034781795.1 Crypturellus tataupa | reverse complement strand
GAAAACACACCAGTTCCCCCCCCCCCCCGCCCCGATTCAAACAACTAAGAGATGTCTTAGTCTTACAGCTGGTTTCTTACAGCAGGTTCTCTATCATAAACTGACATCATGACAGCCTGCAAGAGAGCAAACTATCTGAAAGGTATCAAGATGCTTGCTCTGGAAAAGGATACTGTTTTCAGTTAGCAAGATTTGGTCTCCGTGTTCATTGAACAACTCTAGTCCATTCAAGCCAATGTAGTATGGATCGCCCCAACTTGTCAGAAGCTGAAACTGGAAAACAACTAAGAACAAACAGCAATTAAGGAAAATTCTGATATTTTGTCCTAACAGAATATTTAATTTGCAGTTTCTAAAATTGCTATGCAGCCCACTTAACGTAAATACTGTGATAAGTAAGTTTAGCTGGCTGTAAATTCCAATAATAGCTAACATACATATTTCTGTATTATTTTAATAACCCCACCTCAATATATAGCTACTTTCTTAGTGACTTTGCAATCTAAGTACATACCTTGGAGAGAAAAGAATTTACCAAATAAACCATCTCCAATTTCATTTCCTCAAATCAGTGAGACAGTCTTTTGTTGCAGATAACAACAGGCAATTAGCTGTGTCACAGATTCATTATTCAGAAATGAGCTGCACAGACATTCTCATTTGCAGTTTAAGAGAGGATTCTGACACTAGGACTAGTTAGCTGAACACACAGGTAGGCTACATATGTTCAAAACAGATTCAGAGCTTAAAGAGGCAAGAGGAGTTTGTATGTGGTCACTCCCTTTTGCAGAATAAAGCAGTTGAACTGAGTGGATCCAAGCTTTGCCATGCATTTTGGCCTCAAGGTTAGAGAATGGCTGCTTGCCCATTTTTTTATGGCTGCAGATACAGCCTGACAGATTACTAAGGTCTTGGCAGGCACCAAATTTCATACAGTATTTCTTATTCAAATCCCCCCAAAAAACCTGACTGAATTAGAGAGGGAAAAAAATTAGGAAAATAAAATCCAATTAGTCTTCATTTCCAGCAATAGCCACTACCTAATGTTTTCTTAAAAACATATGAAGGAAACATTTGAAGAAGTAGATATGGTAAAATATGTATTTATCAGGAATAAATTAATTCTATAGTTTTGTATCCTACCTCCTTATACGTTCCACTTACCAACACCACTTACTCTACACCACCTTCCTGTGTTTTCTGAATATGCATTTGCCTGCTTTTGAGTTATCTAGGTGATAAATGACAGTTAATATGCCTAAACTGAATGGCAGGAAACACTAATGCAATTTGTGCTTCAGACCTCTCTCTAATGGGAGAATTCATTTATACCTCCTCTGCCCAGTTACTGATTTTCATGAAACTGGCAGAAATCTAGTATTGCTGAGACCTCACTGTCTCCATCAAACTAATGGATTTAAAAGGGCTGTCAAATAGACGGATGGCAGAGCAGTAAGTGTGATCAAAAAAGGTTGTGATTATTTAAGAAAACATAAGTTTAAAAAGCCACTAGCAAAATAGCAAAGATATTACATGGTTCCGCTCCACCCAACCTTAAAGATATTAAATGAGACAAATTTCAAAGAAGGGCAAAGCAGAATGTTCAAAGGTATGCAAAAATACAAAGACCACTTCCAGCTTAGATATCCTCTGAGCAGCATACGGCTGGTATTCTAGCTATACAAGCAAGGTATTCTGAGCGTCAAAACATGTTTTTTTTGTGTTCCTATATTTCTCCATCCGCATTAATTACTAGGCTGCTAGATACTGTGCTAATATGCTAGCCCCAACCTGGACAGATTATAAAAGACAGAAAAGAAAGCTACTACAGTATCTAGAGACATGTCACAGTCCTATTTATATTACATTTGTTAACATGTATTTAATGATGCCATTCTCATATTCTTGACGTGTTGTTCACTTTAAAACACCAGAAACTGTTGCATTCAAAAGGGTCAGTATTCATGCAGTACCTAATTCCAAGCTATTATACATCATAAAAAAGGACAAAAATAACAGAGAAGGATACAACCACAAGGCATTAATGGTGCTTCATAGTCCATACTAGCTCGTTCTGTTCTCTTTGAACCAGTCCTGCAAAAGCAAGCAAGACAAAAAACAGTTCCTTAGTACACTCCTGGCTCATTCAGAAAACAGCAAAGGAAACAAAGAACTTAAACCAATCCACAGTAACCCTGAGATTATGGAGCAGAGTCCTCAGACTCTGATCTTAGGAAACCATGGAAACAGTATGCAATTTAAAAATGCAGTGAAATATTTTGCTCCAAGTACTTCATGCTTTCACCCAGGTGCTTCGTATAGATTTGCTTCAAGGGAGGATAGAAAAGAATATTAAATAGTTAAGAAAAATTGGGTTGTTTTGATAGTAAAACATCATTCTTTACCTCCTATGCGCTCTAGTAATCAGCTGGGGTTGCAGGTAGTCAACAAAGAGAATTTCTTGGGCAAAATCAAAGTGGCAGTTGCCTGGTCCCTTACGGATAAGGAATCCCTCTGGTGGGGAGATGCTGTGACCATCCAACGAAACATGGACTACCTTAGCCTAATTAAAAAGAAGAATATGCAGCAAAATAAAATAGAGCTAATGCAATCACATTCATTTCCTAAGTTGAAAGAGTTGTTTCAGTAATTTTGTTGCATTTATTTCTTTGCTCTACTACACACCAACATTCAAGAAACATAAGCCAAGAGAAAGTGGCTTCAGTCCACGGCACCCAATTCGGAGCATCCAAACAACACTGACCAACAGCTGCTATGATTACTGAGGAAGGAGAGGCTGGAATTGGGAAGGGAATGGGGAGGATTTGGAGAGCCTCTTCAGTTACTGGATCTTTACTAGCTCCGAAAAAACTGAAGCAGCCTGTGCCTGCAGCAGCACACACATCAACAGAATGGGAGCGGAGGGGGGGAAGCTTTGAATCAGCTTCAAATTCAGCAGGCATCTCCAGGGCATATTCGAGGAGCTGGTTAGAGCTACTTTATCCTGTACCTTAATACACTGCTCGATTGGGTCACGTTGCTCAGCACTTTAAGCAATCACACAACCCATTCGGTTCTTTTGTAAGAGACACTTTGTGTCTCCATTGCCTTTCTAGAAAGTCTACTGTCAATCAGTTCCATTAGTCTTTGTGGCAGGTGACACTTGGACTTTTCCAGGTCATGCAGTCCCATCTACCAAGCAATGCTGGTAGGTAACATAAGGGCTTATGAATAAAGGAGAGGTACTCACTCCAGACAAAAAAGTTGAGCCCTGACCATATCATAAATGCATATATACCTAAAAATTAAACTAAATAATTTAGGCAGTCCTATACAGAAGATGAATCCGAAGAAGGTGGATCTCCTCCACCCTCTCCCATTACCACCATCTGGTACTACATGCGACTCCCAGTCATATAAAAGCTGCAATCAAGTAGCAACAATTATCATTGCATCTTGCCCTGAAATCTGTTAAATTTGACTCAGTTGATCAGAAGCTGCATGTACTGCACCGAGTCCTTCAGTAACCATTAAATAAGGGAAGAACATTACCTATAAAATAAAACAAGATGTTATTATAATTATGATTCAAACTTGCTAATTGATGGAGTTAATCAAAATTGACTTAGCAAAAGATTTTATTTAGACTAAAAGTAAAGCGAGCCAGTTTTTCCAATTTTTTGATTTTATATTGATATGTATATGATAATTTGAGATTAATTTAGTTTTGCATGCTAATATTTTCATCGATTGTTACGATTTCTATTAATAAAGTGAAAGTAACATAGATATAGTTGAAAAATTTTCCATTTCAGATGTCAGTCTGAGAAAAACTTAAAGACTTCAGGGTTTTCTGTAAAGCCCATATATCATCAATTACCCGTGATAACAGTTTTTATACTTTTGCCATTTGTAAATCTACTTTTTCAATTGTAATTTCAGTAAGCTACACAAGAAATATCCTAAAAATCAAATCTTTTAAAAGATTTTTTTCCCAAAACATAGACAACTGTTGGTTTGAAAAAAGCAGGTACTTCACTGGAAGTGATGACCATTCCAGTTCCACAAGAGCATGAAGATTAATTGACAGAATGTTGGTAAGAGTATCAAGCAGGTAAAAATAACTATTTCTGGTTTCTTTTATTAAAGATTGGAAGCAAAAGAAGGGACCTCTTTTGCACTATGACCTGCTCTGCACACTGGTTTCCATTGAACAAGGCTGCCAAGTTCGAACAGGAAATGGAAATTCACTGAAATGTGCTTTAGTTTAGGTAGCAGTTATTAAATGAGAGGTCTAGAGACTTAAAGATGAAATCTTGCCTATTTTACCACAGCTGCTTACATTTATGTCTGCCTTACAGTCCTCATTTCTAGAGTAATTTTCATCAGTGGGAAAGTGCTCAACCATCAAACACAGCATTTTACTCATCGCATAACAAAGCTTTCAAAAGGTAATTTTTCATACATCTGGAAATAGCACACAAGTCTTCATTTTGGCAGTTCATTGCCATTATCCTCACACACCATCCCTATAAATAGAGTTCACCAACCTACAGCTGCCTAGCAAATCAGTATACTATTCTGCCATTATCCAGCCCAATCGTATGAAGGATCCAAGCCTCCAACTTCAATTACAGAGATTTTTTTCACAAGTTCTATGGATTCTTTTTGGCTTGTCTTTCTCTAGCTTCATATGTATTAACATTTTTCTTCTTAATTACTGACTCAATTCCCAAGTCAAGAATTGACTAGGTTATGTTTCCAAATCTTTCCCTTTATATACGGGTTTATAAAATTTCTGTGCAGCAAACAACTGTTTTATAATTCTTCTTACAGCTGCACGTGTATCTTCTGGTAACAAAAACAGGTAAAGGGGTGATGGTCAGACTCGGAGTGCTAGTTGGGTGTAGCACATGCTCTCTAACAGGTGTCATCTGACAGTTTATTCCAAAAATTCAGCAATATACATATATGTAAATATCATGTGTGTGTGTTTATACACCCCCCCCCCCCCCCCCAATGTATGACATTTGAGACAAGCAGCAAGAAAAAAGAGAGGACATGTTACAGTATTTTAGCCAAACAATTTTAGCCAACTTGATGCCAACTTTTCATAACAAGTATTAGTGTTCTAGACTCTTTCTTCTTCTCGAAGGAGCAGTATTGACTGACTGGACTCAATACAATCCACTTATACCAACCAAGTACGACATTGCCAGCAGTAGCTATTTTTTTTTGACCTGGCTAATGAGTACATAAGTTCAGCATAGCATAAACTGAATGCTAGATTGTATTTAAAAATGGAAACCAAGTTTAAAAAAAAATGTATGACGTGGTCATATAGAGAGCACCCTAAGATTTCATGATGCAAGTTTAGAGAAATTCCCTTTTATTCCTTGTTTTATAAATGCAGACCAAATCTCTATTCAACATCTTACAGTCAACTAAGCAGTTTCACATTTATAGCCAGTGTCCTATATAGCAAATTAAAGACATCATTCTTCCTTGCACAATAGAATTGTAAGACTTATTTGGGCTACTTCAGGCTGAACACCTATATGAAACAATGACCCAACATACTTGAGGCTATCTTGAAAGGTAGAGTTCATTATAATTTTGAAAAGTGACAAACATAAGAAAAGCAAGGTGCCCAGAAATATTAAGAAGCTCTCAAGTCAGAAAAAAAGTTGACACAGATACTGCTTTTTGTAACTTTTCTCCCACAGAAAATCTCTTCAGATGCATCGCATGTTCTACCATGCCCTGGGCTGCAGGAAATAAAGAATCCATATTGCAGGCCTAAATACTAGATTCTGAAAGGATACCATTTTGGCATCATATATCTTGACAATAGCATGTGGTATTGTATGTGTGTCTTGGAAAAATCAGCTGTGAAAATTTCTTTAAACTATCCCTGGCCATTTTTCCCGTATATTTGCTGTTTGCGGAGACAGAAATGCATTACACCTGCCACAAAACTTAGAGTCAGACAATCTAGAAAGATTTATGGGGTTCCATTAAGATAGCTATATTCATTTATCACAGTACCAATTTCCCAATGCACTGCTGTATATTTTTGCTGGCTCCTTTTCTTTTACTTACCCCTCTATAGGTATCCTCTGGAGATTTATTATAGTTCCAAAAGCGAAGCCCAGCAATACTTTCAATTTTATCAAAATGGATTGTGAACAGATGATCTTCTCCAAAAGAGAAGGGAATAAGCCACATATGGTCATCTTCAGCTGTGATATTAGTCCCATCTATTAACCTGCAAAGAGAAAAATCCATTAGTGGCAAAAAAGGAAAAGGTTGTTTTTCCTCATGAAAAATAGGTGCTTTATGAGGTGCTAAAATTTTTCTAATTTCCACTTGTAGAAACACAGCTTTATTATGTCTCTGTGCACTCAATTAAAAAGCGCACTAAACATCAAAAATAATATGCAATCATCTAATTAAAGATAAGGGAGAGGAAAGACACAGTTGGATATATTTAAGCTAAAACAAAAACAACAACAAAAAAAAACAGAAAAATCTGCAAGTTGTGCTAATATGCATGAGAGCAGGCAGAGGAAAGCCCTGCCATATTTGCATGACAGCTGAAGGTAAAGAAGCCATTCAATTTATCAATAAAATTCCACACCGAAGCTAATGTGCCTGCCACTCTGCAGCATATTACTGCGCTAACATCACTCTATTGATTCCAACAAGGAAGTGGATGGCAACTGAGAAGAGTTAAAAAAAGAGCGGGGTTTGGTCACATCCTTTTGCGTGTACATAGTCGAACATAACCCTTTAAACAAAACGAAAACAAGTAGTAGGAAAATGCCTACTTGTAAGAACACACATTTCAGCCTTACTATAGAAATTCAATTATTTCTTCATTTTAGCCTTGTATCTCCCACCACGAACTATGGACCCACAAGCATAGGGTAAAAAAAGAATATGACCTCATTGCCTCCATGCACTCCCCTTTGTACATTGGCTTGTGCACACAGAAGCAAGACTGCCACACTCAGAATATAGGATATTACGGTGTATACCACGTACTAAGAAAGACTTTAGAAAAAGGGAAGACTTCAAAATAAGGACCCAACCGAACTTAGTGGTGGGATGAATGAAGTTATTGGAAGTCACCCTTCAGCAGAAGTTATGAACAAAGAGAATAAAAAGGATCATAAACTCTGGAAGGCTAAATGTGTACATAAAAACAAACCTTAAAACTGACTTCATAACAAAGGATGGGAAAGGTGACAAGTGGGAGAGTTCTTCAGAAGGGTTGGGAAATCACAGACAAGTAAGCTCGACATCCATGCTAGTCAAATTAGCAGAAATAACAAACAGATTTCGTGTCTATGTGGATAATAGATACAGTATTTTAAGAAAGAGTCAATAAGGACTGAAGAGAGAAAGCCTATCATAAGCCTATCAGGAGACCATAAACATGCTAGAAGGCAGAATTAGAATTGAAAATTCTCTTACAATTAAAAAAAACAGGATGCAGCTTCAATAACAATAATGCCAAGTCCTCCCCAGAGTTAAATCCTATGATTTCTATAGTTACCATTTAGTAAGTACAGGGTAATTTGAAGAAACATACATGTTAATGAAAAAAACTTCCATAAGAATAGGTTAAAAGAAAGAAGCTGCAGGATTGCCAAAAGAACGCTGCCATGTAAATCCGTAAAAAATTGTTGTCTTTTTCTTACTAGAAATTTTTTCTTTATTTTTTTTTCCAAAAATCCTAAGTTTCACTGCATATGCATATATAGATGCTATAAAGGAGACATTTCTGCTTGGAAAGTCCTGAGCAAGGATACCAAGCAGGCATGTTACCATGTTCTAATTCTGCCATCCTGTTTTGGAAAAATATTTGTTTCTACAACAAGCTACTCCTGGGTAGTTTGTGAAACCTAAGAGCAAGCAATGTTAGTACAGAAATCATTTTTGTATTAACATGTGCTAACTGTAATATAAAGCTTATATAATCTAATCACTATAATCTTTGAAGTAAAATATAAAACCTAAAAATTGTTAGCTCTTGAAACTGTTGATTGATAAGAATCCAGCAAACTGCCACTGAAAGAGCTGGCATAAGGCAAAACATTGCAGAAAATGTTTAGACATTTCAAGTCTTACTTACTTTTCTAATGTTCGGGAATCTCCCACATACTCTGGAAGATCATTTAAGTCTTGGGGTGAAGCAGAAATCTGTTCTGTAGTTAATTTTAATGCTTGGCCATCCCTTCCTATCACTTCAAGTCCAGTCAGGCCAAGGTAATGAGAGTCTCCCCAGGTCATGGTAAAATTCAGCTCCAGGCCTACATGAAAGAATATACATACATACTTATCAGCATAAAGCAGTCAAGTGTCAAAGCCTGAGTAAGTGTGAAGCAGAACTCATTTCCATAGTTATATGGCATTTAAAAAAAAAAAAAAAAAAGAGAGAGAGAACACACACACACACACACACACACACACACCTTCATCACTAGTGAATTCTTGCTCCCTTTCACACTTGCTGCTCTTTAAGCCTTTGCCAGTTTTCTATGAGTCACCCAAAACTTACATTCTCCTTCCCTCATACTTCCTTCTCTGCTCCTTATCTGCTTCCTTATCTGCTCTCCTTTTGTCAAGGCCTGCATGGAAGTACAACTCTAAACTATCCCTTACACACCAAGCTGATTCTGTCCCCTCTTTCATTATATCTATTATTTTAGGATATTATTAAATGGTTTAATCATGCTTTATGCTACAACATTTGTGATGTTACTGCTTAGTTTGCATCTCCAGCTTTCTGCAGGGAGCTGTTATATCCCCTGCTCACTGAAGTTGCTACTGACACTGCAGGATATTCCCTTTCTCATCTGCAGAGCTTGCGAGAGCAAAGTGGGGCAAGCTCCAGCCATCACACATCAGCTTTGAAGGGAGATGGTTGCCAATTCCCTGGAACAGTGCTTTAAGGAAAAGCTACAAACTGCGAAAGGAAGGAGAGTTTTTCTAGTAACAGGAACAACCTCCAACTCAAGCACAAGAAAGGAAATTCATACCACATATTTAGGCATGAAAATACCTGATATTAAGTTGTCCCCTCTTTACCTAGTATCCCTGAGCTTTTTTTTTTTTTTTCCTTTTTTTTTTTAATTATTAAGAAAAAGAAAAAAAAAAGATAAAACTAGCATTCAGTCTGTTTTCTTGGTACACAGTACATGGCACATTTTCTAGCCAGAAATAGTTTTGTGGAAAAGTACCTCAAGCCCTTTGCACTTTTAGGAGACTGGTACAGTGAAGTGCTTTTTGCTTGTTGCTGTTTTTCTAAAAAAAGCCAACTCGGCTTTGACTTACTGGTGCACATCTTTTCCAGCTGATTACTGTTTTCTATCATGTATGAAAATCCCAATAATTAGAAATACATATATTTGCTTGGATTAAATAATTTGGTATTTTGTACTTGATCTTTTCGGATTTTGTACCACCTAGCCCACATGTCTACCTCCATATAATATGACAATATCTTCTGTAAATCTCTGTTATACTTTCAGTGGGCTACCAATACCCTATTCATCTGTCACTATACAGCTCCAGATGAAGCATATTACCAAATGTCTTATTACTTAGTTTGGGCAATAACAGTAATTAAACCATACAGCTGAACAGTTACATGACAGATTTTAGGATTATGCAGAAATAGAGAAGACCTATTATATCTGAGTTTAATTATTACCTTTTATGAGCTAAGTCACTACACAGCCTCATGTAAATCCAGCCTCTCATAAATCCTAAGTGATTAGATCTCCTGGAGAACATCAACTTGTAGGTAAGCCAAGAAAAGAAATGTTGTTTAGTAATGCATTTAACTTGCGATCTGCATGTCAGAACTGGACGCACAGAATCATTTTAATGGGACAGTATTGCTTACACTAGGGAAAAGCAGCAAAGATGATTACCCTCCATCTCCAGAAAATAAATAGGAAAGAAAAATCATGCAGACAAAAGATTTCAAGTGTATCTTCAGGTCCAGCTATTTCATGTCTTAGAGGAAAAAAATACAATTAACATTTACAGCTATGACAAGCAATATTCCAGTTCAATCAGCATTGATAAAAATCCATCACTGTAAATGAAAACTATCTTTTACTTACTACATCACAAAAAAAAAAAAACAGAAATAATCAGGCCTGGAAATGCCTAAAGAAGAACTAGTAGTCAGGATACACTGAAAAAAAAAAAATAAAATAAAAAATATGGTATTAAAACTACTAAGCCATAGAGGCCAATTACCTATAAGTAGTGGTAGCAACTTACATAAGACTCACTGTTGACGCACACATAAATTCAGTTGAGTTTTAAGATCTTTTTAGCATTTACAAGGGCAGTAAGAAATATAGTTCATTTAGATGACAGGCTTGGAGCTATGGCTACACTGGCATTATATGTTATTTTCAAGGCCATTTTTAAGTCTCAACTCATTTACTATAAAAACTGCAATCATGCAAGAAAGATCTCATTCAAAACTAGAGTATATTTTTAAACACACTAAAGAAAAACATAGGGTCAAGCAGCTGTTGTGCAAGGTTTAGTGCTTGTATCAAATCCAAATGTTCACAGAATCACTGAATGATGCAGGGTGGGCGGATCCTCTGCAGTTCTCTAGTCCAATCCCCCGCTCGGGGAGTCTCCATTTAGTTAAGTTACTCAGGAGCTTGACTAGTACAGGGTAACATCTCCAAGGAGGGACATCCCCAAAATCTCTCTTGACCCATTTCAGTGTTTGGCAACCTTTGTGGTAAAAAAGCCTCACCTTGTATCTAGCTGGAAGGTGTTGTTTTCCCCTTTGTTGTGTCTATTGCTTCCTATCCTGTTCCCATGCACCTGAGAAGAGTCTGGCTCCATCCTCTCTACAAACTCCTCCTAGGTACACAACAAGATCTCCTCCTTCCTCTTTCCTTCTCCAGAAGGAAGGAATCCAGCTCTGAAGCTCATCTCAGATGAGGTACTCCAGCTGCCCAACCATCTTGTTGCCCCTCCACTACTTAGCTCCAGTATACAGATGTCTTTCTGCATACTTACTGGATCCAGTATCCCAAACACAGCCTCATGAATAAAAGAAGATTTCCTCCTTGCCCCATTAGCTATGATCTTGCTCATATAGTCCAGGAGGCAATTAGCCTTTACTGCAATGCCATACAGCTGAATTTAACTTACGGTCCACCAGAACCTCAAGCGCTTATCACCTGCTTATTCCATCCATCTCTCATCAGTTTGTCTAAAAGGAAACTACAGGAGATTGTACCAAGGGCAATATTAATAACATAAACTGTTAATAATGTTGGGCTGGATAGGCATGATTTCCTCTTGGTATCATGGCTGGCAGTAGAGTTAGAAATGATAGAACCTGCAAAGGGCCAAGAGTAATACCCTCAGTGAATCCACAAATTACCTGTGGTACAAAATCTGTGGAGATGCTGTAAACACCAACACTCACTTGACTCTAACATCAAGAGCTGTTCAAATAGCTAACTGATGCTTTTCTATCTCGGAACTTTTAGAAAAAGCATCTCCACAACAAGCAAATATATTTATTGGCATGCAGGGTAAGTAGAGGTGAAAAGGTTTCCGCAAAGACAAACTGTGGATAATTGAAGAACTTACACTTTCCAGTAAATATCCCTGGTTCCTTGGGTGTAAATTCAGGTAGCGGGTCTGACACAATTACCTGCTCTTGAACCTAAAAAGTAAATCAACAGGTATGATGAATACAGAAGGTAGAAGTAGTGACAGGCAACCTGGAAAAAATAGAGACACATTGCCTGAATGTGCAGGGAGAGGGCTAAGACAGTCAAAGTTCATGTGAAGTTTGATCTAGTGAGGGATGTCAAGGTCAAGATGCACTTCTATTTGTACATCAGCATCAAAACTAATACAAGGGGAAAAGTATTACTTTTCCTTGGTCAAGAAGGAACAGATTAGGCAATATTTAATCAAACTGAACTCTCCATGGGCCCTGCTGGGATACATCCACCATTGCTGAAGGAGTTGGTGGGCATCACTAAGGCCACTCTCCGTTACCTTTGAAAGGTCATGGTGGTCAGGAGAAGCCTTCACTAGATCTCAAAAAATCTAGTAAATTTTTTCTGAATCGTGCAATATGCAGGACAAAAATCAGAGCATTTTCAAAGACAGACTTCCTCTAAGCTCTTTAATAAGCTAACCTGCAATAGGATAAGAAGGAAGTTCATTACTTGACTGAACTGTTTAATAAAGAGGAATAAACTGTTGGTTTTGAGAGGTATCTGGGGCCTACGTTATTCAACATAATGATCCAGTAAGGGGAAAACTGGAAGACAAAATTTGCTGATCATACCGGGGTAATTAGGGGAGTAAAGACAAAGGTCAACCGCAAAGGTTTGCCTGAAGACTTAATTTCACTAAGTGAAGGTGATAAAACAGCCAATTAAGTTCATTGTAGATAAATAAAAAAAGTGCTGCACATGAGGAAAACAATTCTCATTTTACATACATAGGAAAAGACTATAAAGTAATAGAAGTTTAATGCTGCAATCTCAACATTATTAGGCGCCTCTACAAAAGCAGTTCAATCTTCCTGAGCAGTCAAGAGAAGAAAAAAAAAATAGGAGTCTAGATACATTCTCTAAAGGTTCATTCATCATTAGAGGTAAACTTCCTTGTGGTTCAGAGTACACTAAATGGATCTGCTTTGTGCCTAGGAAATATAAAAATTACTTTCTTTAAACATCATCTTATATCTCTACAGTAGAGCCACTGATAAACATGTAATATCCAGGGTTATTTCCCAGGCTGCAACATACTTCAGGCAGTAGAACAGATGGCCTCATAATAGATGAGCAGGTATAAACTTTCAGGTGTACCTGAGTCAAGAAGAAACCCCTCTAATTCTACATGTGTATTTAATTAAAATTCAGTATACTGTGTAGTGTTCCTCATAGTCTTATTAAATTAACCAGGGAACACTAAACTTGGTGAACCATCAACCAAACCTTTCACCTTAAAAATATTCCCTTAATTATTAATTTTGTGGAAAATAATCTTCAAAATGAACATTTGTATCATTTTCAGCTTAACTCCATCATAGGAATTAGTGCCTTCTACTTTCATGATGTTTCAGAAATACATTATAGAGATTTCTGAACACAGAGATCCTACCTTTTGATCCTCTGTTCTTAACCCTGCCTGGGTAAAAGGCCTTTCATCTCCCTCTCCATCAGCAGTTGTTGGTCTCCTTAGCTCTTCTTCGTATCTCAAAGAACAGGTACCTTCCATCTCTCCATCATATGTCTCATCATAGCAGTATATTGCTTCAAGAATATCATCATCAGTAGTGAACAAAATAGTATCCCCAAAGTGCTCTGGAGCTGAAAGCAACATACAACATTAAGTGTAGAAACAACATAAAGAGTATACATTTGTTACAGGAATCCAATCTAGTTACCAAGACAGTGTTAAGAATAAAAGTTAGCTCTATACACCTCTTAATTCCACAATGTCACTGGAGACCGCATGATGGATTTTACTTTACATTTTGAAATTAAAAGGATTGAGTACTATAAAAAGCACCAGTTTGGTTTGAAGTCAAAAATGATAACAAACAAGCTAAAGATATTTGCTTACATTGTGCCAATGCTTTCGCAAAGAAAACAAGGAATGATATCATACCTCCAGACAAGGTTCCTGAAGCTTTTGCAATTTCTCCTTTAAAGATGCACTGTTCGTCTAACCCCATTACAATGTCTTTCACACCTCTGAAAGAGTGTATGCGAGATTTATTATAATTCCAAATCCTAATCATAGCTACTTGACAGGGATTCACAAAGTCAATAAAGATAAAGTGACGTTTTCCAGGGGTAAATGGTGCTAGCCAGAGATGCATATCATCCTGTGTCCGATTTACCCCATCAATTAGGTTGGTTATTACTCTGGGATCTTTGCCATAAGCTGGTAGAATATTTATATCAGGAGGTTCCGCTGTTATTTTTGAAATCTGAACAGGCTCTCCTTTAGAACTGAAAACTTCAATTCCATTAAGACCTACATAATGCCTGTCTCCCCATGTTGTTTCAATGTCTATCACTAAGTGCCGCCCATAAGGCAAAACAGGAATTTTGAAATCACTTCCATCGTCTGTCTCCACAGAGTTTTCTTCTTCTTGCCTTTTCAGTAGTGTTTGCAATCCATCTTTTCTCATTAGCTGATGCTCTCCAAGCCGGTTGATTTTCTGCTGATGGAGAAACTCATCAAAGATATCCCCTTGAAAATCCATATTAGAGATTCGTCCTCGATGAGAATAATTAAACTTCACCAAGGAGTTCCAGGACTCCTGGAGAGTATGTTCTTGCTCACTGTGCCATCTTGCTCTAGATGCTACACCCTTGATGGAGAAGTCTTCCTCTGAAAACATCACATAAGAATTTAACGTATACACAAGACTGGAAACAAACCACTGTAACACAAGTCTTGTTCGTCATATTTGTGCTCTGTTACTACTAAATTCTGTTATTATTTTTATATTCCTTCCCAATCATTAGTACCTCACGTCACAATTTACATCCTTCATCTAGATTTAAAGAAAGCCATTAATTGCAAATATTGAAATATTGAACATAAATAAATGAAACCAAGTTTAAGCTTGAAAAGGCTTGACTCCAGAATTTCATCATTAGCAAGTTTTAGAATCTAAAGTCTTACATTAAAATAAATAAATAAATAAAAATAAAGTTTCTGCAGGAAATGCTCATTAATAACTACACCCTACCTGCTTCTACTACAGTCTTCACTACACATTAGATTTGGAAGGTAGCAATCTAATATTTTGCTTTTATGCCCACTTCTATCAGAACTTTCTTGCACATATATCACATATTAAATATAGATAAAAACATAAATATTAAAATTTTCTCTTCTCCACTACTTTTGCATATCTTTCTAGCTGTGATACCCATAATCTTCTTAAAATAGGTTTATGCTTTTCAGTATAAACACACAGAAACAGCAGAGGATGCAAGTAAACACTAATTGTGCAGACTGACAGAAGGCGTAATTACTCAGTAAGACAGAAGTTTTTAGACAGCTTTGCCTCATTATCTCAGCAAGAAGAACTTTCATTAAATCTTTGTTTGGCAGTAGTGTCTGGATGCCTAACTTCTCTTTTTTGCTATCATCTAGATCTCTTAAAAATCTGCGTTAATTAACAGACTGTACTTGCATTGAGCAGGGATCTACTACTTGATCCAAGGATTTTGTTTAAACAGTTATTGGGTGGGTGTCAAATTAATTTAAACCTCCTGTTCGCATTTATGCAGAAATCCCAGATATCTTAAAATATGCAAAAAAAAAAAAAAAAAAAAAAAAAAAAAAAAAAAAAAAAAATCTCAAATACTAATGGCTACAGAGTCAAAAGGAGCTGAACTGGTTAGGTTTCTAAAGCCTCAGAGAGAAAGGGCAGTCGCTCTTGCCAAAACAGGTTGAAATCAGATGATGGGAAATTCCAGTGTAAGGGGCTGGGCGTGTTTGATACGAGTAGAAAGAAACAGGTTTATTTGTACAGCTGGTAGAAAAGACATAACTCCTCTGCAGGACACAGAAGGATAGAAATGAGAACTCTATATATGTAACATTTTAAGACAACCTCAAAATGCTTAGGGTATTTTATGCTTGGCAGTATTGATCAGTTATTTCTTGTATAACAGGTGGACTTCTATGTGTCTCAATTTCAAATATGTCTAAGTTTAAAGAAAAAAATAACAGAAGCTTATGTCATTAGTGTAATTAGTATTTATAAATGGAAAGAATTATCTTCCAACCTCAAGGAAGTCTTAAGCTTTATATCAGTGCAGCAAATCCAATAGTACCTCCTTCCACAAAAATACCCTTCCTAAATGTTTCCTTACTGCATGTGAAGATGGAGGATACTGCTGAGCAACCATGAAGAAACCACTGGACTGTCCATTTCCTCTTCCTACTCTGTATTTGTCTTGCATACCCTGTCCTGCCTGTATCTTCAACGGGCCTATTGCCTCTCACTAGCATCAGTGTAACATTCATAGTTGGAGTCTAGGGAAGAAGGATATCTAGAAAGATTATGCAATAAATAATTGCTTTAGTGTACTGATACTATTTGCTTTTATTCCAGCTGTAAGGGTTTTTGACTTTCCCATGTACGATTCCTAAGAAATATACTTTTCTATGTGTTTATAAAGCCCTGTATGTATGTGCCACACACAAAAAGTGAGACACCTCGTGAAAAATCTTCAGGCAGAACTGTTTCTTGCTCTCTCCAGTGAGTATTTTTTTTTTTTAAACTAAATACTATTATTTATTATTTAAAAAGAGAAATGCAACTGAAACTCCCTCAAAATGATTCCTAGAAAGATACTAGCTCTGAAGCACACAATACTGGGCTTGGGAAGGTGTAGAGGAGGAGGAAAACCATATACACAAACCACTGCTAAAGAGGTCCTTGAGCTTTGCAGGTTCATTTTTATAAATTCAGCACTAGATCCACATAATTACAGGCTCTCTTTGCTTTAGTTTCTGCCACTGCCTTTGGCAGGTACAGGACCCTGCACAAGGTGTTACTGTCTGCATCCTGGATGGTTAAGTGCTCTGGACTCCTTCTCTTTGTCCAGACTACTGAAATCCCAGTTTCCTGTTGCTAAGGAGAGGGACTATGGAAGGGACAGAAAGATTTGATCCATTTCTTATGAAAAAAATAAGATTAATTCTCATTCTATGCATCAAAAACCCATGTGTTATTCTAATCCTATTAATAGGTAGGATATGAGTAAGAGTATTAATAGATACAATTTAACAACCTACCTAAAGGTTTTGCCTCTATTATTCACACTCAAGTACTCTGAGAGCATTGGCCTGCAACTGATCTGTTTGCTTATGCTGATTTTTTAAAGCTGAAATTAGGCTGAGATTAGCTGAAGAGGTTCCATAAAATTGGTATCATGCTAATATTACACTAATATTGAAAAGTACTAAATACAATAATTTTGCTGACTTTTGACACTAATCTCATGACAAAAAAAAAGGACTTGTTCAATCGAAAAAAAAGGATATAGTCATTACTAGCAAACTTAATTTTATGGCATATAGGCCTCATCAAGTACTTTACCAGCTGTATTTCTCAGTCAAATGAGGCTTGTTGATTGTTCCACCTGGCAATTCTGAAGGCTACATAAAAGATACCCCTAAAACCGAACACTCAGAGAAGTGTCACAACAAGGAGGAAAATGCCATGTCACTGCTGGGCAAAGTTGGTAGACAATGCAGAGCAGTAAGTACTGTCCCAATCTACACACTGATCTGGATCATTTTGTAAAATGACCCCTGTGTTTCCGAAAAGCAGAAGCAATGGTTTGAAGAATACAAGCTTCCATGGATTAATGGATCTCTTCGGGATAATTCAGAGTAAACACAGAACCTACAAGGACTAAGAAAAGGAACTGACGGGGAGAACTGTGTCTAAGTGAAGAGAACTGTATCAGAGTGAAGTTATAAACTGAGAATACTCAGAGCGACTAAAAATAATTGAATGGAAAAAGGCTCTTCAAGAAAAGTGGTTAGAGGCCCAAATATTTTCCCCATTTTTCAGCAAGAGTGATGACGCAGGAAGATGATGGTAAAGTGGGTACTGGGAATGCAGCGGGGGTAATACCTTAGAGGAGCAAAGTACGCTCTCCTTGAGACCACCCTGGGGAGGCTGCTCAATTTCCATCCCAAAACAATTAGGGAGCAGATGATAACAGCAATTTTCAACTAAACTGTCGATGATACATTTTCTTCATATAAATGAAGAAAAGCAAATGCAACACTGAACAATTACAGAGCCATTGGCCAGGTTTTACTTCCATAAAAAGTCCCTGAGTGGATATTAAAGCAAATGGTTATCAAGAATGGAAATACATGCCTACTGCAGTAAAACGCAGAATAATATTGTCCCAATAGATTGCTTTAAGATTAACTTTTAACTTTGTTTTCAGAATCAGTAGGAACCATGCAGCGTTCCTAATCTATGAGTAAAAGTCATTTTAAATGAAGAACAACTGAGATCAGAACACAAATTTTAAAGCAGATGGGTAACTACGTAAAAGGAGGATATGATCTGTATGCGCAGGCTGGAGATTAAAATCTGGCCGTTCCCTACTCCCCACCCCTTCTCTAGGAATACAGGATCCAGACTGGCAGCAAACATACCCATTTCAGAGAATTTCAGTCATCTGTACATCATTTTCTAAATCAAATCACTGTCCGTACATATACTCGCAGGATATACTCACAATCCCTCGCAAATCCACACAATTTACCTAGAGAGGATGCTAAATAAACAGTAACCCTTTTAAAATATCAAAGGTTGAAAACTTGAGGATGAGCAGATACAGAAAGGTATTTGACAGTTAGTGGCTTTCTACAGCTGCAAAGCACTTCCACAAGATGATTTCCAGTGGGAGGCTAATGGCTTTCTAACACACACAGGCTACATCCAGAGCTCCATTTCTCCTGTTGTCACTCCTTAACGGAAAGCGTAGAGCATCTTGGCAGTAAAGGTCAACGGCAGAAGGTTTACAGTATTTGGCATTCTTTTCAGGGTCTAAAATTTATTGTTTATATTGCAGTATGTCAAGGAATAGGGATATTCCTGCAATAAACTCTACCTATATATAAAGACTATTCCACTTGCAGACGCATTCCTAGCCTTCCACATGCCTGAAGGGATTATATGATGGATGCTACTCAGACAGTCCAGGAACTAATGACACCTCAAATGTGCATCCCCTGCAGGTCTAGGAGAGGTGTCTTGAATCACCAAGCTCCATGTCCTGCAAGCAGCACACACTGTACCATTTCTTTCGTAACTATGCTGAATTATACCTCGGATAACACTAGCGGAAGACCAAAACACCTCACCACAAATCCTTTCTTCTACTTCTGCTGCGCTAAACCCAGTTCTCATTGCTCTAATTATGAACAGCAGTCCTATTTCCTTGCTGCAATCATGCACTTCATTTCCCTGATCATTCTAAAAACTCTCTTCTGTATTTGTTCCACTTGGTAATCAGTTTTCCTGAATATGGATAATCAGAACTACAAAGTTTTTCAACTGAAATCTCATGAGTGCCTGTCTCGAGATGTTAACATTTTCATAACACTAATAGAAATACCTCTGCTGCTACATCCTCAAAGTGCATGCTATATTCATGTCTGCATGTCACTAGCATTTCATAGTCAGACTGTGATCAACTAATCAGCTAAGATCCTTCTCTTCTTCAGTCATTTGCAACTGATTATTCAGCTTACAATTTAATTTTCTGTTATTAGTCCCCAAATGACCTTGCAACCAGTATTACTGAATTGCATTCCATTTATATTACCACAGCCCTCAAGTACATCTTTCTGTGCAATTTTTCAATCCTCTTAACTCATAACATACCAATTTATGTGATTTGCAAATTTTAATCAGCATATACTTCCATCAGCATTTTCTTTGTACATTGAGGTAGTTATTGAATAAAAAGTGTATGGCTTTTAGAGCAACATTAGCTCAAGCTAAGCAGGCATGTACATGGGATTTTTAATTTCTGTTTTTCTTGTTAGTCTTCATGTAAAGATCCAACATGTACTGGGCAGTTGCACCAGGGCCTGTGCAGCCTCCCCTTTGTCACATATTGCTGCTATAGGGAAACTGCAGTTCCCCTAGCCCCGTATCAATTAAAATCCACCATTCTTAAGGAAACACTTAAAACTGTTTTATGCTCCCTCAGCTCCACTTTGGAGATGGCTTTACCCTGTACAGTACAGTACAAATAGACCAAAAGTAGTTAGGTAGCAGGTTATTTTGCCAGGAAGAAACACACATTGGGAGTTTTATTTTCAATTTTTCCATAAGTCTTAAGCACTAAATGACTAAGCTTGCTCTGAGCAAAAGTAGAAGGGCATCACAATGAGAAACCTGATAACCCTCAGGTGAGAGTTTACAGTAATACTCCAAAATCATTACCACTAACACTGAATGGAAATTATTACAGTGGGACTTACTCAGTTTCCCTAATGTCAGAAAGTTTTTAAACCAACAGATGTAGCATAAAGTGTGTAAAACTGATACCCCAGGCTTTGCTGAATGGGTGGGTGAAGGCAAAATAGTATTTAATCTCTCTACTTAAACAATTCTTTTTTTGTTCTTTGGGGTGTGATTTCTAATATACTTATAAAATACTGTTTTTTTTTTTTTTTCCCCCACACACAGAGCAAGAGAAGAAAATTGAAATATTTTAAGGTTAGGAAAAACTGTTTTCCTCACCTTTGTCCAGTAACCTCACACAGTACCTGCCACAGAATTTTAAGTAGAATTCCTGCATGTCTCCTGTCCTGTTTCTAGACTTTTATTTCATTTTAGAGAATATAATCCAGTAAGAGAAGCTTTTCATGCCATATTGTGATTTGGTCAAATCTGCTGCTTTTAATGTAGGGAAATCACTTACACTGCTTGTCACAGATCCCCCAGTTAAATTATATATTCTATGTGCTCCAATTATGAGTAGGTTTCCACTCTTTAACATAAGGCAAAATCTGATTAAAGGATTTATGAAATAAAATATATCACAAAATATGATGAATGGCACTGAAACAAAGAAGTGGGAGATTTAGGTCTACACAAGGCAAAGCTGTGTAACACAGCTCTGAGATTGGCCTGCAAGCTTACACAAATCCCCTCCATCACAGAGAGAAGGCTGAGAATATGACAAGTTTAGTTAAAACAGAAACCAATATCAAAAAAAAACCAACTTCTTCTCTTCTGTAAAGCATATATCAGAGTAAGAGTGCAAACACTGCAGAAGTTTTAGAGTTCCCTCTCACCTAGGCAGTCAAATTCTAAAGAAGAAAATCAAAACACCTCATCTGTTTCTGCTTATAAAGCAAAATAAGCAACCCGGAGGTTGAGAAAAGTTATTCGAGCACATACAAGCTTTAACTGCTTATGCTATTCCCTTTTTTCTGGATTTTATACCACAAAGAGCAAACCACCACACCGTAAGAAACTTTTTGATGAAGTGGAACCGTTGCATGCTATCACCTTGTATAGCTAGGGCCAGGGACACCATTGGCAACTCTGAGGAGAGACTGATCTCTTTTAGTCTTGCTTTTAAATACCATTAACAAACCCCAAATCTATGGGGTTAAGTCTCTTGCATCTGCCAAGCTGCCTAGCTTGACATGCAGTCATTCATGCAGGCTTGGTTTTTAATGAACGTTTGGTGTTCATTAGCAGGGATAAAGCAACACTCATCAGGATGGCCAAGAGAGGCAATCTTCTAAAGCAGTATTAAAAACAGGAGCAGTGTGCTCAGACTCCATAAAGAGAATTTGACGTAGGTTAGTCCTCAATGAAAAAGTAAAACCAATAAGGGCTGCCCTCGGTAGTCATGCTGTAACTGATCTACTGTTATTAAAAAAAAAAAAATCCTTTTTGTTATACTTAGTATAATGCTTCTCTGCCTCAAATGTCTTTGTCCAGTAATCCTTATTCTAGGGTCCCCATAAGAGTGCACATTGTACTGCTTCTTAAAGAAAGTCTGTAAATTTGTGGTGTAGTAGGCCACACAAGTTTCAGATTAAGGATTAGCTTGGATATCCGTATCTTATTTCCCCATACTGTGTAGACAAAAATAAGATAGCTGCACAAATAAGGTGAAAGAGAAACACGAGTAGAAACTGCAGCAGGCAGTAAACATTCCCATTGCAAAATACATACCTACTACACAATGAAAAATTTACTCACTACCTCCCTCATGGCCATTCTACCTCAATCTTTCTGCACATTTTTACCAAAAATATTTGTTTATCGGTAGGACAGTCATTTTATAGAGCATAATTATAAAATAATAAATATTAAAAATAAAACTCTGTATTGCATCTTCTCCAAACCAATTTTAAAACACTAATTCAGAATATATTTTTTTCTGGGGGGCGAGGAGGAAATAAATAATCTCATTATCCAGAGATATTCCAGAAACAAAAATATGCAAAAGTGCTTGTAATGAGATTGCTACTGTGAGCTCTTACCTTTGGGTGCTGAACCCCCTTCGACAAGATTTATCGTGTTTACTCCCTCCTTTCTTCCATATTTGACACTTCTCCTTCCACTCACAGGATTCTCTAAGTTGCAGCCATGTTTGTTAGAAAGATGCTCCAAAATGTCCAAGCCACCATCATCTTTTCTTGGTAGCATTTCTAGCCTTTCATCTTTGTTTGCATTTCTACTACCAGGTCTTCCTAATTCATTTCTCTGACATTTGACATCCTCATTAGTCAGACCTGAAATGTTTTTCATGCTTCCATCAGACGATGTTTGAAATCTCAACCCTAAGCAACGTTCTGTAGCCAGCCAGGAAGGCTTCTGCTTACTGCAAACACCTTGAGTATTCTCTGTTACTTGGGATGATGACTGTAACCAAGGAGGAAGCGCACCTGTAGATTCAGATCGTTTTCTTCCCATCAGCTTTTCTATTTCCTCACTCAAACTAATTTCTTCATCAGATGGAATATGCTCCGTAACCTTTGTTACTTCCCCTTCTTTGGTATCTTTCATACAAACATGAGATGGTAACACTTTTAGACAATCCTCTAACTCAGTCAAGTTTTCCTTCATAAAGCTGACTGAGTTCATCTTACCCTCAAGGTGACTTTCCTCAGTCAGTGAGTTCTGGTATAGTGAAGTACTGTTTGGCTGTAGGTATTTTAAATATAGGTCCTCATTACTGTCTGTGACTCCAGCTGTACTCCCTTCCTTCCTTTCATTTGAAGGATGTGCAGTGACACCTTGTCCATGATGTGTAAGGTCAATTATAGTGCTACAATTGGTGATGAGATCTCCAGAGCCTCTCTCTAATTCACCATCAAACACCAGGTTTTCATCAACATACAGCTTCACTTTCTTTGCTCCTATATCAAGATCCTGTGGAAACAAAAATATGAACTTTTCCATTACGCTATTCAAACATTAGATATCACTGTTCTGAAATGCTAACATCTGAACATTTAATTAACATACAGAAGAAAAGCAATAAAAACTCATATCAGTAACATGCTTTTTTATCTGCTTACTAATGAAAAGTTCTAATAAGTTGAAAATACTGTGAAATTTTATTAAAGATCATCCTAGGCACTAGTGTGAACCATTTTGGCAGCCACCTACAAAATAAAGGTTTAAATATTTATAAGCCAAGCTTAAATATAATGGCATTTCATCAGGAAGTACATTCCAAAGGCATCATTTGGTACAGCATCTTTAAGACTTATCACTGCCATGACACATAAGGTATATGCCGAGCAGGTACCCAGATCAGTTAAAGAGTTACAAAAATAGAGGTCTGAAAAGGGCATTTAAAAAACAAACACCAGACACCCACAAAATACACACAAACATCCCATCTCCTTGCTTTGAAGAAAGTGCATTATATCATAGCAAAGAAATACCTAATCAATCTGTTTTTCTACTGTTTTTGAATAATAAGAATAATAAGCTTATTCCAATCCTTAACTAGAGTTTTAAGTTGAAGGCCTTTATCACAAACAAACATAAAATTCACAAATTAATCTCTTAAATTCCCTGTTTCTGTGGCACCTGGATTTTTTCATTCCACTAAATTTGAAATTTAGTCTCTTTACCATATAACTTTCTCTCCCTCTTAAAGAAAAAAAATGATATCTCCAAAGAAAAAAGATGAAACCAAATCTTTCTGCTGTCTCAATTTCTGTAATGTGTCATCATACGTAGTCTTTAAAAACTTTATTCTTTCTACATTTTTATGGAAATTGGGGTTTCTTGTACTTGAAGCCTCAGTTTCATCCCCCATGGTCATCTCAAGGAAGTCAGTCCTCCCTGAATACTGATTTAGTTTCCGCCACTCACAGCCTTCCAAATCATTTTTTCCTTCACTCTCAAGTATGTTCACATGCCTCTTGTTACTCATTCTTAAATACTTTCTATGTATTCTTAAATACATTGTCTTCACAGTTCTCACTCTACTACTTTCCAAAGAGTAACATGTATGAGAAATGTTAAGACAAACCAGCCAAATCTATGGATATTTCTAAGATAGCAAAGACAGAAAGACAGACAGAACTGGAAAAGGCAGTAAAGAGATGATGGCCCAGAACACCAGCTATACACAAACTTCCAGTAGAGCAGCTAATGAAAAACCTCATGCACCAAAATTCTGAGCATGCTGAGGCTTAAGGTGGAAAAATATGAATAGATCCCAGAGATTCAAAGAACAAAGAATGTGCAGAACTCCACTTTTTCATATGCCCTACCCTGTTCCGCACTTGCAGTAAGGTGAAGAGGAAAAGTTGACACAATATCCTGTTGCAAATCTACTGTTGTTCCTGTACAGGGATGTTAGAAAAATCCCCTTCTTTGTAGGGCAGCTTCTTGATGAGGCTGCTCTGAAAATCTGCCTCGAGAGTAGTTTGATCAAGAAGCTTATTCTCATGAGTAGGTTCATCAAAAGCCTACAAGCACACATTCGAGACAAAGGCAGTTATTTTCCTCCCAAAACAGTAATTAGAAAGACACAATTTCTTAGAAGAGTAAGCAGATATATTGTCAGGGAACGTGGAAATATTTAGTGAAAATAATCCTACTGTTTCTCTTGGCAGTCCTTCTTGGCTTATACCTTCAGCCCTGAAAAGAGGCCAGCTGGGAAAGCGCTTTCCCATCAAGTGGCAGAGACAGCTTTTCTTGTCACCCAACAGGGCTATTTAGTTTTGTGAATGGAGAGCAAAAGCTTGAAGCCAGAGGCACTTTTCCCAAGAATTAAACACGGAGAAAGGACTGAAAGTTTCTTCTCTGCCTCTCTTCTCCTTAGAAATGTGAAAAAGGAGGAATAAAAAAAACAAGCCAAAAGATAGAAAAAAAAAGTTCTTGTATAAACTTAACTCCGCTGGAAATATCCTAGTGTGAGCAAAGCTCCAGTTTAGGCAAGAAGTGAAAAACTGCACCCTAAAGGCTGAAAACACTTTCAACTCTAGTAAATGAACACTGGAAAGAAATGAAGATGGCAAAATGAAGCGTTCAGAGATCTTCCTTGTCATGCACTGAATCAATATATCTATGATAATGAAACAATGTGACTGCTACGGTCCCTTTCAGACCTCCTTTTTTTGCTCTGAGGCTCTAGCTCAGACAGTCCAGAAGCATTGCTCTGATTTTTTTTTTTTTTTTTTAAGGATTTTTTGGAAAAAAAAAAAGTCTTGAAGAATTAGTTGGGCATCTCTCATATTGCTTTTGAGGGAGAGAGAGGAAGCTATAATAAAGGGTTTAAAAATAAATAAATAAAAATTCAAAGTAATATAGGTCTGAATTTTCATTAGCAGAAAGAGATAATCATATTTTTGTGGTGGATTTTTTTTTTTTTAAAACACTTCTCAGATAAAGATTCCTTATGAAAATATATAGAACTGACAGAACTATTTTGTATTAGTTTTTCAAATTATGGATACTGAACCCTTTATTTAATCAGTGTAGACTGCTGCATGACTACTGAAATCCATGGGATTATACTTCTAACAGATTTTAGAGCCTCTCTCACAGCAGTTTGTTTAAAAATAAATCAATAATAAATTTAAAAAGAGGCCTTGAAACATGAAAATAATTTACTTATTTCCTACATTACATTCAATGTTTGCCAGCAAATCAAACACAGGCTGTAAAAGCAGCAATCCTTTTCACATCCTCTACTTATCACAGAACACACTGTAGACCAGATTTTAACAGAAAAATGTTATTCCAGAAAATAAATGTAAAGCATATTATAATACATTTGCTTAAGCTATTGCTTCCACAGCTTTTTCCATATGTATGAATTAACATATGTGCACATATAAAAACATGTCTGAGCGCAAAATCAGGAGGATAAAGCATCTTATCTGTAATCCAGAACAGAAAATCCTCTTTGATCCAGTACCTGGGGTATTTTTTTTTCTTAACATCACAATGTACAAATGAGAATAATTTCCACAGGGAAATTCAAATACAAAAACAAGGCACCATCTGCCATGAGATGCCTCTCTTGTAATACAAGATTATATCTTTTATCGTGCATTTGTAATGAGTATACTTTGGAATTAAGGCAACAAAACCCAAAGAAAGCAACAGCCAGCCAACCTATTTACACATGTATACTTGCATGAGCATGTATACAAAGGTAAGTGTGTGTGTGTGTGTACATATAAACACACAACAAATAAAACAAATATTTCTTTATATTCTGATAAAATGTCCCAAACAGTCCTGAGCATTAAGATGCACTTACCTTCGTATCTTTATTTCTCACCACTGTACAGAATTAACTGACACAATATGCAATCTTTTTTTAATCTCTTTAGAGAACTATAATAGCTGTGGAAAGAATGCTATCTGTGCCTGTGACAAACATTAACGCTTACATTGCTAGCAGCTTTAATCAATACAACAAGAAAATACCACAGCAGACAAGGAAACTTCCCATTTCCCCTTTAATTAGAAAACAATACATATTTTTATTTCATACTTTTGGAAATAAGATCAAGCCGAGCACAAGGCAGAGATACACATAGAAGAGTTGAGAATAGACTACTTACACTAAGAGTTGTTGTGTTGTAATTCCAGATCTTGATCTTGGATATACCAAAGTCACGTGACTGGGTAGGATTGCGGATAACAAAGTAAAGCTGAATGGGCGGATAGAAAGGGCACATCCAAAGGAAGCTCTCCTTTGCAGTCTAAAAACACACACAGGAAGCCTCATTTAATACTCCTTCTCCACAGAATATTTTGATTAATTTGCCCTCCCTCCCTTCTGTCTAATAAGCCAAGCAGAAAAGTAACCACTGGATAACACATACCAAGTTAAAAGCAAAACCTTAACCTCATTTTCAAGCAGTAAATCCAGTGCTCCCGCATGCCACGAAGGCAGCCCACGACAGCCGGACAAGGAGGTTGCGGTCTGCTGCCTGCCGGCCCAGCGCGGGTCCGCATGCTCTTAGCGACACACGGCCGGCCATGCTTTGGAGCTGCTGGGTCAGAGTAAGCCCCGTTTATTTTAATCATATTAAGCAGCTTTGCAGGCTCTGATGTGGATCACTAAGCACAAAGACATCGTATAATTGTTTTTCAATTTACAAAAGTGCTAACACTTCTATTTTACCCTCTACAGAATAGGAGAACCTGAAGAATTTTATTTCACTGCCTCCATTTTGGCTTTAGACATGCAACTAATTTCAATTACAGACCTACTCCTTACACATATGCAGAAGTCTAAGCTAGACATTTTTCTAAACTCATGACACAAACTCTATATATGAATTTTACAGACAACAAACAATCAGGAGAGCTTACAGCACAAAAACATGCTTAATTCTTGGCTTTGGTCTTAAGTGATATCTTTGCATTTTCAGAAACTGCGGAAAAGGATCTTTTCACAACCACAAACCATAAGTGGAAAATAAACACCTTGTTTCAAAATTAAAAAGAAAAAGCATGAAGGTTCTTTCGGGAAGGGGATGGATTGGAATTTGTGCACGTGTATATACAGATAAGCAATGAAAGGGACAAGAAAAGGAGTGACAGAAGAGTGTTCCAAGGAAGGGACAGCTACACGTATGAAGTTCGTCCAAAACCCAACAGGTTATTTATAAGCAATTGCAGTACTCCAGTATTTGCAACTACCTATTATAGGTAAGTTTCAGGTCTCTCCTATGACTAAAAGCTCTGTGTGCATGTGTGTGTGTGTGTGTGTGTGTGTGTGTGTGTGTGTGCACATGCAAAAGTTGAAACATCTTTGGATATACAATTGCAGAGTACTATCCCTCATGTCTGGTGGAGCATAGTGGCATATGGCGAACTCTCAGCTACCTCTTAGATGCTGAATATTAAAATTCTTGATGTCAAATGCTACTTCAAAAACAAATAAAGAGAAAGACACAAAGTGTACATGTAGACAGTTCAAGTGCTCAAGGCTTAAGGCAATCAAACTCGCAGGCATTTGAGCCTCTGGCACCCTTTCAAAAGATCTGACATCAGAAATTCAACTCATTATTTACACAGGGTAGCAAATGTAAGTCTACAAGAATGGGTGCAGGGGGAAAAAAGCACACAAAAACACCCCCTTATTTTCAATAAGGGTATGTCTGTATTTACACACAAACATACACTTAAATGATCAAAGATGAGTTTTATCAATGTCAAAGTGGGTTTTCCACAAAGCAAGTTATGTTAATGGTGTCCCTTTTCCTCAAAATATGATTTGTTTGAAGATTCACTTATTTGTTGTTTTATCTACTACATCCCACAACCTTCATCTCTAATCTGGCTGGAAACATTACCTTTTCTCTCTCTCTTTTTTTTTTTTTTTTTTAAAGTAGTACACATATCTAATTCTCTATCCAAATTATATCATCTCTGATGCAATACCTTTCTAGCATCAAGACAAGATACTACATTACAGCAAATCAAAGGAATACATTAATCAATGAAATATAAAATCTCATTACCTTAAGAATAATGGGATATATGAATATATGAGAAATGCGGTGGATAACGGCTTTATAATGGATTTATAATTATATTGCTATATAATTTATAGTTACTAGAAAGTCTGAATCATTACTAGTTCTAAGTAAAAACGTCACCCATCAGAGATTATGGTCTTTAAATAAGAATGGGTGTTTACAGCATCCAAGCTACAATTTCCAAGAGACAGTAAGATGTTTCACGTGAGAAATATTTATCTTGAAATACCTTCTTTCCAGCTATCTTACAAGTAAAAGATTATCACCAGTGCAAAGTGAGTTAAAACTTCCATTTTCAAATTCACAAGTCATTTGGTATCCTCACCCACTAAGATCATACCCATTTTTACTAGGTTTCAAGCTCTGAAATATGGAGACTTTTGAATATTTTGCTTTATTGACCAGTGAAAGGAACGCAGGGAACCTGTGGCACAGATAAAGGCCTGGATGAAACCCTGGCTGCATGAAGGGATATAGAAATTCATTAGTGTCTTTATACAAGGACCTTATGTCTCCTCGTTATACCTTCTAACAGAGAAGCCTCACGGCCTTTTTCTTTTGTCATGCTATATACTTTGCTCAGCCCCTTGTTTAAGGATATCCACACACACACACACACACACCCCTTATCCTTCCAGGGTCCTTCCCAAGGTATGTGCCTCCCATAGCTTCAGGTGACAAGAATTACTAAAGATTATTAGCAAGCTTATTTTAAATTAAGTGAAAGTCCCTGTGTTCTTAACATTCCATGATCATTTTCTACAGATCTATTACAATTATATTCCAACAATTTAAAAACTGAACATGCCTGTTCAACAAAGATCATACCACAATACATATATATAAGGGAGGCAGCTAAAGCTGCATTCTTCCAGCTGTCTAGTGACATACATCAGAACCCTTACTCAAATTAATTGAGTTCTGCTCTAAAAGAGAATTTAAAAGAGAATTATGACTGACTTCAGTCATCTTGTCCAGGAAGCTTTATTTTGCAAATAATAAATAGTTGTATTTTTAAAATTATCAGATAGCTGTCATGCAGTCATGCTAGAAATGCAATCATGTTTAAAAAACATAGCAATAGAGTATTAAACAAACACAGTAGTTTTTTACATCCAGGAATAAACTAGCTTACGTGTAATTTCTTATTGACCAGGCGACACAAATCCCCTGGATAGTCAGTATTTCGAATGTCCACATCATGAGGAGACACAAACATCTTATCGTTACATAAATCAAAGAACTCCACCTCTCTCAAGCCCACGTGTACTGGATTTCCCCAGTTAGAAAGAAGTTCCATAGTCACGTAGATGGCATCCCGAATATCCAAGCTGGTTGCAGTCTGGACCTAAACAAAATATTATGGTATACATTAGAATGACAAAACAAAAACTACAACAGTTGCAATATTGAACAATCAGAAGAAAAAAAAGTAAAAAAAAAGGAGACTTAAGGAAAACCTGGTAATATTCATTTGGAATCATTCTACACTCTACTAGTTCTGCCCCATATCAACTAGGGAGCCTATGGCAGAGTGGAAAAAAAAAAAAAAAAAAAATTTCAACCTCTTTGATTCCAGTCCACTCCAAAACCTAAAGAAAGAACAACTCTTTGTTGTCTTATTCATTTATCAGCCTGATAAACATAGGAAGTAGAATGTTCTACTCTACAAATGATGTGTGAACTGTGATTACCAACTGTTATATTAAACTTAGAGGTGCGAGCCTTTTGACTCATAGATAGTAATGTTTGCTTTAGGATGCAACTAGCAGACTTCACTGAAAGCATGAATTAACGAACATCCCTAAATCAAGACAGACTTTAGAAACAGGTAAATAGTATGTTTATGACCAAGTTCTGCAAAGGAGGAAGAGCAACCTAAATGACATGAAAACATGAGCGAGGTTTTCAAGAGGCTTCACTATAACATGGGAGAAAAATATTTGTTACATTAAAGAGGACAATTATGCAGATACAGTTGACAGTAATTGTGGACTAGAGAAATCCTTTATGTTCTCTTCTACCTCAAGAAGAATTCCCTATTCATAAGAAAAGATCACTTGATATCATCAAATAAGAAATAAATTAAGAAGTATCAGTTGTTACGCTCATTCACACAAACCCCCTCTCTTGCTGCGCAATCTTCTTCACATTTTTCATCAGGTAGAAATAAATCCTTTTCACACACAGAACGCCTCTCAATCTCCTGAAGAACTTTCAGAAGTTTCTTCTGTTGCCTGCAACACATACACCCTTTAAGTATTGTTTTTTCATAAATCATTTATATTTAACAAACAATTTTGCCAGTGTGAAAATAAAGACAAGATGAAACCCGTTTTGACAGTGAAAATAAAGACAAGATGAATCCCCCACATGCCAGGAACCCCTGCACAGAATGGCAGCCGTCTCAGCATCCCATCTTAGATGCAGAGTCTGCTTAAGAGGTTAGGATCCAGTTCTCTGCTACACCTGAGGTGGTCTGAGAAGGTTACGTAAAGGCATCCTTAGAGGGAGATGATGGCAGTTCCCAAATTCACTGGCAAAGGCTGGATCCTTCTCCATATTTCTGCCACTGCTGGTATGAAGTCTTCTATATCCGAGGACAGTCAGGTACAGTGGTGGTCAAGACTGAGAAGTGTCCCCCAAACAGGAAGCTAACCTTAAAAATATATACCTGCTTCCAAAAAGACTTATTCTTTCAACAGCTTTTGTGACTGCAGTTGTTGTCTGACTTTTTTCCAAAGGTTCAGCCGTTGCAGAAACAAAAACAGATGAAGCAGGAAACGTCTATGTAAGAGAAATGAACATTGCTCATTTATGTTTTTCTCTGCCTACACAAAATGAGTATTAGCCTGCAGCTTTGGACTAAGTGAGTATTTGGAACCAGTTCCAGCATCAGCTAACTGTAACTAACTGGTAACTCTGTACCAGCTTAAACACTTCTCATAGAATTTGTCTTCATTCGTAATGACCGCCAAGACTGCAGCCTGAATTCTTATGCAAGGAGAGTAAAATAATTTCTAGTGACTGTTAAAAATATGTATGTTTGTATGCAGTCTCATTTTGGACGTGTGGTGGGGCTAGGAGTTAGCCAAGACTCTTATCTGCCTAAGCATCCTTCTTCCTGGACCCCAAGAAAAATGCCATAAATGTTTTTAAATCTCTCTACCACAAAGTTGTTTTTATCTAAAGAAAATCACGGTTATTGACTTAAAGCATAGTGACATAGAGTCCAGGTCAGACAAAACATTAAAAACAGATATGAACAAATGTCTGCTTGCTTACCCTACCCTTGAAGGAGAATCCCTACCTTCTGGTTGGCTCTCAATTTTATGACCTGCAGTCAACTAAAATGAGCAACTTGGAGAATGCTGTATAAAAGTGAGGCTCTCAAACATCAAAACAGAAAATCTAAAGCAGATTAGACTAGAGAAGCTTTGCAAATTACAGGTTTTGCCCTGTAATTTATGTCCTCTCTTTTTGTTAAAGTAACTGAGTTATTAGTTATGCACATTAAATTTAGCCAGAACTGTCAGTACAAATCTCCTGATCATTTGATTTAACACATAGGAAG
This sequence comes from Crypturellus tataupa, assembly GCA_034781795.1. Taxonomy (NCBI): domain Eukaryota; kingdom Metazoa; phylum Chordata; class Aves; order Tinamiformes; family Tinamidae; genus Crypturellus; species Crypturellus tataupa. The sequence goes on along the minus strand of JAWLRI010000217.1, from coordinate 6,462,463 downwards.
GTCTGCTCTAAATCTGAAAGGAATGAAGAGGTGTTCGCTGGAAAAATTCCTAATTGCTTTTAAACGTGGGTATTGAAGATAAGAAATGTACACACAGAGGTAGCTACAAACAACCTACACTAGCTCCCCCTCACTAAGCCAAAAGTGTACATGACAGCTCTGATGTAGAAGCAGAACATGTATCAACAGGGAACTGTTCCCACATTAATGAGTTCAACGGGAAGGTAGAATTTATTGGCATGGGAATCACACATCATCTTAAAAAGTTTCCAGAAAGAAAAAAACTTAAAAGCAACGATAAGACTGGTTTTGCAAGTGTGCACTTGTCTGTACAGATGCATCATGTGACTGGTCTGTCAGTTGTTCACTGATCCCTGAAATAAAGGGAATACTGTGAAATGATCTCCTTCCTTGAGGAAGGAGATTTTAAAAACACATCCTATGGAAGAATAATTCCAATTCAGTTAAGAGTTTGATACATCACTGTTCCTTCTTACATAGTCTTAAACATACAAAAGACTAATGGATGTTTAAGGAAAAAGTCTTTTTTTGCTACATGATCAAGGGTCCCTTCTCTGCAATTTGCCATACCTTTTCATGGCTTGTGGAAATAGACTGCCTTGGCAAATCTTTCTGCAATGTTTCATTTTCAATTTGCATAGCTTTAATAACAGCAGAAACAGAGAACTCGGGATCCTTCTCACACACATTCTTCCGAGCAGCTGAAAGTGGCCTTTCTGGGCGACTTAACGGTCCTGCCAACAAAAGCAGCAAGGAATATCCATCAGTCCCACTGTACGAGTACAGCACATTACAGCAGCGTACATTTGAAACACACACTTCAGCTACTAACAGAGGGCTTAGCTAATAGCCTGTAAACAGCCCAAGCACAACTGAATTGCTTCAATTTGTTTTTACATTAAAATTCCTGGTCACATCTACTCTAGACAACAGCTGAAACAGTGTCATTAAGAAAGGGAAAACTAGCAACTCAGAAACATGGGATTTCTATATTTTAAAATGCTTCTGTATTTGCTTTGTTCAGTATTTAATGAAAAATTTGTTAAAAAATGTTGAATATATATACATTTTAAGCACATTAGACTCACTTAAATTATAAATATTCAGCTGTTTTTGAAGAATCCCAAGTACAGCAAAACCAAAGAAGTCAGAAATTGCTATTTCTAAGACAAAATAAATTAACTTTGTCACCTAAACAGCCATCAAAACATCCATATACCATCCCAGTCTTCCCACACACACGACAGAGAAGTAAAAACATCACAGGCTGGAAATTTCTTTTTTTAAAAGAATAAAATTGAACAATAGTGAATTTAAGACTAAATGTCATAGAAGTACAGTTGTATTCAAGGATTTCGGAGTCAAGAGAATAAAAAACTCATTGTACGGACATTAAACTCGAGCAGAAGTGTTAAACATGGTTCATATGACATCATGCTTATAATGGTACAGCAAGAAAGTAAACTGCTGGTGGAAACAAGTAACAGGAACTGAGCTTTCAGTGCATTCCCCCTCAGCCCTAAGTCATCCTCAATAATAACCACATACTTCCAACAAGCATTAGTCATCCTTGCAAATCCAGGGACAGAACAAAGTTCTTTCTGTTTTTCTATACTACACTACCCTCTGTCAAAGCAAATGACAGTTGGACTGAAGCAGTTCTAAGCATCACTGTTAAAACTTGACAAAAAAAAAAGCTACATCTATCTTTGAAAAGTGGTCAGAACAAGCACCTGCCCGGACACTGTCGAGAGAGTCCCAGGAGTAACATTTTTTCCCCCTCTAAAGGCAAAGAGAGTTAGCTGTATCTTCAAAATGATGTTATCTAGTCCAGAAAGAAAAAAAAATCCATTACGATACCAGATAGAGGCTTATCTACTCCAATGGAGACCAATATGTAGCGTTCAAGGTGTAAATTAAGCATAGTCCCAGCCTAATGGTTAGTCAGCCTTAGCAGTACCATAGGCAAATACAGCAGGCAGATCATCCTTCCAACCAAAGTAAAAAGGATGTCCATGGCAAGCCAGTCCAGAGCACAGGCCTGTTTGTGAAGACTGCTGAGCACAAAGAATTGGACACAGAGTCACAGCACATTCCAGATGTGGATGTTGCTGAATTCTAACTGCATGTAACCACTATTCAAGCATATATATAAAATGACACTAGCACCATTTGCTTGCTGCTCTGACCAAGGTTGCCTCACAGTGTCTGTCTTTGTGCTCAGCTGTCATCCATCTCCTCAGAGCAGAAACTGACACAGATTTTGCATGCAGTGGGAAAACAGTTTTCCTTTCTTGTTATAAATGTTTTGTGTTAAAATCTTCCACAAAAATGCCAGAGACCTCTGTGAGTACCGAAAAGATTAAGTCTCTAATACAGAAGCAGAAAATACAGTGAGAATAAAACTGAAAGCAAGAAGAGAGTCCTATGCTGTGGGTGCAAAAGTAAAGGAAGATTAAGAGGCAGGAAGATTAACATTAAAATACACAGGCTGTGGACTCTTACATGGTGCTACTGAGTCAGAACTCTTGAGGTAATACAGACAAAAAAAAATGGACAACAAGCAATAAAACAGAAACAAAAAACCACTCATGACAACAAATGCGTGTAGAAATTACACCTGAGCCAAAGAGGAGTAAAGGCATGAAAATGCTCCTTATTGACATTATATATTTTCATTTCTTACTTGGGTGAGTTTTTTCCTGTCTTTCCTGCTGCAAACACTCAGCAGACAGTGGTCGTGTGATTTCATTTTTTACCACAATTGGTCTGACGGGAATGTACGTTTCAGCATTATCCTTTCTTTTTGCAGAGAAGACTCGGACTGGCTTCACTTCTGCAAGGTAATAAAGGAACAGAGATAATCAAATTCAGAGATATTTAGGAGCAATCAGCTAGGGAAAACATATTGGACCTTAAAAAATAAAGTTTTTCCACTTCAATTATATGGGCATAGTTAAAGTGACAACATCCACCTCCTTTTCCTTTTGTTGACACTTTATTAATGTAAAAGTACAGATGCATGACTCGCACTGACTCAATGAAACAAAATATATCATTACAAAATACATTAAACCAATATATCTATTTCTGCAACAGAAATTTAACCTGCATTACTGTCAATAAATGTAGAAAAAGAACAAGGAGCCCTGAGTCACCTATTAACATAAGACAAATTAAATTTTTAAAACATAAACTAAAATTTAATCTTCCTTAAAAATGTCAAAGGATAGAGGGCTGCCTGGTAGAGTTTGCAACAGAGTACTCTTGTTTGAGAATATTAAGACCTCCACTGCAGGCATCAGAGCTTGAAAACTTCTCTCTGGAGGAAAATAATTTACTGTCTAAACATCTTGATCCAAATTGCTGAAGTAAAAGCAGCAATGCGCTGGGAACAGCTGCGAGCTACCAGAATAGACACAGGGGCACTGAATGAGAATTTGCCACATGAGATCCCGCTAACATCCTCCTCTTCACTGTTACCTGCTTCTATAGCACTTGCCCTATTACACAGAATAAAGTCCTCCAGCACTGAAGGTGACAAGGAATGGCTGAGCCAAACTTCCCTCAGATTGCATTAGGTCAAGTATGTAGTCCAAGCTGCCCAATGTCCTTCTCAGGACAGGGAGGATACCAAACTTCTCCAGCATCTACCCAATCTAAGGAGACTTCCATTCTACACTAATAGATTTCAGCTGCTGGCTTTGACCAAAGTGAAGATATGTCCCTCCCCGCCTCCACTCCCCCTACTAAGAGCACAAAACACATTCTGGGGCAGGCTTAGATTCACAGAACCCGCTATTATTAAGGTCTCAGTGGCAAGGCAACGGGATGATGGTTATGAATCAAGTTATGCTGAGAGAAGCTCCCCCAATTCCCCCCTCACTGTCCTCAGCTGAAGTGGGGTATTACTCATAGCTGCTCAGTCCCTTGTTCCCATCTCTGCTTCTGCCAGAAGGGCTACCACAAGCAGTGACTGGGACTTCAGATTGGAAACTCATCCTAGGCAGTTCTCCCTTAGGATGGGAAAAACAGAACAGGCCAAGGTATTTTTGAGGCATGATATTGAGTACCTTAGAGGTACACTCATCTGAAATTGAGTCTTGTTTTGAGACTGTACAAGCACCTGTCACAAACAGAACAGACTTTAAAAGGCCAGCAGTTTTTGCAACCCCATCTTGATAACCTAAACCTCATCTGGAAAACCAAAAAGCTTTCTTTGAAGTAGATCTGAGAAAAATCCAAGAGTTTCAGAAGAAAAGTCATTTGAGAAAAGGATAATCAATCAAGAGATTTTACAAAGAAAAGCAGGTGAGAATGGAGGAACTGAAATGTTAACAGAAGCTTTAGCTAGCATTGCTACAGTGTGCTTTTTTCCTGCAACCGTAGAGAAACATTTGTGCTAACAATAAGAAAAAAAAAAGCTAGCAGTGCTAGTGTGCTATTTTTCCTGTTGCAGTAGAAAGAATGTTTGTGCTAAGAAAAAAAAAAAAAAAACCCACTAAGAAAAACAACAGAAACTAATGTGATAAGACTTAGTGAAAAAATACGAACATTTTGAATCACTGCAAAAGGCAGGTATATACCGTGTGTGCTCGTTCTTACATAGCCCTGCAAGTAGTACACAAGGAGACACAGCAGGAGTTTGACATAGGGGTTCTATTAAAGCAAGAATTCTCTTATCTGCAAGGACACACTCATTTCATTGCATGTACTGCTAATGCTTGAAAAAGCTGAAGTTCTCCTAAAAAAAATCTACAATTAACTCATGGATGTGCTGTGTCTTGCACTGTACAAGATAGCCTGTTCAGCCTGCACGATACAGCCATTCCTCTGGCTTACGGGACTGTATGAGAGCTGGAGATAAAGCCTGGGTGGCAGAACATGCTTCTGCCTCCTGAATTCAGAGGCAGCATTTATTTATTAAAACACTTAAGTATTTTCCTGTGTATTACTTTAAATACTATATAATATTGATACCAGTTTTAAACAGCAACAGATGCAGAGGGAAGAGCATGGCACATGGCACAATTCTTTTTTGAATATAGTCTGATTCTGGCAGTCAATAGTTAAGGAATGTCTGAACTGAAAGAGATATTTAGAATCATAGAATCATTATGGTTGGAAAACACCTACAAGATCATCAAGTCCAACCATTAATAATGTAAAATGAATCTGCTGCCTGTTAGTCTGTCTAAACTGTTAAGGGAGTCCAGTAATGCATTGATCTCCAAAGTGGTCCACAGGAGGGATATTCACATTTATTTACATACATTAAGGAATTATATGATGACTGTCCAATATACATACACACTTAAAATGTACTATACACAGGTCTGACAGGCCCTGAGACTGAGACAGGCTGATCCTGATACATATTCACTTATACTTCAAAAATAATTATTTCAATAAGGATACACAACAAAAGAACCTCCCCACGCATCCAAAAGTCTCATCTGAGATATAGGCTGGACTCTGCTGGTTCCTCACACTGCCTGGGAGGAGCAGAAACAACCAGGGATGAGGTCTCTCAAAAGAAGCAAGGGTATCACTCCTGTGTGAGAACTTTCCAGCACCAAATAGTGAGCATTGCTTTTGAAGGAACTGCTACAGGTCTGTATCGTAACTCTAAATACCAGTGTTCTCAAAAAATTATTACAGTACTGTAGAAGAAATTGTCTAACACAAAGGAACTTACTATTTTGATCCTCCTTGAACTCCAGCACAGTAAGTGCCCCAGAATCAAGGCCAGAGCACCTCCTCTCAGCCTCCTGATGAGCTTCTTTCTGCTGTGATTTACTGCTAAGCAATTGAAGATCTCCAAAGCTTGCAATTGTTTCCTCAGTAGGAGATGCTTCTGAAGACACATCTTCTTCAACAGAGTCATAATCATCACTAGAAGAGGTTTCATCCACCTTTTTCTCTTCTATACTAATTTGCAAGCTTCTTCTCAGATCCTGGTACAATTCAAACAGATTTGTCAAGAAAGCTCAAAAATGTCTTAAAATACAGTAACACAGCTGCCTTCTCCTCCTCCAGGAGGAAAAAGTATCTTCTCATCAACTCAGAGCTATGATCAAGCTAAAAATATTTATACTCCTATGCCACATGTTCATCCCTCTGGTGAAGAGCTGTTAAAAAGGAAAACCTTAAGTCATGCTTACCAAGAGATTCAATAGCTTTCATAATGCAGCTTGTTTACTCAAATCTTCTGCTATAGGAGATTTGAAGCCAAAATTCATAATCTTAGCTCTCATATCTTAAACATTGTGTCACACTATCTCCTGCTGTGAACATAGCTTAATGAACTGCTGTACTGAAAACAGGCTGAAAATACAGCAGGGCAGAAAAGAGCAACCACATGGTTGCTAAGTTAGGCAACAGTTGATTCAGCGGCTAATGCAAGTACCTGTTAGATACATCACCTCAAAGGTATTCCCCTTCAGGCTCAGGAAACCTTCACTGGTGAAAATTGTTTCAAGATTTAAAGTTTAAGTCACTCAAACAGCTGAGTGGATGCTCAGAACTAATGAAGTAAAAATTATATAGACATACAAGCAAAGATATTTTAAGTCACATGACTCAACAACAGGACAAGTTGTAGGAGTAATTAGACAAATCCATAGTTCACTATGCTTATTAAAACTTCATTTTCTCAAAGGAATAATATTTACAGTACTAGCAGATCCATTCATATCTTTTTTTTTTTTAAATCAAGATCAGGATCAGAACTGACCAAAAGTGACAAGCTACTCCTAGCATTCTGATTCTAAAGTATTACTTCCTGTAGCATACAGGAGACTACAGTGTACTAATTTTATGCAGCAGATGCTCAGACAGACAGCAGCATAACACACATGCCTAAGAGCATACACAGTTTTTAATGACTGCCTAATATCTTAAAATCCTATTTTTGTTGCCTTTTTTTTGAGGCAGCTTTGGGCTGATATTCCCTCAAAATATCAATTTGAAATAGATAACATGTCTGAAAAACATGAAGCAAACTAAATCAAGCAATTAAAATTGCTAGCAGAGATAATACTGACAATTTTTGGCCTCAATGATTTAGAGCAGAAGCTTGAAATTCAGTGAAGAAATAACCCTGTAATCCAAAAGGTATCTTTGTTGTCACACTGAAAACCATTAAGTCGCTTCAAATTTCAAGCACCAGAGGGAAAAAAAAATAAGAAAAAAAAGAGAGAGAAAAACATCGAAAACTCCTCCCCACACCACCACCACCTACCCCTCCTCTCCATAATATTTATCTATTTTCTTCTCCATAAAGCTTTGTCTGACTGTTAAAGTAAAACAAGACACAGCACTTAAATTACACAAAATTATCTGCTAAAACCCATCCCCAACAAATAAAGCTGGCTGATCTCTCCACTTCTCAGTGGGTCCAAGCAGATATGACAGGAGGCAAAGGGTAGTATATCAGGTAACGAAAGCAGGAGAACAGTTTTGGGTTTGTTTCAATGGAAAACCTTCTAAAGTAAAGGACAGGGTTTGCCTGAAACTCAACATGGAATCCAGAACCTTTGTAAGCCTGAAAAACATGATTTTTTTTTGTTAGAAATCACCATGCCAAATGTCTACAAAGTTGGTCATCAAAAAAAAAAAAAAAAAAAAAAAAAAAAAAAAAAGAAAACCAAAGAAAACCATACCTTTATGTCATCAATACTTAATAATATTTTTTCCTTTTTATCATCACTACAAAGTTGTGTAATGGAGTTCAGGGCTGTATCTTGAAAGTTACTGGGTGGACTGTTACTGGAAGAAATGAAGTTCTGGAACAATAGGAGAAAAAAAAAAAAAGAGGCCTACTGTAATTTTAACTGCAGATGATTTCACAAGATACATATTACAGAACTGAAGGGGAAAACAAAAATCATCTAAAGAAGTGATTAGAGAAAAATTTCAGTTTTCCAATTTCAAACAAGTGGTAAAATCTGCAAAGGACAAATAACTAAAAATCACTATGTATGTATCCTTTGGATTAAGTCTAACGACGAACCTCTGAGGTTTTATTAGCTTTACAGAAATGCAAACCAGGCAAATACACTTGGCAACTTCACCTGACATAAGTGGTATCATCTGCAGACAGCTTTGTATAGAGGCAGACAGCTTTATCAGTGCCATTCATTGGTTAGGCAGAAAAACAATCTTTTTAAAAATGCTTTTGTGGCTTATGCTAGAAATAACTACAATTAGCAGCCAAATGGAAGGCTAAACTGTCAAACATCACAGTAATATCAATACAATTAATAACCTTTGATAGAAATTAGCTTTATTGCTTATTTTAAACTTTACTCTGACTTCTGTTAGTCACACATCATGACTTTTATCTAAGAAGAGTAACAAGTAACAAGCATTCTCTGACCTGAGAGAGAAGAGTGATACCCATGTGGATCACTATTAAATGAACTGAAAACTCTTATTTAAAGAGATATGTTAATCTTGTCTGAAAGAATATTCTACTGCTGTAAAACTTAAGATGGCTTACTGTTGCTGACCTAGATTAGATTTTTAAGCATTTCCTTTCTTTTAATTTTGTTCCTTTATGACATCTCATTAGTGCCAAATCCTCTTGTGATATAGCTATTACATATTACATACTAGTGAAGACCGAGACCTGGGCCCATTCAGCATTTCTATTGCCATTACTATGAACAACAGAAGGCAAGAGCAAATTGTACCTGGGAGTAACATACAAGATCATCATCATTTGTCTCCATGTTCATGCTTTCATAAGGTTCAAAATCCTCAGAGTACTCAGGAGGAGGTTTAATGCAGAGCTTAGACCCACTTTCTGTTTTAATCTCCACAGCTTTCTGTAAAAAGAAACAGTTAAGAAATTTGGCTTTGTACAGTACACAAAGGATAACGAGCATATTTTACAGAACAATGTCTATGTATTATAAAGGAACCAGAAAAAACCTATCTAAAATAATTTTGGAATACATATTAGTAATATGTTATATAGTGCGTACATAAGAAAATGTGGCTGTTCATATACTTCTCAACCATTTTGTAACTGTCAGAGTTGCCCAGTGAGGAGATGCTAAGGCAACTTGGGAATAGAATATGTTCTGCCAATAAATCTATCTCCTGGCCTTGTAGCACACCTCAGCAATGCCCGGAATTCAGTTAGTTTCAAATATAAATCGCCGAGTCACTTGCCATTGGAAATCCCAGGGAAAACTTTGTTATAGGGACATCTATCAAGTCAAATGGATGCAAGAACAAGAAGGCTCTTCTCATTTGAAATGTATATTTCAAATTACATTTCAAATGTAGCTCTACATTCAAATGTATATTTTGTAGTTTTTATTTCAAGAGAGGAGAAAACCAGCATAGAAGAAAATAAAGACAGCAATAAGCTCTGTTAGGTGGTTGCTGGTTAAGATAAATTCCATGACAAACTTGAGTAGCAATTTGAGGGAGAGTTTACAAGGTGGCCATGTCTGGGCAAAGGCTGGAGCACAACTAACAAGTCTCTTCTCACCACCTGCTCACACACAGATAGAATAGCAAGTTACTGGCTCAAATACTGCACCTATGACAACCGGAAACACCAAACTCGGATCCCAGAGAGATCTCTCTGACTGAAAAGTCATCAGTGCTACTGGATAGAAACAGAAGGGTCTTCCATATGATGAGTATTAAAATTAGACATACTTCACTCGGACATTAAGGTTTATCGTTAATCTAAATAGCTAAAGGTAGATGACTATTTTCAGTGGCAATCCAGGATACTTGGAGGAGAAGCCCCACAGGAGCAGTAACGTGTTGCACATTATCAAGGTAATAGACTAGTCTATTTAGACAAGTATACTTAGGTGGAACAATTTCTCTAGCTACGGATGAAAAGAGTCTTCTGCAACCAGTAAGCTCAGCCTACTACCAAGTCCCATTCTGAATCTAATCTGTGAAATGGAGGGTTTGAAGCTCTAGATGGAAGAAAACATCCAGAAATAGCAAAGCATTCTATAGCTCTTCTCTATAGCTGAGACATTCAGAGAAGAATGTAGCTCTTGCACCACAGAGTACTTCCCTGCACCCGTATTAGCATTCACAAATACTGCATGAAAGTTAAAGAATAAACACAAACCACACACACAAACAGTAAAAATGCAACCTGCTGTCTAGCACCACCTGCAGCTTACTCAGTGGTTGCACATTTCCTTAGCTAAATAGTTCTAGCTGTACGTGCAGCTACTACTATAACTCCAGTACACTCCCATGCAATTGGGCTCAAAACTTAAGGTATCACCCTAAACTAGTTTCAAGTAGTAGCTACTTTGAGCCAGTATAGGTGTCTATAGCTGGCTTTCCAGCCACTTTCCAGTGCAGTCAGAGATGAGATTTCTTCTTTGTTTGGCTCTTGTAATTGAAGTAACATACCTATGAGTAGCAAACAAAATCCGACAGGCCAGTATGTAAGAAATGTACTGAGAGAAACAATAGTCTGGAAAATTAATTCAATAAGCAGCAAGACTTATAAATAAAGTAAAACAGCCTGAACGTGTATTTGCAATATTTTCTGAAAGAAAAGAAAACCTGCATAAGATGAACCCTTGATGTTCAGTCACCCAAGCAGAGATTGGCCATCCAGCCAAGATGATTGCTAATCAAGCAGGGTAATTGTTGGGGTGACAGATGTCCCAGCTCTTCAAAATACATGCTTGCTCTGTTAAATGAATCATCTTCCTTGACTTAGATCAGATCCTGCCTTAAGCCAAAAGAAAATGACAGATTTCTCCACTGATCCAGGAACTATGAAGCCAGCTGCCTCAAGTTTCTTGAGACAGAGATTTTTTTTTTTTTTTTAACTGATTGCATGCATTTTCCTCTGTTCTGATATAGAGTAATTTCTCACCAATTACAACCAAAGTTATGCAAATGACACCTGTATATATCTCTTTAGCAGTACTGCAGGGCAGAGAACAGCAGGGAGAAGCAGGGATGAGGCTTTCCATCCTTGCATTAGGAATTAAGCATTCCAGCAGAGAAGCAACTATTCTGCTGGAGAACTGTGAGCCAATCAATCACTTCAAGGCTACAGAAGTTTCTGTAACAGATGCCACTGAATCTGGACCTTCTCAAGGAGATTTTCCTCCCCGTTTGACTTCAAAACATCCCCCCTCCCCCCCCCCCCCCCAAAAAAAGTTAGTGTATTTATTTATTCTGCCAGTCAATATCCAAGAGAGATAAATACCAGACCTCCATGAGAAATCACCCTAAGGCATGTGAACTGTTATTTACCAGTTGTAGCCATTGTCTCACAAAACTGTTTCCAGCCTAACCCTTACCTGATGCCATCCTCTGCGTTTTGTTTTGCTTGGTGCAGTCTGTATGCTCCATTCTCGCAGCTCCCTCTCTTCTAGCTGGGATGCTGTTCCAGAGTTTCAAGACAAAAATTATAAGACAGAAAACAGAAACAGAATATTTGGATAAAATAAGTCACTAGCCTCACATTTTATAACTTCACAAAAGCAAAAATATTCCTTATATTACACTGCTCTCTACTGCGAGACACAAACTTACCTAGAAATAAGATTCACATTTTAAATAAAATCAGCTAACCACTAGAACAATATACAAGAGGAGAAGGTAGATTTTTCCCTACTTCAAATATTTAAATGAAGTTTGCATATCTTTTTTTTTAAGAGGGCTATTATAGTTTAAACACAAGTTAGGAGCCTAATGCAGTCACTGCACAGTATTGTATATAATTTGATTACTGTCTGTGCTCTACAGAAGAAAGATGAGATACCAGAGTCGATCTCCATACATATAAAACTTTTCAATGCTGTTATGGTCAAAATAAAGCTATACAATTATTTTATACTAGCAATATATAAACATTTCTGATCTTCTAGTTCCAGGTATATTGGTTTAAGAAATGGAGGAGTGGAGAATTTACACTTTGGAATTAGGGCTCAGCTGAGCAATAAACAACATGTCACAGAGACTACCTGTCACACACAAGCAACTTAAGTACTTTGACAAAGGTGTCCCATGGAGTTTTATTCCAGCAGTCTCAGTTGCTGGTGTCTCATTCTTGCAGCCTGACTCAACAGCCTCACCAACTAGATTACAGCTCTGCTGAGAAAATGTTTAAATCTACACTACAATCACTGCAAAACTCTCATGACACTCACCATTTGTCCTGGCAGTCCTTGCTTCCGTTTTAATACAGCCTTGCGAGTTGGATTTTTTATGATAATTTCTCAGCTCTGAATTAGCTCCATTAAGATACAGACAAAATCCTTGCTCTAACTGCTCCAGTTTGATTTGTATAGGATCTTTTCTTTTTAATTGTCTCAGTATCCTAGCATAGGATGGATAATAACATGTGCATTGTTTATACAGGGGACCATATTAGCAGTTATTACACAAGCACAATGACACAAAGCAGAAGAATAAGTTCCAAGTTTCAGAATATACTTCCCAGGATCCGTTCTTCATTTTAAACCTTTATAATGTGTCACACAGCATCAGTACTTAAAAAAGACTTTCTGATCTATAAAGACTGCTTCTAATTTCACATTTTTTTCAACTTGAGATTTATGACACAAACTTTCTGCACGAGAATTATTAATAGTTTTGTTTAAAATAATAAAAAGCATAAAAATGGTTGAGCTTCTCAAGAATAAATTGTAATTTCAAAACACAAATAGCAATACTTTTAATGAGGGGGGGAAAAAATACTCCCTATCACTAGTCTTGTAAAAAGTGCAAAAAATACCATTAAAACAGTGCAAAAAATACCGTTAAAAAAATGAACAAAGATTTTTTTGAACAGTGCAGAAAAGACCAAGCAAAATTGTGGAATCAATAGCATCCACTGCTTAACAGATTCCTCCAACGAGGTATTTAAAATTAGTGCAACAGAGGAGGATTTTTAATAAGTGACACAGGCCCCCAGTACCCTAGAGCTCTGCTCCCCTAGGACAAAGGCCCCATCTCACTTGCTTGAGGAGTGTACAATGCCCACAGTTCTTTAATTTCCCTCTGAGAAAAGAGGCAGTGAGTGCTAATGCTCCATGGAGCAGGACTCCCCATCACCACAGATGTGCCAAAATTAGTGTAACTGAGGCTGCACAGAAAGGAACATTTGGTTCATTCCCTATTCCCACTCCAGGCATCAGGATCCCACACTGCAGCAGTCACTTTAAGGTCACCCACTACTTCCACAGCCCCTAGGCTGGCTCCAAGCACAGGCTTCACTTTGGGTAGTTGAGCACTAGCAGGAACTCACTCCTGACCAGAGCTTCCCCTTCAGGCCAGAGACTCTGTCCTAATCACTCTGACAGAAACCACCAGCTCCCTCAGGCAGCCTGGGCTCCACGGAGCGCACAGGGCACGTCCTGACACAGCAACACCCACTCGTGGACTGGAAGAGCTGCTGCAGCAGCCACAGGCTCAGGAAGGAACCTGCCCATAGAGATGGCCAGGGCTCCAGGCCACCACTTGAAGCAGGCAGCATCCCCTTCACTCCCATCACCTCCCCACCTGACGAGAGCTTTCAGGTCTCCTTAGCTGCTGCATTTCTCTGTTTCACACTTTGTTCGCAGTCACCCCTCTGCCCTGTGCACCACTGGCACTGCAACAACAAGAACTCCCAAACTGCCAATACCAGAATCACCCAAGTGTCTTCCCTGGTCTCAGATACACTCCAGTTACTCCAGGCCATGCCACATCCAGCTGCCTCTTCCACCAAGTACTGCTGCAGGCAAAAACAGTCCATGTCCTGCCCCACAGCCTTTTTAAGGCAATTTAAGATTACTAACAATAAACACCTGCTTCTAATCACCAATCTGAGCACTGGAGAACACAAACATTCCACACCTTTCCTCCCCCTTCTCCAGGCTCAGCTTCAGCCCAATACTCTCCCTGTTTCAACTTCCCTTATTTTTTGCCACAGGTGACACTCAGTTGGTCCGAATTTATTCAGTGAGGTGAAGGGCAGCCCAAGAGGTTGGGATCCTCTGGGTAACGAATCCTGCCTGCACCTTCTTGATTCTCTCTTTTTCGGCTTTTGACCAAAATGTTTAAGTTTGTTTCTGGATTTGATGAAAAAAAGTTTGCTCTGGGGTTTGATAGAAAATTTTGCTCCTTGTGGTACAGGAGGGCATGTGGAGAGGAAGCTCTGCAGACCTTTCTGAATTAATCTATAAAACCTTGCCTGAGATAGAGTGCTTCCTGCTTCCTCAGGCAGGGCAGATAGTACAAACATATAGAGAAGTCAGTAAAAGCTGACTCAAAAGATTTGCAAGAGCAACCTAGCTGTAATTATCTCCAGTCTTAGAAGAACTTGACTAGGGATGCAGTTTTCTGTATTTCTGGAAGCACAAAACCTTGTCTCAATATTCTCATGCGCTGAAGTGCCAGTTTTTTCTGACCCCAGAACCTCATGCTCTATGAACAAGCTTCTGAATAAATAATGGGAATAAATATTCTTCTCCATATTTTATGGCACACTGAAAAAATACCGGAACTTTAAAAATAAAAAACTTTGGTTTGTACCTTAGCAAATAAACAGAAGTAAAGAAAATCACCTGAGTGTTGTAAGACTAATCAAGCCAGACTTTGCATCACAAACAAGTTTTTAAACTAACAAGTGACAACAGCTGATATTTGACACTATAACACATAGCACATATCAGATACTACCCACTCTAGTACTACTATAATGGCAATTCTGTATCTTACCGGTTTCTCTGCTGAAGGGTTATTAAATATTCATCATGTTTTTCATCAAAATCAGTCACCATGTCCTTCATATAAAGCTGAAACAAGAGAATGAAATTAGCACAATTAAACACAGAGATTATTTAGTAAGAACAGTAGTGTGTTTCCACCAAAGTAAGGAAGAATGTTGGAAACTGGAAAGAGCAAATCCTTCAATACTAAACAGCATAACAGTTATCTTGGAGAATAGAGGAAATTTTATGGATTTTTGAGAACTCTTCACAGTTCAACAGAAAATGGAGGCTCATACTGTCAGAAATTTATACTCAAAGTACTGAGGAGAAATTTAGCTCTGGGGCAGATCTTGAAAAGGCCAGTTAGGTGTTAAAGCATTAACATACTTCCAGAGAATATATTTTCAAATTAGAGGCTGTGTCCAAAGTCAAACCATGGGAAGATTTTCCTGAGCCCCTGTGGTCAGCTTGGTCACCCCAGAGTTCACAGACAGCTGAAGCACTTAGATAAAGAATTTACCTTGCTTGCTTCTGAGGAAATATGTGCTCCTCCAGCAATTCCCACCGAGTATTTGCAAGCTGTTGCTGAAAGTTCTGATTAACTAGGTCGCTTATAGGCGGAGGAGTTTACGCTTGTCCCAAAACATTCAGTTTGATAGTAAAAATAAATGAATTATTTACTACTATCGGCTGCGCAGCATCTCTACCCAAATACTCCCCGCTCTCTTCTTGCCCCCTCACCGAGGCGGCCTCGGGGCCGAACCCGCGGGCCTCCGCGCGCGGCCCGGCTCGGAGCCGAGACCCGCGGGG
>JAWLRI010000217.1:6371156-6446821 GCA_034781795.1 Crypturellus tataupa | reverse complement strand
GCTGGGTCTGTCCAGCCTGGAGAGGAGGAGGCCGAGAGGGACCTGGTCAGGGTCTATCAGGACCTCAAGGGAGGCAGCGAGGAGGACGGGGCGGCCTCTTCTCACTGGTGCCACCGACAGAACTAGAGGAAACGGCGACAAACTGAAGCCCCCAAAGTTCCCCAGGAACTTGAGGAAAAATGTCCTGACGGGGCTGGAGCCCTGGAACAGGCTGCCCAGAGAGGCTGTGGAGTCTCCTTCTCCGGAGATCTCCAGACCCGCTTGGGTGCAGCCCTGTGCTCTGGGTGACCCTGCGTGTGCAGGGGTTGGACTAGGTGATCCCTAGAGGTCCCTTCCAGCCTTGGGAATTCCATGATTCTATGATTCTGTCAACTACTAGTGTTAACTGTGTCTCAGCTTGCCCACCAGGAACATAAAGCATCACTGAAGGCAAAGCCACCTTAAAGCAAATGTGTCTGAAGGAACAGTCCTCGTTACCACCTTATAATAAAGCTCTCATGGGGACCCATCTTAAACTCACGTATGGAAGTTGGGATTTATTGCAGCCCCTAACTGCTTCTTCCCCGTAGTATGAACTTGCTATCGCGACTGAGCAAGGCGTGGAAGTGGAAGGACCTCTGACGCTGGAAGCCAACTGGGACATAGCCCACCTCGTCAGGTAGGGCTCCTGGTGGGCTCTCGGCCCCTGAGCGGGCAGCCCAGCAGAGCCTGCGCTGGGCAGGGAAGCAGGGGGAGGCGCAGGGATGCGGGTGGCAGTAGGTGACACGCGGCCGGGTGGGTGACAGCCCTCAGCTCCCTGGTTGCCTTGGGGCCTTGCGGACGGGGATGCGGCAGTGTTGGCGCGAAGCCCTTCTAGAACTAGAAGCTTTCGCTCATCCACCCTCCGTGCTGCCTTTAGCTCATTAGAGCAAATGTTCCTTACAAGCAGCGCCTGCTAAAATCACAGGTGCCCTCCCCACAGCCGCGCCGTGTAATATCTGACCTTGTGAAAACGTCTTCTTGCAGCGGCTTCGAGTGATCTGCAGGGAGCTGGTCCAGCCTGTTCTGTTCCTGTTATCACCCTTTATGGATGCTGTAAATCCCTTCTCCTTGGGAAGCTCTGATTTGCTACGAAAGTTGAATAAACGTGTTAAGACAAGGGTGTGTGCGCTCGTGTTGATGGTTAGAAGGCAGTTGGGGTGTTGCTGCAGAAGTATTTACTGCAGGAGGAGTCTGCTTGGAGCAGGGAAAAGCCAGGGCACAAGAAGTGCCGGGAGGCACCAGGTTGGTGCCTACAGAACACCCCTCGCTTCCAAGAAGGTGGGAGCAGCTGCAAGTCCTGGAGAGAGACAGCGAAACCAGCTGCTCCTGGTGTTGTCTGGCCGGGGGTTCTGGTAGGAACTGTCCTTGGTTCAAGGTGTGAATGCGCTGCCCTTCCCCTGCAGCCCAGATCCCTTCCCCTTTGGATAAAGGCACCTGTAACTGGAAACCTGAAGATGGGCTGAGGGTGCCCCATCTCTAACTCGTATCCGATATCTCTGTTTCTCTATTTTAGCTATGGCTTCTTAATTGCAATCTTATTACTAAAAGATCATTAGGAACAAAACGACTCCAGAGCAGTAGGCGACGTATTTACCCGTGGGCTGCAGGAGTGGCCAGTGGCCCCCTGCTTCCTGCGTGCAGTCGAATTCCCAAGTTGTTTCCAGCTGGGGCCTGATGAAATCCCCGTGAACGCTGATCCTGGCATGTCAAAGCCATCGGCTCCTGCAAAAGCCACCTGCGGGCAGAAGGAAAACACATCTTTAAAGAGAGGTTTGCGAAGAGGTATTTGCTCATGGTACAAACTTGGCTTTCAGCCAGGTCCTTAGGGACAAACTTGAGTGTTGACTGAAAGGACGGGCTTGAGCTGCACGGGGGGGCGGTTGCACTTGCCTTCAGGCTTCCCGTAGTCACTAACATCAGAATAAGGGAGGTCTCTGGATCCTGATCTCTGTTCTCCTCTGCTGCTAGATTTGCAGCTCAAACAAGTCTCACAAGCAGGGAGAGTAGCTGGGCTTCCTTTAACCCACCCAGCCCAACTAGTGCTAGAAGAAAACAGTAACTGAGTGATTTCTATGGAGCTCAGGTGTGGAACTGGGTCTTCCTTAGCACCATATGATGGTGTAAAATGGAACTATTGTTTCATCTCCTACTTGAGATTATAAACTTTAATGCACTAAGCTCTCAACAGAGTGGGAAAGACCCCTAATAAAGATAAAATGCATTAAAATATTTAGGCACTAGATTAAAAAAAAATCTGAAACATTAATTAATCTCAGGCAAGAGACAGGCTGTTGCCTTTAGCCTACTCTATAGATAATAAAGGACAAGGAGGGGTTGCAGAAATGGAACTGGGGCAGAATTCTACCCTGTTAGTGACACGGGAGCATTTTAATTCCCTGTCCCCTCCCCGGTGCCGACGCAGAGCTCCTGCAGCAGGGGCTGCCTCTCACACGACACCTTAAAAGCCAGCACAGAGATCCGCAGCTCTTCATAATAAAAACACGTGTTTATAAATCCATTTCCCTGGTTTTATTAAATGTTCCACTTATGTACATTTTTAAGATGAACCATTTACAGGTCTGCACATGCTGCCTCCTGCTTTCCTTGGGTACTAGGGAAGGTTTGCAAAACCTCTACGGAAACAGAAAGGTGCAGGTGCTTCCAATTTCTGTATGTCAAAATGCTTTCCGTTTAGACCATAATACATACAGTTAAAAAACCCTCAAACATGCAAATTGTAGAAAAATTTAAGCTGGCAGTGAAAAATAAAAACAAATGTCTTCTTTTTTTGTGCACGTCACAGTTTGTTTCATTAAATCAGATTTCTAACCCTAAGGACCATAGTGTCTGATGCCGCTGGTTAAAGCGGGTTTCTCGGCTACGGGTAACGGGTTCAAAGCTCCGTGCGGTTCTAACTCCCCTCTAGTGCCCGGGAAGAGCAAGGGGGACCCTCAGGCAGGAGCTTTGGAGCCAGGTGGGTTTGATGGGGCCCGTAGCGCTGCCCCCCGCTCCCCAGCTGTGGAGCCCGTCCAAGCCCAGTCCAAATCCCAGGGGCTCCCGAGAGCCAGGGCTGGCCCTGAACAGGCCAAAAAAAAAAAAAAAATCCTCTCACTTGTGTTTTTTTTACCCCATATCAAAACTCACAAGCAAAATAATTACTCATTTTTTTTAAAAAAGAAAAAAAAATAAAGCAATGGCCAATTATAGAAGGTTCACACATTAAGCAGTAATTTGTATCTAAATTTACCACAGAAACCAAATCTCTGGGCCAAGTGTTTAAAAAAAAAAAAAATAATAACAATTACCTGTGTTAAGACAACCAAAGAGATTTATATACTGGTTCATTAGCTACATTTTTTTTTTCTCTCCTTTCTGTAGAAATGGTCACATTGACAATGTATAATCCAAAACATTTCTGCACAATAAAAACAGAAAACTATGATACAGTGAGGTAAAGAAAACGCAAAAATATTCACCCACAATATATTTTCAGAAAATACCAACACAGTGATTTCTTTTAAAAAAGCACAAAACTTATAAATGAACAGCATAAATGGCTATTTATCTGAGTGATCGCCTACGAATTTCCTAAACCCACAAATCCACAGGGAAGTGTAATGGTCTCATCCAACATTTATTTTAAAAAAACAACCCTTTCCGGATCACGAATCGCAGATCAGCGCTCAGATTTCCATCAGCTCCAAGTCGGCGTCTTCGAAGCCGTAGAAGGACTCAGTCTCGCTTTCCCCCTCGAAGAGCTGCTGCAGGATCTCGGGGTCCGCAGGCTCCTCGGCCTGGCTGCCGCCCTGGGGCTCGGCCTCCGCGGGCGGCTCCTCGCTCAGCTTCAGCTGCTCCTCCAGCGAGGCCACCAGCTCCTCCTGCATGTCACCGTTGCGCGAGGGCGAGTTGGCCGTGCCGTCCGGCCCGGGCAGCACGCTGGCCACCAGGAAGGACTGCTGCACCAGCTCCGGGCAGTCACTGATGACCTCCAGCACCTCGGCCAGCCAGCACAGCACCAGCTGCAGGAGGATGTCCGAGTCGCACGTAGAGTCCGCCATCTCCTTGGCTTGCTCTTTCCACTTTTTATGCAAGAAGTTCTTCACAGTCCGTTTTATACAAACGTCTAGGGGTTGAATTTTGGAGCTGCAGCCGGCAGGGACGACGGCCGGCAGAGTGCTGGACGCGCTCAGCAGGGACAGTACCTCCTCCGAGAGGTGCGTTCGGTGGCAGTCCAGCACTAACATGCCCTTGCTGTTCTGCCCCTCCGTGTGCTTCTGCCACACTCGGGACGACCACAGCTCCATGATCTCGTCGTCGCTGTAGCCGTTCTCCTTCGCTTCCAACATGATGGATTCGGGCACGTTGGCCGGCTGCTGGACGTGACCCCTGTAGAAGACGAGCGTCGGCAGGACGCTGCCGTCGGCGAGGATGGTGAGAACGACGTCGCACCAGGGCTCGCCGGTGCCCACCGTCTGCAGGGCGTTCTCCTTGCGGTCGTCGCTGCACAGCACCTCCACGTCCAGGAAGAGGGAGATCTCGTCGATGGCCGCGATCATGGAGAGGGGCAGGTCCTGGGTGTGGATCTGCCGCTGCACAAACTCGATGAAGCAGCCGGCGCTTTCCTCGACGTCCTTGGGGAGCGCGTGAGCCACGGCGCGGCGCGCGTGCGTGCTGAGGTTGTGCCGCAGCATGAACCTCACCGCCCACTCGTAGGAGATCTTGAAGCCGCCTTCGAGGGCCCGGCCGATCTTGGTCGCTTTCTGGAAGAGAGTCTCCTCGTTTACAGGCAGCTGCTGCTCCCTCTGAGTGAGCACCCATTCCGCCAGCTTCTCCTCAGCCTCCAAACTGAGGTACTTGCCCTCCGACAGAGAGGCCAAGTTTTCCTCTTGGAAGGCTTGGAAGCGCCGCAGCCAGCGCCTGATCCGCCGCGGCGGGTTTCGGAAGTGCTCGGCCGCCTGCTCCGTGCTGCAGCACAGGGCGAAGAGCACCACGCGCAGCTTCTTCACCGAGAGCTGCTCCTTCCTGCCCGCCGCCTCCGCCTCCTTGCCCGGCTGCTCGTCCTCGTGGGCAACGACATCCAAACACTCCTCCTCCGCGCAGGCCACCGCTCTGGCGTAGGCGGCCGAGGCCGCCTCGGGCTCCAGGTCGTCCTTCGCAGGCAGCGTGGACTTGGTCTTGGCCGTAGCAGCTTTGCTCGGCGAGTAGGTGGGACAGGGGTTCTTGGTGCTTTTGTCCTGGGGCTGAGCGTGCCTTAAAGTGAGAGAACATAGAGGAGGCTCCAATAAACCAAGAGGACAAAACCGGGGAGAAAAAAAAATAAAAAACAAATAGGTGCTGGCAGACCAACATTTACAAATAGTTTACCTGGAATGTGAAATCCAAGTAGGCCCTGCTAAAGAGAAAGGAGAAGAAAAAAAAAAAAAAAAAAAAAAGAGAGAGAGAGAGAAAGAGAGAGATTGGGAGCTTAGCAAACAAACAAAAAGCACAAACAAAGAAAAAAAGTCATCTTAGAGAGATGAGCATCAGTATCCCTATAGTGTCTGTTCTTCAAAGTAGCCCAATATGCTGCAAAAATGACTACTATTCATCCACCCATTCAAACCCCACCGCCTTCCACAGAGAACTTGCACTTAACTGAAGCCAAATCTGCACCTAGTACAGAAAACTTAGCAGGGTAGAGCAGCACTAAGCAGCAACCAGCAGAGCCAAGCAGCAAAACTCCCCGTGCCTTTGAAATCAGAGCTGAGCAGGAAAGCTCTCGTCTGGCCGGATCACTGCAAGCAGCGCCCCAGAGTTTTGCAGATTGCCGTAACTCACAAGAACGGCTGGAATGCCACATTTAGGCCATTTTCAAAGCCCAAAGTCAGCAGCTGCTTAAGGCCCCTTGGTGTCATGGGGGTACAATGATGTCTCAGCAGAAGAGAGGAGCTTCCTGACACCTCTGCATTGTCTGTCCCTGGGAAGATCTCAGGGGACTGTAGTTACTGGTGACACAGCTGAACTCCAGAGCTAGTGTCATTTAAAGCTAAACTCTCTCATCTCCATAACAATTAAGACACATTCAGAGCACTATGTTTTATAGCACTCAGTGTTCAGCAACCTCTCAGCCAAATGCTTCACTCAAAATCAAATACTTTAAAGTCTATGAATGGATGTATTATGTCCTGCCCTAATCCTAGATTTCAGATTATTGCAATTTTTTTTTCCTCCTCTTCAAACTCCTACCTCGGAAAATAATGTTACTAAACTCATGCGACGGATTGAAGACCAGGTGTTTTGCCATTGCATCACCTTCTGATGTTACAAAGAGGCAGGAGGAACAGGATAGCTTTACACCACTAGAAAAAGAGGAAGAAAAAGTGAGTTTAGTGTAAGTATCATATAGGAAAATATGTATATCCCCTGCCAACAACTAGAAAAAAAAAAAAAAAATCACCCTCCAGTGTATATAGGCAGTACCCCCTCCCTTGAGCAACAAACTCCCACACAAAGGCAATGGAATCTCAGGTAATACATTGCTCTTAATTCAGTATATGTTGAAAAAATGAAGAGCAGATTCTTAAGAAGCAAATCATGAGATTTGGAAAAAAATGCACATTAGATTCCCAGGTAATTAAGATAAGTTTTCCATTACCAGGCAGTATAGTTTTTAAACAAAGCCAAGTATTTAGGACTCTTCCGAGGAACATGATTGCTGCAAGACAAAAAAAAAAAAGAAGTCAGATATAGTCTGCATATTTAAAGAGATATAAACACATGCAAAATGCAGCAAATCTACTCAGATAAACCCAATCCCTTTTTTAATATTATCTTGTCTGCCAATTTTGCTTTCAAGGAAATGAAAAACTTGTGTCTAAATGGAACAACTTGGTATCAATTAAAAATGCACAGATTTTGAAGCAACTCTTTTGTCATCCTGTTCTGCACGTGACCCTGTAGAGAGGCTTGAAAAAGGATGGCGTAACTGTTTTTAATCCGAGATGAAAATTCTGCAAGATTCTGTAGGCCCTGGAAGAGCCATCCTTGGCCGCAGCACGAGGCATGCGCATCATTAGCTGCTACAGCAGAACTTCACGGTGAGTCTTGCAGCTCCTGCACTGTTTTCCCCAACCCCTTTGGAAGCCGTCACCTGCGTCTGCAGTTAAAAAATGCAACGTGTCTAGAGAGCCTTATTTGTAGAGTAAGGCACTTGGAGACAGCAGGAGTTTTATGATACCCCCTTTTCTGTAGCGTAGGCGATAAGGACACAGGGATACTACTGCATTCAAACGGAGGAGGAATTCCTACTAGAATGTCCAAGGAAATATTTTTACCACGTACTTGATCATGTGGTTGGCGTAGGCTCTGGAGCAGCAAGTGCTGTAACGACACAGCGAGCAGTGGACGTAGGTGGGAAAGTGGTTTGGGAAGTCGGGGATTTCGAAGCTGCACTCCAGACAGGTCTGCCTGCCCAGGACACTCCTGCAGACAAGAGGGGACACTTCCATCAGGGGCTGAACAAAGGGTCTTCTCAGCTGCCACCATCATTAGCCCACAGACCAGAACTTAGCACCACATAAAAGCTCCCAGAACAGTCTGCAGTTGAACCAGGCCTATCTTCAACCCTATCTACCCAGGACACGTCAGTGCCACACTTAACATTCCCCACTTTCGTAGCCAGGAATACTTGATTTAAACTTAAGAGTGGCCTCTGGATTGCGATTAAAGAAAGATTAAGACAACGTGCTGAAACACACAGTGGGCAGAAAGCCCATTAGTAGATTCCATTCTCCCTACAAAAATGCTCTGTAAACTATATTTCAGAATTTCGTCTTAAGGGTTTTCATAACGTGACTTAATCCCGTTTTTGTGTAAAGCTAAATCTCCTGGGAAAAGGACTTCTCGGTAACTGGTAAATTTGTCCAGAGCCAAGGAGCAAACTCCCCAGCACTGACATTAAAAATAAATAAATAAGAGAGGCAGAAAGAGAGAGAGAAAAGGATAGGAGGGAGGCAGAAAGAGAACAAATTGCATTTCCTTAACAAATAAAATTTTAAGCTTAGCAACAAGCTCTGACATTTTCTTGACCGCTCTCTTCTGCACGTTCCTCTGCACGGGCGGGTACAAGAAGATGGGCTGGGGATCCGAAGACGTGAGCGGAACAGCTTCCTGCCCCGTGCCCTGGGCCATGTCGTTCGCAGATAGTGGCACTGACCGCGGCTGTCCTCTAGACGCCCTGATTGTAACCTGCAAAGGGCAGAGCCAAGAGCTCTCAACACAAGGGCAAAACCGCTTCACCCAGCCCCAGCCTCCTCCCCTGGAAACAGCCATCAAGAGGCTCCGTCCTTAGACCTCCTAGAACACAGTTCATCATCTCCAGGGGCTACACAAGTACCAATAACCTGAGCACCAAGGTGTCTGCTTTTGAGTAGGGAAAGTCAAATCAACTAGCTCAGATGCCCTCACTTGTGGATATCCTCGTTCAGGGAGTTTAATTTCCCTCCTGTAGCACTTTCAGCTCCAGGCTCTGTGGCTTATCGTTTCTACGAAGAGACCAACCAACTAAACATAAACCACACAAGCAGAAAACAAAGAGTCACTTTGTCCCAGGGACTGTTTGTTTTTAATTTTAAGTGCTGTGAATGCTGCAATTGGGTTTGCAGCAGTAAAAGCTGCTAGAAATTATAGTGATCGATACAGACGCAGATATTTCCCAAGGAAGCCGAAGAGGATCATTGCTAGCTTGGATTTCTCACCTTGGTTCCAGGTTTCAACCCTTCTAGCTGCTTGGGCTTTCGGAAAGTTTTGTGATGCTGCAGTTTGTGCTCAATTTTATCCTTGGCGAACAGGAACTGCAGTCTACACTTGTTGCAGTGATAAACACTCTTCTTCTAAAGCAAAAGAAATGGAGTTCGTTTTAGAAAGACAGAACTCGCAACAACACAGGTTGGGAGAGGGTGTTAAAAAACAAAACCAAACCACTTTCCCCTCTTAAAACTAAATCCATTCCAGCTTCACAAGCATCAGAAAAATACTGAAAACAAGTTACACTACCAGCCAGTGACACTTCCAATAGGAAGTGTCCAGCACAACATCCCCCCCCTGCATCTTCATTCTCTCTGCAGAGACACCAAGGTCAGGAAGTGCCATGGACCAAATCTTGCTTGTTTAAGCCCAAAGCAGGCAAACAAGCAGAGCAGCGTGTGGGGGCAGCAACCCTGCAAGTTTCTTCTGGAAGTCAGTGAAGGACTTTAAGGACAATCAAACTGGCACTTGTGCTCCATGTCTGTATCCCGAAAGCCTTCGACTACACCCGCACAAAATATGTTGTCCCTATAGGCAACATACATGGAAACAGATCGCTAAGCTACAAAAATGCATTTATTTGTGTGCATACAGCGTAATTTATTTTCTGGAGATTAAAATTTTAAGTCCCAAAGGAACGCAGAACCCACTATTGGTTAATCATCACATGAAGTGAACACAGTCCAGCAAAACATGTTTTTTTTGTGCTAAGTAAAAATAATCTGAGCTACTCCCCAATGGGGGTGGGGGCAGGGGCAACGTTTCCTTTCTTTAGCCCAACCCCTATGAAAAGTCTGGAAGGAGGGCATGGAAATTGCATTTGTTATGGAGCGAATACAGCATTTCTTTAAAACCTTCTTTCAGCCAAGTTGCCCCCTTCCCCCAGCGCGTGTTGAACTGTGATCATGCTCATAAAAACCCACCCCATCTTTGGGGAAAGTGAAGCACCTTCAAGAGCAGCAGCAAAAGCTGCCGCTCGCACACGCACAAAGGCTGCGGCCGCAGTACCTGATGCCTCATGAAATGCTGCTGGAAGGCATTGCCGTTCTTGAAGACCTTGAGGCAGTAAGGGCAGAGCAGGTGCCGAGTGTCCTCGTGGATCATTCGGAAATGGCTGTCCACCTCGGAGTAGAGGGACGAGCGATACTGACAGACCTACGGAGGGGACAGACACCGTTAGCGATGAAGTTGCAGAGAAATCTCTCACAGCTGCTATTGCAGTACTGAGATCTTCACTGTAGCCTCCTGACGCTCAAACACGTTTAGCAATGCTGTCTAGGAACTGAGGCCCAAAGAACTTGCTAGCTGATTACAACTGTACAACACCAAACCGAGCAGCACATCCTCAACGCAGTCTGCACAAAACCCACAACTTTGACACCGCTCAAATGAAAGAGACGTGACCAGGGCCCAGGGTGAGGGGAATGTGGTCGAAGTCTATTATCTGGACCACAATGAGCCAGAGGTTTTGCTGGAAAGTGCCAGATTTCCTCTTAGGAAATTCCTCTGTGATGCATTTATGAAGTCCAGTTCCTGAAATTATGTCAGTACCTGACAAACGTAGGGCATCTCCCCGGGCTTGTGCGTATCCTTCATGTGCTGGAGAAACATGGGTTCACTCTCAAACGCCCATTCACAAATCTTGCACTTTGCTGCAAGAGAAAGGAAAAGCCAAGTTGGGGGGAGAGAATAAGAGGTTCGGGGAGGAAAGACATTAAAACGTACGCTACAAGCTGCAAGAAGGCGCTTTGAAAATACAGTTTTTTGCTTTTATAAAGGGACTAAAGCATTAGCAGCTCTCAAACTCAAAAACTAAACTCTCAAAAACTAAAGCATTACTAGCTCTCAACCTTTTCAATCGGCTACATAAAAGAACATATTCTAAGAGGTTTCTAAAAGGCAGAAAAAGTTCCACTCACCATTTTATTTAAGAAAATAAGTAGCAAAATGTCCCGGTGAGGCAACCACAAGTGATTGTAAAGCAAAGATTTTTTTATGGGCAAGTTAACCAAAGAGTTAAACCCGAGTTTGTTCTTTAAAATATTCTTGACAATTAAAATTAGCCCGAACAAATATAGCATAGATGGATTTTTCTACTGGCCTACAAAACAAACGCACTACAAAAGTGCACACCAGCAGCAGGGCAGAACAGACGTGTCCTTTCTCCGAAGACTTAAAACAAGACAGAACAAGACATAAAACGAGCAAACAACAATAAACTTACTTGTTGATTCATAGGGACTGTGGACGTTCTCTAAGTGACACTGTAGCTGGAAGGGAGTGGAAAACTGCCTGTAGCAATGCTGACAGATGGTGTGGACGTCCACTTCTCCGTTCTGCTGGTCTAGCTCAACGTGGTGCTTCATGTGATTCATAAACCTTGCAGGGGTGAATAGAAAGTGTGTGAGCATAAACCCAAAATGTGGGTGTCTAAGACTGAGAGGCTCATGAGCACTACACCCAACTCTTTAACCCATATTAGCATTACTTTTATTAGCACAAAATATTTAACAATAAAGTTAAAATAAAGCTGTTTTGGAACTACATTTAAAAGCAGTTTCTTTCTTCCCTTGCTACCAAAACCAAGCAAAACCTCCCTCTATCCAGAGACCTGCTTTTCAGAAGGAACTAGAGAAGAGATCTGGCAGTGCAAGAGTTGTAAGTTGATTTTGAGCACTTCTGATCCTAACAGGGAATGCTGTTCACCATGATAAAGCATTCCAACTTAAAAGGAAGGAAAAAAAAAAAATCACTATTTGAGTTATTTCAGTAGAGGAATATAGTGGCTCGCTGGGAAGAATACACTATTTTTTACAAAAAGATTTTCTCATCAGCTCCCTCTTTCGAAACTGTATTAAATAAAGATGAGCAGAGCAGTTCTTCACGGGAAATAAAATTCCTTATCATTTTTAAGACTAATGACAAGTAAATGAAACTTCTCTGCTGAACAGTATTCTAACCATGCAACCTTCCAATAACTTTTTCCCCTGACTCAACTGTGAGAGAACAGACAACTCATCTCACCTTTTTCTGCTTCAGTTCTGGGCTTAACCTACTGCATGGGAGCTGCAGGGCTTGACAGACTGATGCTCATAACTCATTTTAACTTCTGGAGATTAGAGGCATTGAGAACACCGCAGAGTGTGGCACAGCATTCCTCTTACCGTATGTTGTTCTTCAGCCTCTTGGTGCAGTGCGGACACCTGAAGGAAGTGGGGACCTTGGGGAAGTTCAGCAGCTGATTCACTTTGCCACCATCTCTGCCGTAGTAGAAGTCATCCACTAACATAATGAGCTTGCTTTGGGACGAGTCAATTATGTTTTCATTTGGCTCTGGAGCTTTAGCAGGTGGGGAGAGTGCAGGAATAGGAGTAGAACAGGGTGGTGAAGCAACAGCTGTATTTTTTTCTGGTGAGGGTGGCTTTGCAGATTGAATATTTGGTTCTGAATCTAGAGATTTTCCTTTCTTGAGGAATTCAACCATTTCAGGGCAGCAGTACTGAAAGACAGAGAAGCATAAGACAGAGAAGACATCAAACCCAACCTAGGAAGAACTATAGATACCATTAAGGGTAAGCAGTCAAAAATTTGCCTCTGGCTTTCCCCTTAGCATGTTCTTCCTTTTAACAAAAGTCCCTGATCTAGGGAGAAGAATGAGTCTTTGCACTCCACAATCACGAGCAATTAAGAATTAACTGCTCTTCTTAAAACAGTTACTTACACACATATGTCCTCTTAAAGCTTCAGTGACTCGAAACTGGGCATTGCATCTCGGGCAGACCTTCCTGCCACCGTCTTGCAAGTCAAAGGTGGGAACAGGAGATGAGCTGACTGCAACGGGAAAAACAAAACGAAGGGTAATAAAGAAGAATGCTTATTCTTCTTGATGCTAGGTGATCTTTTAGGGGTACTGAAATACTTTAGTTTCTAGAGCTGTGCTTTAAGTACTAACTAGGCTCTAAGAAGAGGCATGGAAAAAAAAAGTATGCAAACTCCATGTGATCTGGATGATGAAGAACATCCCCATTAGCTAGAATAACAGGAACGTCTCAAAACTATTTTAAAAATAGGAAAATCAGCTCAACTGCTGTCCCCTTTTTCTTCAATTAATTCCTTGGTTTCCTCTCCTCCTTCACCAGTTTAAATGCCTCATCTTCATCTCCAGCAGCGAGTAGAAAAACAGAATCTGGATGATGCAAAAGACACCTGAAAACAACATTAGGACTTCTGAACACTTTAAGGTGGTTCTTCCTTTGGAAAAAGAGAAGCAAAGATTTTATCTTCTTGCCTCCTTGTGTAGAGTATCTCTGGTGGGTAGATAATTTCCACGATAACAGGATGAGCAGCAATAATTTTGAATGCAAAATAATGTAAGTAAAGATTCACAAACAAAATACAATCACTAGGTAAAATGCATAGTGAGTATGCAGAGCCTGACAGCACAGCCCTCTAAGTGTTCATCCCTAGTTATGAAGTCTCCATAGTTATAACTTAGCACTTTTTATGTCATAAAATAAATGTTTGAACACCTGTATATTGCCAGATTTTCAGCAGAATCAAATTACAAAAGAGCTGCTGCAGACCCTACCTTTTAATGATGAGGATGATGAAGACTCTGAAACACTCGATC
This sequence comes from Crypturellus tataupa, assembly GCA_034781795.1. Classification (NCBI taxonomy): domain Eukaryota; kingdom Metazoa; phylum Chordata; class Aves; order Tinamiformes; family Tinamidae; genus Crypturellus; species Crypturellus tataupa. The sequence goes on along the minus strand of JAWLRI010000217.1, from coordinate 6,433,386 downwards.
TCTGGGAGCCATGCACAGGGCTGCTGTTGGAAACCACAAGCGGGCCAGGACTCTGGCCTAAGGAAGGAGTCGTATTGAGGGTGTTCACTAGCTTAGCAACCTCGTTGCTGTTCTCCCCGGTCACGCCAGGTCTCTTGACAGTCACAAAGCTCGCGATACTCACTGCCAAGAGAATGAAAAGAGAGAGAAATGAATCAGGGAGGAGGGAGATGCGATACCCTGTGCGAGACCCGCCCCAGCTAGCACAGCTCGGCTCCCGCGATGACAACTAAGCCACCAATTCTGATATCCAGTGACTCGACGGCTGGCGAGAATGGTAAAGAACATCTCCCTACCCTTCTGGTTACACTCTAAGGTATGAGCCATGTCCCGGGACACAGGATATTAACGGTCACAAAAGGTTTATTTTCTAAATGCAGTCATATATGACTATGACCACTTACAGCTAAAAATACCCTGATTACTTGTTATGTGAAGAAGTATTTTTTCTAAATTGTTTGTCACTGTTCCTGAGCATTTGACTCATGAATTCAGCCAACATAAAGATAAGTAAAATGGTTAGTTTCTGCTTGTGTTCATCATTTGTTTAGCTTTAGCTTGCAAAAAAAAAAATACAGGGCATCAATAAACAGTACGCTGCACGTGGGGGCCTTTTAATTAGTGATCTCGGAGCATTATGCAAAGCAGAATTTAACTAGTTTTCATACCAAACTGGGTACTATGGCAGAATTATTTTCATTTTTTTCCATATTGGTAAGAGAAATGAAGGGTGAGTCAGTCCCAGAGGCAAAAAATAGAACCTAGGAGTTCTGACTCAACTTCTGTATTCTAGTTGCTAAGCCATATGCTTGAAGACCAAATTCGAGCCAGTGTTAGCCACTTGGGTCCCCTCGCTTTTCCATGGCAAATCTTACCTAATTTGGGGTTAGTAGCTTGACTGGACTGCCCTGGCTGCTGCACAGTTAACTGTCCAAGGGTTGCTGGCTGCGTTGCAGTAGGAGTTGTGGAGGTGCTGGGGGTGGACTTACTTTGCTGCTGTGCCTGGGACTGTGGTACAGTGCTCCTGATGGTAAGCGTGGCCGGAATGACTGTAGTGAAAGTGGTGGTGGTGGGCCGGACCGGCATGGCTGTACCTGGTCTCACCTGGGCCATTTGAGAGAACACTTGGGGAACGCCAACTGTTGGTTTAACAAACTGGGTACCTGGGGCTTCAAAAACAAAGTAGATCAAATAATGAAACTTCATTCTGTGCTCAGAAATTTCTGAGTGCAGCCTATTTTCCATCACTGTTGAGCTTCTAAAACTCCCAGTATCTTCAGTGGAAGCTATAGAAGTTCAACACCTTAATTTCCCTTCCCAAGTGGAATAAAATTGAACAAGGATGCAAAAACAGTGATTGTTAGGTGAAACTTTCAGGCACAAGTAATTTATGAGCTTAAATCCTGGTAAAACTTCATAGGTCTCACAGTCCTAGTCTCTAATGGGAAGTTCATGGCCTTTTATGACAGAAAAAGGGTGATCCTATGGGCAGATATTAAAGCTTGTGATGTGAGGCTTTGGCAATTCAGTTTGGGGAGAGGGAAAGGTGACTTGATCCCTATTCATGGTTGCTTTGTTATGAAGAAACTAACCAGTGACATATGGATTTCTAACCTTGCTGATGGAGCATGACAGAATCCAGTATCAGAAGTTTGCATTAAAAAATACTCCTCAGGGTGAAGCTTGGTTTACAGGCAGGAAGGGACATGGTTTGGGGAAATTTGGAAAAGAAGAAGCAAGAGTCCTTAGGAGCTTGTCATAGTCTGGGACTTTGGAAGCAAGTTACGTGGCTTTTGAAGCGGCTGGATTATATGGAACTCTGATATTCCATCCAGGTGGAGGTCACCTACTCTGCAAAGCACTTCGAGGCTCACTCTCAGCTGTAAAACAACTCGCAGAATTCGTACCACAGACACAGGAAACCCCAATTATTACAGAAATGGAAAATCCTCATCTTCAGCGCTACCAGATATGCAGGTGAAATATAGACTTCAAACACAGACTTTTTATTTTCGCTAGTCTAAAAAGAAATATGACAGAAATGCAGCTTTCATTAGCTTCAGCTCTTACCTGGGACTAGGGTGATGGGTCTGACTGTTTGACCTTGCTGCACATTCAGAACGATTCCAACTTGATTCACTGTGTTTTGCACAGGGCGCACGTTCCTCACAGGAAATCCCTGCATTGAACAGTACGGTTACTGTCAATATATCAAACGTATTTCAAGCACCTCCAGTCTGAGTTTTCTACACCAAAATAGATGATTTACCCCTTGGGCAAATTGTTTTCTTACAGGAATCCCTTCTTGGGCATTCCCGTGGATAAAGCAGGCCCGCGGGGGTGCTCACCTGGGTCGTTATGAAGATGGGCTGGCTGCTCACCGGCGAGGTTGTCACGTGGTTGGCGTTCTGCATGACCTGCACGGGCCGCAGCACCGGCTGCGTCACCATCGCGCCCAGGCCGGAGGACGGGTTCTGCGTGAGGATGAGCGGCTGGGCACCCTGCTGCACCAGCGGGTTGCCACCTGGGAGAGAAACAGAGAGACAACAGTCACCTGCCAGCTGAAAATCCGCACTTTCCTCACGCAGTAGAAATACTTTTTTGACAATATCCAACTCTTCTATATATTGTTTTTATATTCTTATTTAGACAAGGATTTTCAAAGGCGCCTAGGAACTAGGTGTTCAAATTCCTCAGCTTTTGAGCAACCTCAGAGCTTGGATTTTCCTGCTCCCACACGCCCTTTGAACACATCTGCAGCTGTTAAAACACTTTTTTTTTTTTTTCCCTAGTCCCATTGACATAAAGTGCAAATTCAACTGCTGTCTGCTGAAGTCACCATCCAAGCAGCACTCCTTGCGATTGGGTTGACCTATAGAGCCCCAATGCTGGTACCGCTGCCTCAGACGGGTGGATTTTTGCTGGATACTCCTATTACGGAGCCACGGCTTGTGCAGAGCAAGGGAACAGACCGGGCAAGGCTGTCCGGGCTGGTACTAAAACAACCATCATCATCTGCTCCCCTCTCCATTGACTGTCAGCCAGAAAATAAATAAATCAGTCTTATTCCTCGTGCCACCTACAAAGCAATTTACCCCAAATTTTATTTTCTCCTCCACTAGCTCTTCATTTCCCAAATGCCTGCTACAGCTGACATGAGTCTGGTCTAAAAAAAGGCCAGAAGATCATGATAGTAAGTGATCAACACCTATAAAACGTGTTCTTCTTTTAAGCACTGTGGGTGGGAAAATAAATTTTATTTATATATATATAAAAAAATCTTATCTGTACAGATATCAATGCATATCAATACAAATTCTCCAACAAAACGCCATCAACAGTACCCAAATAAAGAAGTATTTCATGTAGTCGTGTTGACAAGTCCCTAAAGGCTCTTCTTCTAGCCATTACTTAAGCATTATGGAGAGGCCTGTGCTGAGAAAGACAGGATCCTGACATGAGAAATCCTATTGCACCAGCGGCAAAACACAAATCAACATTGGTGTGACGGCCCAAAACCAGTGAGGCTACAACAGCTACTTATCCTACAAGGACCCCAGGTCTCTGGGATGTTTTACCCACATATTCTCTGTTTTTTTTTCCACACATATGGTGTCTTAAGCACAAGAAGGATGAAATTTCATGCAACCGTGCGAGTCCAGGAAAGAACTCATGCTGTAAGACAGAATGTTCTGACCAGAGGCAAACAGCTTCTTTTAACAAGAATATTATTTACAGAATGGATGCTGCCTGACTGGCAGTCCTCAGGGTCCACGATCCAAATATTTTCCATGAAGATTATATTAGGCAGGAACTGTAGTGTGATGGGAGAATATATCAAAATGCCCAGATCCGAGCAACACAACAGTTTGGCCCACATCTCATCTAGTTTTCAAGGGCACCAATGGAAAGAGGAGGCATTGCCACTTTCAGAGCATGAAAAAAAAATATATCCATCAGCAAACAGCATCAAACCGAGGCGGAGGATGGAAATGTGTTGTCATAAAGGTTGACAGTCATCTTGGACCGTTTTCTTCTTTAGGACCAAAATAAGGAATACAGCCCTGCTATGCCGGAACGCTGAGCACACCTCCTGCACTCCCCAGCTGAGGACACGTGGCCTTCACAGGCTTCTATGCGGAAAGGATGGAAGGGGTGAGGAGAAACAAGACACAAATGGACTTAATGTGCAGTCTTCACAAGTTACAGATATAATCCCTTCAGTGTTCCTGAAAGGAAAAACCTGATTATCCAAGAGAAGAGAGTGCAGCTGGGAGGAGAGAAAGAAAAAAAAAAAAAAAAAAAGAGAGAGAGAGAGAACAAATGAACTTTGGACAGTTGTAGCAGGTTCTGAATATTTGCATCCCACCCAGCATCTAATGAAGGCCCAAATGCAGGGCATTAGCAGATCATTTTCTCCTCCTCAGTGGCACCAGGGTGTTATTTGGCTGACAAAGAGCACAAAGTCACAGCCAAATCTTTCAAGGAATGAAGGTCTTGCCAAATGCTGGAAGTCTGTGACTGCAAATGCCAGCCTTTCACTGCCCCTGGAGCTTCCATGGGAAATCATGAAGACTGAAGCTACGAGGACCTCACTGTTAGCTCAGAGGCCACCACGAAGTCTCATGTAGAACGTGATGGTCCAGCTTCCACCTCCTTCGGGCTCCTTGGGAGTTCACAAATCAACTGGGTGGACTTGCACCAGCTTAATGAACAAGAGACGACATCGGCTTTAAGTCCAGTCTAAGGCAAAGACCGGCTGATAAAGATCTTCTGGTCAAGCCACTCCAACGACTTTCGATTCTTTCCTCTCCCTGTAGGCTTGGCAGGTTCCTGCCACGTTGATCTCCTGAAATGCTATCATCACTAGACAACGCAACAGCAGAAGCATAGACAAACACTCCAAGTCCTTACCAGAAACCGCAGGCTCTTTACAGTGTGGCCAGGACGGGCACAGTTGCATGCCAAAAAGTTCTTTTCAGGCTTTGGTAGACTTTCATTAGTGACGCTGATACGTCTTCGGGTGTTGCATGTCCAAGAGCTTCTCTTAGTTTGCTTCCAAGAAGGTTTGCGAGTTTTCCCCGGGTCCTGGAACACTTTAAACTCACCAGACAAGACAGATGTGCACAGATTCACTATTTCATCTAGGGAGAATGAGGAGACCATGGCACAAATCAGCCACTGCGAAAGAACAAGTTACCTTCTTCTCTCTTCTCCTCCTGCCTCTCAAGTATATGACTTTTCCAAGCAGCTCAGTGGAAGCTGTTGAATTTGATTCTTTGAGAGTCATTTAGACCTAATGGCAGTTGATGAAACAAGCTTCCTGGAGCAGGCCTGAGCAATTAGTCCTGGAAAAAAGTGGTCCTTGTGAGTGCCAGGCCTCTTCCTACACTTCTGGAACTCCTCCGTGACTTCCAGGATGCTACCGGGAAGGGACAGCGTGGACACGTACAAGAGGAGTTTCCTTATCCCCTCAACTAAGCAGAGCAAGGTTGCACCAAGAAGAAACCCCATGAAGATGATCTGAACTTCACTGCTGACCCTGCCAAGAGAAGGACGCTAGCACTAGGTCCAGCAAGGAGCTACTTTGCAGGGTGAAAAATAGAGGTGCTGAGATAGGAACCTCAAAGTAGAGCGTACCAGGCTACTGCTAGAGAGGCCATCAGTGCCACAGCTCCCACCACCGAGATAATCAACACCAGAAGCAGTGAGAAGCAGTCAGGACCGACGTCGGCGTATTGTGATTTAAGGTTACGATACGTTTGGACTTCGAAATCACTAACTGAGCATCAACCATCTCAGGTTTAGAGAGAGTAGGATGTAACCCTGGGTTGACCACTCATTTCTTCAATGGCTTTTGTCTCAGAACAGCCTTCATCACAGCCAGGCACGAAGGAGCAACGTGGGGACACACCGTTAATACACTGTAAATGGAGTTCAGGGGAAAGAAGGGACAGGGCAGGACAGGCACACTCTGCAAGCATCCTATCACGGTGACACAGGCAGCAACCTAAACCACACAAGTTCTTCTCATTTCCTAACCTACACTGACCTAACTACTGACTTAACACACTGTTAGGCATTTGCAGCATGCAAGATTTAAGCACAGTATTTCCTTGTATAATTTCTATGTTTTTGGCAGGAAAAAAAAAAAAAAAAAGTATTTTGAGATTCCTGTGGCAAGCAGAACTGCAGGAATCTAAGTTATATTCTTATCCAATGGAGAGTTATTAAAATGAGTCAAGCTGTCAGGCTGATGTGCAGGGTGGCACCTATTTCATTCCTGTCAACAACAACCTTTTTGGTGAAGAGGACCCTGTTACAACTAACAGACACCGGTATGATAGCCAGCTAGCTAGGCAGGTATACAAAACCATATGGAAGAACCACCTTGAGCACGCCACGGGGACAGCTAAAAGCAATCAAAGGAAATTAAAGAAAAAAAAAAAAGCTAAATATCACTTCAAACATATTTAGCTTTTAGTAATTTTTCATTGCCATTCATTTACATTGCAATAATCGGAGACATTTTAAAACTAAACTGCAGGGAATCATTCCTGTACAGCAGAAAAAAATGGAAGATAAGCTAGAAGATACTCCCATCTTTAGCTCTGAAATTCCATTTCTTGATTTTGGGATGGCAGCTCACTTAAATCCATTCCGCTACGCTCTTCCTGCAAAGGGGAGCTGACGTCTTGTGTATTTCAGCATTACGGAGCACAACACCCCACACGGGAAATTCAGGCATGTGGTTTGCTAACGAAGAGTCAATTAGCTTTAAGGTTCAGTATTTACCAACAGGGATGCTGCTGTTTAAGGAAAGGATGAATTTTAGGCCTGCAGGCTGGCACACGGTGGATTATATCATAGAAGGAAAAAGCAAAATCTTACGCTAAGACACAGATAGATTTAATGGCTCTTTTTCAGCCCTAACTTGGAAGTCTTTTTAATTAATGTAAAACAAAATGCAAGATGACAGCCACGAGCATAAAAAACAGATTGCTGCAAGCTGGGCTGACTCCAGACACGGCTCATTTCATGAGCATTCTGCGTAGCCACAACTTAAAACTGGGATCTGACCCTCAGCTACTGGGCCAGCAGAGACTGCAGGGACCAAGAGGGGACAGATGTCCCTGTGGCACTTTGCCACTCAAAATCCTCACCGGCAAAAAGCCAGAGAGGATTCCCCTGCAAGTCACCGTTATGTCGTTCAGGATGGCAGGGGCTTAAGAAATGCAACTACTCAAGGAAAGGATGTGTTGTAGGCTGAAGAGCTTTGTGTTAGTCAAAGTCAATGGTCCGAGCTGCCCTTTGCTGCATCCAGGTAATCGAAAGGAGAATTTACTCCACCGCTTAATGCCCATCACTAAATTAAGGAGAAAAGCCGTGCGGAAACAACTAGGAATAACTAAGTCTACCCACACAATGTTCCTAATGCCTAACGGGCTTTCACCTCCGCTCCAAGGGACACAAGAAGCACAACCACAAATCAGCTTGGACGGTAATGCACAACCTCACCTGAGGCTGAAGGTTTTGTTTCAGCAATACTGACAGAACTGAGCTCTGAAGTGCTGTGCATTTGGAAAGTAATTTTGTATTGAGGCTGCACATCCCACTGTTCCAAAGAATATCAACACACATCTTGGAATTTTTAGAATTTTTCAGAAGTCTAAGCAGTTTTCTGACCAAAGAAAGAATTTCACCAAGCCTAACATCACAGGTGTGTCATATAGTGATAGCTGCAATACACTTGAAGACACTTTTAAGACACTTTCCACAAATGCATCATCATTTCAAATAATGTAAAAATAACCTTTTTGTTATTTGTGCTTCTGATCAAGTTATATTAAAAATGGTACGTGCAAACTTTTTACTTAGTTTTACATACATACTTGTATAGCTTCTTAATCCTAAAGGAACCTAAAATATTTTATATTCCAGTGTATTAAATAAGCTATTCAGAGATTGCTTACACTATCTCTGAAAAGAAGCAGCAGCAAAAAGGGGCAGCCAAACTTAAGCCAGAGTTATTCACCTTGGAATCCGGCCAACACAGCAGTTTAACAGTTTTACAAACTGTTTTTGCAAAACCCTGTGTCCCCCAGGTGGTTTTACATCCTATCTAAAGGCGGTACCTCCAGTGATCATTTCTATAATACACTGATTTCATTTTGAGCAGAATGAAACCCACTGCTATTCCCCGTAGCCCCTGCAAGTTTTGCAGGGCTCCCATCCAAATACTGTGGCTCTTCTGTTTAGCTTGTGCAGACTCACATGCTCACGGTACAAGAGTGCGACTACAGAGTGCTCTGTTCACCACTGTTATTCACAGATAGTGTCACTAGGGTCTTCAGAGACTTTCACTATTTGGGGACCCATTGCTACTGACATGGCTGTAGAGAGATTACCGCCCATGGACACATGGACTGACAGATATCAGCTGCAGACTCACTGAAACTGTTAGCAAAGTGTATAATCTTTAGTGAAAAAGATAAACAGAGCACAATTTGCTTGTACAGACACCAGGACAGCGTGGCTGTACACCATACAACTCCTCCTAATCACGCCAACAGCAAGAGTATGCCTCCCTAAGCAGAAACAGCCACATTCTACTCACCTCCATTTATCTTTTAATTCCAAATGTTGAAGACTTCCACAGAGACCCTTTATTTACAACAAGATGTGTAGAACAGCTACTGCTCAGGGTTTAAAAACACTGATCACCAAGAATGCTGGTGGGGTGCTTCACCCAAACCTTGAAATTTAGGATTGCCACCGTCGAAACATGAGAGACACTGAATCACTACCGTTATCCTTGGCTCTATGAGATTCCTTCTCTGCTCCAGATATCAAACTGATGCTTTGCTTGGTCTTGAGCAAATAGCCAGGAAAAGCAATTCAAACGACTAAACAAAAGCCTAATTTATTAAATATGCCAGTCTACTTCACCCACACATGCAACTAGGATATGAATTCTCTTTCTTCCCCACACACCGACTCAAGTACTTGGGAAGAATCAAGGGGATAGCGGAGTCTGTTTTTTTTTTTTTTCTGATTATAGTTCATGCTTCATTTACTCTTGAATTTTAAAAGTTCCTGCTATGTAACACAATGGCCCAACTCACGGTGTTGATAACAACTAAAACTAACAGTCAAAAACAAACAAAAAAACTCCACACTTTCAATCCTTACTTATTTAGGGCTTCTTAGGCTTTCCTATTAGCAGGACAGACAGTGAAATACAGCAATCACAATTTGTTAAATTATTCATTATCAGGGTTTTTTTTTGTTGTTGTTGTTCCAAATAAGCTTATTGGAGAGGATATAAGCAATCACTGCAGTTTCCCTTAAACATAACAGCCATAAGTTGAATAATTCTAGACTGAAATACTTAATTACCCGTAGCACTTTTATCAACCGAATTATAATCCTCGACAACGGAATCTTCAATCACATCGCTGATTTTCTGCCATGGTTCCAGCTCCTCCTCCTCACATTCCATAAAAAGGTCTGTATCTGCCATCCTGTAGAGGGAAGAGAAAAACCTTTTACTGGAGGGGAAAAAAAAAAAAAAAAAGTGCTTTGCCAGGCAACAAAACTCTCATTAGAATTATTTTTATAATTCCAGCATTGCTTACAACGTTTGCACTTCCCAATATTCCAGAGGGGAGAAGAGGTTTAAAAAAAAAAAAAAAAAAAGTGTGTATTTTCAAGTTCCTATTTATTCCTCAGGTTATAGAGATGACTCCACATTCTAACTTAATCAGTTGTGTTTCTTTTTCAGAAAGGAATCTGTGAGGTTCCCTCCCACCAAAGCCTTGTTTTTGCCTTATCATTTCAGTTTTTACTCCTCTTCCAAGAAAGCCAAACCTAAGAGTCTAAAATTAGAAGTCGCTGCCCCATAAGCATAAATAAAACCAGGCTGAAAGAAAGAAGAATTATGTTTTTGCTCAATCTTTGGAATATTCTAGGACTACTGCCAACATGCACGTGACAAGCAGAGATTAAAAATTCGAGCTTAGATGAGTGAAAAATGTGCACGCAAATGGGTGGGCAGCCCTTGGCCGAGTTGAGACTCCTTCTCCAATTGAACTCACACGCATTTAATCTCCTCCAGGTTTCCATAGCCCTTTCACAACAATTTTTTTCCGGTGTCGAGTGCCCCATAGGGCACCTCAGGGGACAGGAAAGTTATCAAAGGTCTCCAAAAAAGTTGCTTTCATCAACATTGCTGATATCTAATCAATAAACACACATTTCCAGTCACACTTAGACAACTTTCACACTGTCAAGCCATACGAACCAGCTCTTTAAGAATGTGTTGGGCATTGTTTAATTTCAAAGGGATTTGGCTATTGATGGTGCTTATGCAAAGTTTTAATTGTGCTTAATAATACACTTGGGAAACTTTAACCAACACTGGTAGCTCCAAAAGCTCAACTGCTTTTTTAAAGAAACTAGGAATTACACTAAAACACCCCAAAAAATCTGAATTTCCTTATTTCCCACATGGGCTATGGCAAAACAAACAAACAAAAAACAACCTCTTTCCAATGACTACAGAAACACCAGAAAGGACCGAGAGCTGGACAAGCTCTATAATCGAACTGACTAGGAATTACCATGCTTAGGAGGGATTCTGCTCTTCTCGCTTACATTTTGGTGGCAGAAGACACTGTTACTATTGCACTTTGTCATTTCTCCTACCCTATGACAGCCATGAAATCCGATGAGAAATGTTGCAAAGCAAACTGGCCAAAATAAACAGCTTATGACAAAGGATAAGCAAGAAAATAACCTAATTCATTTTCAGACAATCTGTGTTTTTAAATAGCCACAGACAACAGTGTTGACCCAAAGGCCGAAACACAGAAATGCTTTAAACTTAAAACTGAAGAACTTCTGCATGCAAATATATATTGTCTATATGCAACTATATATAACTGCAAATACTTAATTTACAAGGAATAAAGGAGCCCGCCACTCTGAACATGGATGCAAAGATGATTTCTTCACTCTTCACTCGCTTCAAGTCCTTTTCCACCAACTTTTAACACTCAACACATTCTTTTTGGGTGGTTTTAGATGACCTTCCTCCTCCCAGCTGTCTCCCCAGCCCTCCGCTCTGCTCTTCTGCGGAGGGTACAAGCAAACCAAGGGCCACTGCTTCATTTTAAATGATCAGAATACGCGTTCCTTGCCATAACATTGCCTCGAGCACCACACTAAGAGACACAGACCAAGTGGAGAGTCCAGAAGAAAGCTACAAAAATAGTCAGGTCTGGAAAATGTGATCGTCCAGAAAACATGGAATGACCTGGAATTGTTTGATCTACAGAAGAGATTACTGAAGCATAACCATCATTTTCGCATGTATAAAAGACTGCTGCAGAGTGGAAGGAAATGATCTGTTCTCCACATCTGTACTGGGAACTAGAAATAAGGGCTCAAATTGAAGAGCAGAAGATTCCATGTTAGATATTAGAAAAACCTCTAGGAATAAAGAACTGCACCAGACTTCCCAGGAAAGCCAAGAGATTTCTACCTCTAGATGCCTCTGGAAACAGACAGAGCTGCAAGAAATGCTACACGTAATATTGGGAAGGAAGCCTGCATTAAATGGCTCCTTGGAGTCACTCATTACTAATGAATATAAATATCACTTAGGCCAAATGAGCCCAACCAAACATATCCAAACTCCTGCTCATGAATAATGTACAAGCAATGATTGTTTAAATTTTTCCATTCATCTTTTCACAAATATCTGCCTAGAACTGCTCTGTTTAGTAAAGAGAATTCTTTGCCACCAATAATAAGGAGGAGAAATAACTTTTTTTTAAATTCAACTGGTTAAGTCTCTTACTTGTCAAATAAAATTACATTAGCATACAAAAATTATACCACAACTTAATTGCATATTAGAATTATTAAAAATAAGTGTATTACCTTAGGCTTTAATATGCCATTAAAATGGATTAAACCTGTGCCTTCATAAAGCTAAGCAAGAAGCTGTGAGGGAAAAACCTCCACCATCTTCACAAACATGGAGAGGGAGCACATCTACGAATTATTTTCCTACGGTTTGTTTTTAATTCTTTTGTAAGAAACAATCAAATTTTTCATAGCACTCATTCTATACTTCAAAGACATTACTAGCTTTTTTATTTATATAAAACCTGTACTATCTTAAACATATATATATTATTAACCTCGTCTTAAAGATGGGAAATTGAGTTTGGTGAAATTAAACAACTTGCCTAAGAGTCTGCTAGAAGTGGGTGGCTTAGAAATAAAACTCAAGATGTCCAGCCCTGTTCACTTGGTTACCACAGGCTCCAACACTCACCTATTGAAATAAATAAATAAAATCGGATGACAGATGATATGACAAGAGATTATGATATGACAAGAAATAAGGCTCTGCAGTATAGGGTCATACTGGAGAACGGCTTTGTAGGGAAAAGAAAAACAAAAACCAAACACATATAAACAAAGAAAAAACCTACAAGGAGTCTTTAATATTATTTTCTCTGCCTATTAGTGCAATTTCTTTTTTATATAGTTACATGACCTTAACAAAGCCAACCAAGAACTGAGATGCCCATCAGAACTCTCCGTGACCACATATTCCTGCTTTTCTATAGTCATCCCTTGCAGAAACATCCAGAAAACTAAATCTATGTAAAGCTTCTAGGACAAAGCTGCTCTCTGCCAGAAGAATGGCGACGCCTAAAACAGTAACTATTTGTCTGGAATCATATTACTTCATGCCAAACAAGCAACAGTGCCTTAATACTATAGTGATGGACAGCCTATTAATAGCTGGGATAAATAACCCAATCTATTAATTAAAACATAGCCATATGTCTACGGGGGAAGGTTAAAGCTGCAGAGGAAATCTTTGCACACATTGTGAAAATATATTATTCAACACCTCATAACTATTCAAGAGACGCAAAGACAAAAATGCTAAAGAGACTGTAGCTACAAGCTTCTTTTGACACTAACTTACATTATGCGCATAGCATTTCATCTGTTCGTATCAAGTGAACTAAGAAAATGTCTTCTCTCTTCTATAATGTAACAGCTTTGTTTTTCAAAGCTTTGATCTTGAATATTTTTGTATGTAAGAAGCCTTTGCTCAATAAAATGATTAATCCCAGTGATAAATACTCTACATTTAGCTTTTCAGCACATAGTTGGCAGATGCTTTGGTTGAAAAGCTGGATGCCAAAAAAATCCCCCCAAATTACAAACCGTGCTAGAGATACCACAGGAAATAAAGGGAGGTGAAAGGGGCTTCTTCCCCCTCTAGCTGAAAATGGGATAAAACCATTGGGGAGTGAGCCAATCTATTTCTGTCATATACAGATATATTTTTTTTTTTTTCTTTTTGGCATACAACTAGACAGATCAACTTCTCGTGAGAAACAAGGAAATTTTTTCTTTCCTTTATGTCTCACTGCAAAAAATCCTACCCCGCTCCCTTATAACTTTTACTGAAGCCTGGTCCAGCACTTATTTACCAAAATTTCAGTATTTATTTACCAGTGAACAACTTCCATGGAGTTAGACAGATATAATCCCTGCAGACTGCCATTGTCTCAAGAGCAAATGAATAAACAGCTAGAAAGGACAACACGTTTTACTCTGGTTAAACTATCACTGGCCCTTCCAAGCTTCAAAAACAAGTCAATAAATAAAATACTTATTGAATCCTAGTTCTTCACCCAAATGAGGTGGGAAGCAAAGTTTCTATAAGACAAATTTTAACTCATTTGCAGCAAATCAGGTCCCAAATGTTTTCGGTTATCTGAAGCACCTGTGGATAGCAGCTTTTACACAACAGCTGCAGAGCAAGGCAGCTGTGCCGCACTGGAGCGATCCCTGAGCTGTGTGGTTATATATTTACGGTTTTACTCACAGCTTGATATTATCTGACACAAAGCAAGCAAGATATGACATACATACGCTGCGTGTGCTTATATACACACACGCTTCTTTCTAAGAGGGACTTCAGATTAATGAGTTGCTCCCAGCGTTCCCAAAATTCACATGATGCTATTGCTGTTTAAGCTTAATTTCTACAACTTTTTAATTAAAAAAAATATATATATAAATAAATCAGTACTTGTCAGGGCACTGCTGGTGGCTCAATTTCTGCCTACTGGGTGAAATCACCTGCAACACAATCAGGCTAAACAATGTAATAGCAAGTCAGAAATAAGCATGTATTCCACCAGGCAGGTGCCTTGATAAACAAAAAGATGGATTTTGTTTGAAGACAGGAGAGAAAAAAAAAAAAAAAAACACAGGAAGGATAGAGAGTAGTACACCCAAATTTCACAACTTACTTTCTACTGAGACATATTACTTGCAGAGTAGCCACTTCACTCGTAGAAAAACATGAGTAATGTCAGTGTCTTGCTCAGATGAAAGGCAGAAAGTTTAATCCGAGCAGCGAAGGACCCAGGAATCGCAAAGCCAACCTCCAGCTCCCTAGCTGAGGCATTAGTTATTTTGTCTTCTCGTAGACAGATATGAACTCAGGATGAAACAAAACAACTTCTCTCACACACTGACCAGGTTGCTAATTAAATTATTCTTATCAACAGATTCCACCAATCCTCCACAAATGCCAATTTAAACTAAAGCTTTATTCACAAACACAGCTAGAAGTGCCTCTTTATGGGAATTTGCCATGTGAAAACAAGCAAACGCGCAGTCAGAACCCATCCAAGTATCAGCACATCACATGGACGTTTCTTTTTTAAAGACAAAAGTCTTAATTGACTCGACCAGGAACCCACTCACAGTTGACTATTAGTCATGAGGGACTAGATTAATATTGAAGAAATGCAGGTAGGCCTGGAACACACTTTAAAGATGGGACTTATGTTTCCTAAAGTCTCACAGATTTCAATTTTAGCGCCAGGGTGACTCCTCACACAAAGCTTCCACCGAAGTCGACGGACCTTTTTCACCAGTGTTTTATACCAAGTTTGGACAGAGTTGGTACTAAGAAGCCAGAGAACAGAATGTCTTTTTTAAAAGACATACAAACAAGCTTAAGGAGATGTTTCCCTACATTCTAAGAGAGAAAATAATACATAAATCATCTTCTCTTATGCAAAATATGCTTCAGAATTCCATCTTCTCTCTACTATGCCTTCTTTTTATGAATGTGCAAGCTCAACTGAGCCACTGCCTTGCTTCTTTACTTGGTTTTGATAATATACGCTGAAAGGCAAGGGAGGTAACTTAACTTTTTAAGAACCAAGAAGCGTGGTGAGGCTACGCTTTGTGCAAATCAATCCCATGATAAATGTTCCTGCTGTCAGGACAGGCTGCAATGCTCTTCCGTGGCTTTAATAACTGGTACAGTCTAACACTGATAAAAATCTAACTGGTGAAATATATATTGGGTTATGATTATTGTTTATACGGCTATTCATCTCCAATGGAAGAGGGCAGGGGAGAAGAACTGAGCAGGTTTTGTGCCAGGGAGGAACAGTTACACCCTTCAGGCCAAGGTAAATTTTCTTCTGTTGACTGATGTGGTTGACTTGACTTCGCGAGCAACTGAAATTATTTTAAAAGACATATTAAACTCTCTATGGATACTATCATCTGCAGTGTTACATGTCTTATTAAAGGCTTTGAAGTGTGCAATGCCTACTAATTAAAATGTATTATTGTTACACACCCAATTATCATGATTACTATCTGCTGCGAAGCTTGAACTGCGGAACAAGAGGAAAAAAAATCATCCTGCTTTTGATATTTGCCTCTACAGACTGTCTTAACGCTCGAGCATCTTTTGTGAACTTGGGGCTACCTGTAGAGTGCGAGTCTGTGTTCCCGGAGCCCCGGAGCGCTGCCTGCGCGGCAAGACGGCGTGCGGCTCCCGATCATTCCCGTCCGGATGCAGGATGGACTCGCGTGGAGACAGCTCCGGGGCCTGTGACAGCATCTAAGCAGCTGGGGGTATCGTACATACTAACAATGTAACCGTAAATATCCATAAACACGGAAGGAACCATAAGCAACACTTGCAGAACTCATAGCGAGAGCTTTAAGTGGAGAGGGAGAGGAAGCTCTTTGGGACGATCCACTGGACAACCTCATGTATGTTAATAATTCTGCAGTATTTTTAAAAAAATGCGTATACAGCAAGTTAAACCTTGCATTCAAAGGAATTCTAACACCTGTAACAACTTCAAGCAACTAGACGGTATACGCTGCGGTCTAGGGAAGGGATGATGCACAATTCGTATATCCTCGCAAAGCGTTTCCCTAAAGCAGCAGCATTCCCCCTTCCTCTACCCTCACTTCCATCACTCACTCGTGCCCCATTTCGCGTCTCGGGGACAGCTGCAACCGCCGCCAAGTTAATAAAAATAAAGCTGTGCGTGTTGTCATGGGCCGCGGGCTCTCTGCAAGGGTTTGGGGCAGCAGGATTCCCGCATCTCCGCACGCTTTATGTCCTGGCACGGACGGGGGAAGGTGCAAGGATGCTCGAGCGGCACAGTCCGCTGCTCCCAGGTACCGTGAGGAGCAGGACCACGGCGCAGGCTAGACAAAAGGAAGGAATAGGCTCACGACACCAAATACCTGATTTGAAATACCCAGAGGCTGAGGAAGCAGCTCGGGAGGGTTTTCCCCTGTCAGGGAACCAAGTCCTCCTGCATGGGGGGGAAAAGCAGCCCGTGGAAGCGGCACCGGGACCCAACGGTCACGGTGGCCCCGCGAGGGCCGGACAAGCATCCTGCTGAGCGGGGAGCAGGAACCGGAGGCTCCCGCGTAACGGCACGGGGACAGCGAGCACCCGCACCGCGCGGGGGCCTGCGGCCTCACACGCACAGAATAAACAAAAAACAATAAATAAAAAAATAAAAAAAGAAGAGAAACGCTCCCCCTCCGCTCACACTTGGAAGCCGAGGTGCTCGGGCAGATGCTTGTCCCCCAGGGACGAGGGGAAGAAGTAACTCACAGGCCGAAGACAGGCCCGCGCACAGGGGTCCGGCAGCGCGCGGGGGCACCTGCCTCGTCCCGAGGGGAGCGCGGGGACAGCGCGGGGACGGGAGGCGGCAGGGAGGGTTGTCCCTAGCCCGTGACTTGGGAGATCGGGTGACCAGACTCTTCCAGGGCCCTTCCCGGTTTCTGATCCAAGGAATATTCGCTTGCCAGATACCATTAGCCGCTCAGAGACAAGCAGAATGTCCAAATTCACTGAGCAGATGTACCTGTTGCTTGCTTTTCCTATAAATTAGCGTGTTTCTTTTGCTCCAACTACTTCAATACTCTTGAATTTTAGAAGAGCAAATAATGTACTTCCTGCCTCCTCTCCACTTTCTGTGCTCTGTGTGCTCATAAGGTCTGGTCTCATTAGAAGGCTGTAATTCTAACTTTATGGATTGTCAATTTTGAGGTTTCAAAAGATTTTTTTTTTAAGATATTTGATGGTGGCACCAATTTTCCTGCTCCTTGTTCTAATGTTAACTCTGGTTTTATTTTAGATATGAAGAAATAGACCTCGAAACAGGAATCCTGGAAACAAAAAGAGATCCTGTTCCTTTAGATGATATTTATCCAGTCCACATGATTTTGGATAATAAAGATGGCATACAAGGTTCCTGCCAGTATTTTAAAGAGAGAGTAAATATTACTGACCAAATAAGGACAAAGGATTTGCAGCCTTGTTGTACTTACACAGAAGCTGTTGAAAAGTGAGTAAAATTTTGATATGCATTTAATGACTTTCCTTTAATTTCAAAAAATTTAATCCTTTCCCCGATTTCAAATAGCTGTCTTAAAGTCCTCCCTCTGTCAATTTTTAAATTGCTGTAAACTTTTTCTCACTACTTTTTTTTTTCTCTAATTGTGATATTATAGAACTTGCCTTTATCTGTGCTACACTAGTGCTTTCCTTCAAGGTGTAGTTTATTCATATCTAATATTTTGTCAGAGTGCAGATACAGAGTGTTTCTTGTTGTTATAATGCTGCTAAAATGTAACTGCAGTCACATTCCACAGCTAGCTGAGCTATTGGGTATTTACTTCAGAAGGTAGAATTTTTCATAAAAAAAAAGAAAAAACACATTGGCAGAAAAACAAAAAATAAACAAGTTAAGACTAGTCAAATATTCAAATCCCTCTTTTACAGGGAATAGACACTTGATGTTTGGCAAAGCAATAACTTCAGGGATCTGAAAGATGCTGGCTGCTCAATGAATACATTAATTAATTGGTGAAAATGCAAGTTATGGAAAATCCTTATGAACAAGTTTGAACTTCTAGTTACTCAAATAGTCGATGTATGCATTAAACCAGATACATGGACTAAAACATATACTTAGTCTGCATCTCTGTGGCTATTTTTCATTTTAACAACTGAAAACTCCAACTGCATTTTAACAGTACAGAAAACTTTAACTTTCAAGCTTAGACGCCACTCATTTTCTTTCAGATTGTGTGTTACCTTGTTTCTATCTGTATCATAGTCTATAGGATTCTGTAACATATACACTAACATTTTTTTTTCTTACTTTTCATTCTGTTTCATAGATGGGGAGAGAAACTAGTTATTGTTGCTTCCCAAGATCAGCGTTATAGAGCCTTAATAGGCTGGGAGGGAGATCCTGACTTAAAACTCCCTGACTTCTCCTATTGCATATTGGAGCGTTTAGGTCGTGCTCGTTGGCAAGGAGAGCTTCAGAGGGACCTTCACAGCGGAGCCTTCAAGTAAGTCAGGTTTTGTTATGTAAACTAAATTGAACTATTATGTTCCATTGGTTGCCTAAAATTTTTGTGCAGATCCAGGATTCTGTGTGTTGAGTGCAACTCGTTTCTGTTTCAGGATTTTCTCATCCTTACCAACAGGAGCACTTTGGTTCTTGGAGCCTTTGTTACTAGAGGTGTTGATCTCCTTGAAGTCATAGCACAGGTCTCTAAATCATCTCTTTTAAATTTCAGCTGAAAGGGGATTTTCATTTCTTTTTTTAAGGTGCTGAGTAAGTTATTCTGCCCGAGGCATTAAGAGATGCCTAACCTTTGCCCTTTCTGGTTGCAAGCCAACAGTACTTTGGCTAATGGCTGCCCTATGGCACACGTTTCCCTACATCGCTTGGCTGGAAGCCTGGCTTACCACCTCCCAAATTTCACATTTTGTTGTGGAAGAGCACGACACAACCTCTTCGGGAACCTTTGGTTTTGTATGGCAGTGCTGCAGAGCATCAGCATCACTATTAAGGATTCGTTGCTTCTGGGGATGAAATATGTGTGGCTTTTAAACTATTGGCATTATTGTTGGCTGAGGCCCAGCTCCTGGCCAAGGAGCCTCAGCCTCCAGGACCACTAAGAAGAACCGGAAGCCAACTTCTTCTGGGCCCCTGCGCTTGCCATAGCCCTGAGTGCTCGTTCCAGCACCTTGCCAACTGCAGCTCTGCACTTCCTCGCTCTGCCTACACGAACACTCTTTGAGGGTGTCTTAGCTAAGTAAGTTGAGAGGGGAAAAAAAACCCACTATTTGTTGATGTTTCACTGCCAATCTGGTGGTCTGTGTTAGCTTGTTCAAGTATTCACCCACTTTTACAGTAAAAGAAGTTCTCTTAATAAAAAGGATTATCTTGTGTGCATCACCTCTATTCCTTTCACTAGATATCATGGAGAAGAGTTTGATTCTGTCCTCCGTACTCCCTCCCATCAGGTGTTTATTCATTTTGATAAAATCCCCTCTTAGACTTTTCTTCCCCATGCTAAACAATCTGCTTCTCAGCCCTTATTCGTTGTAGTAGCCCTTCACTGGACTTCAGTACATGTATATTCAGCACAAGTTGTTCTTGTCACTGCAGGTGTGATTTGGAAATAATTGTTTGCTACATAAACACTTCACTGAAATAAAATTGTTTAGGCTTACAGGTTCTTGTTTACTTATTTTTCTGAAGCCAATTTGTCAAGAACAGCCTTCTGTTTTGTTATTTTCATAGAATTTAAAAGTCCTACCTGACTTTCTGAGTACAGTGCAATTATTCATTCAGCTTAGAAAGGGAAAACTAAGAGACAATCTTATATTAAACTACCTAATGAGAAATGTGGAGGAAACAGACCCAGACTTTGCTCAGAGGTGCATAGGGATAGAGAGGCAACAGCCAAATTAGAACCCAAGAAACTCAAAAAGACTTTTTTTTTCCCCTGTAAGGGTGGTCATATATTGGAGCAGAGACTCAGACAGACTGTGATATTTCCATCCTTGGGGATATTCAGACCTCAGCTAAACAAGACACTGATCTTACTTTACCTGGACCTGCTTTGATCATGGGATTGGACTAGAGAGCCCTAGAGATCTATTTTAACCAGTATGGTCGTGTGAGTCTAAATGCAAGTGCATTATGGAAGGCTAGAAGCTTTAAAGGATTTCAGTTCTCAGATAACTGAATATAGTGCAGAGAACAGAAGGAATTAAGCTACTGCTTGTGCTCAGTGTTGCTTGAATCAGAGGGAATTCATTATGCAAGTCATGTCCATGTCATCATAGCCAGTGCCCTGCTTTTTGTTTCAAAGGACAACAGGCAAAATACCCAGATCATGCTGTAAATCCTCTGTAGAAATAGGCCTATTCTTAATGCGGTAGAAAAATCAGAATTTGAGAGCACTCACTTCTATGCATTGATTATCCATAAGCAGTGATTAAAATCACTGCCAAATCTCCTGTGTTGAAAAAAGAATCAATTATATTTTTTCATATATTGTATACTAAAGCTTGTTTACCAGCACATAGTTCAGAGGAAAGCTGTAAAAATGTCTCTTCATAGTATTTTCCAGAGGACTGTATTGGGTTCTATATTCTATTTGCAGTCTTATCAGCCTTGTAGATGCAGAGGTAATAACTTTCCTACTGTTGCTATGGCAGAATCTAGGTCATAATGCCTTAAATTATGTGCCTAAAAATAAGTTCCCACTTAATAGCTGCTCTGAAAAGCTTCTTTTTAAATGGCTTGTTTATCATTGTATAAAAACTTAATTTTAAAGAAAGAATAGCATCAAATTTACAAGGCTGTGTCCAACTCACCTCGAAGACTTTATTATTGTGTAATTCTCATCCTCCGTTCTGAAACAATTTAAGCTTAATTCATTAATGAATTTACTCTCTCTATATAAGAACATTTGTTTAGTTCAGAGAGCAAGAACTAAGCGAATGTAATAGAAAAGGCTTTGTAGAGTGAATAAAGTTTACAGGCTCTCTCAGTTTTGGTACTTCCTAATTTTGAGAATATCACTTTAAAAGTTAAAAGAATATGTTTATCTAAGACCATAGTTAATTGAGATGAAGGTTATTGGAACACAGTATTTTTGCAAAATCTCCCATTACTATAAATATCTTGCCATCTTTTTTTTAGAGTGGATGCTGGAAAAATTCATTATCACAGAAGAGTATTGGACAGAAATGGACTCATAACAATGCAGTCCCATGTCATAAGACTACCAAGTGGAGCACAGCAGCACTCCATTCTCTTGCTTCTGACTCGCTTTCATGTTGATAGGTATGTGCCACTCAGATTTTTATAATATCTCCAGTATATACTGTGACCTTTTAGTAAGATGAAATGTTGCCCTCCTGTCACAGAACCATGAACTTCCCTGGTTTTGCCTCTTGATTTCTGTATTAAACCCTCTTCGAGATGCTGCACAATAAAAACTTACCTGAAAGCTTACCTTTCAGCTGTAAGAAATATTCCAGTGCCTAGCACCTCTCTACATAAGCCTTACTGCCGTCACTGTAGCTTTAATCATTCTGTTACTTTTGACTGTTCCTACTTCAAACACATTTTCAATATTTTTTTTTCTTTCTTTCTTGTGCATGATTAGAACTTGTGCTGCTATGGCTTGCCAAGGAAGTAGCAGACTGGGCTTTGTTACTGTTCTCTCAGTCTGGTTCTTTTAGTGACAAATTCTCCCATCTGCTATTGAACTCATTCTTAGATCACGTTAGAAATCTATTCACAGCAAGAAAAAAAAAAGTGTAATTCCTAAAACAATTTAATAACATTTATCAGGTTACCTCCACTAGTGACTAATATTTTATGATGGAATACACCTCGTGTTTTTAAGGTTATACCCATGCTTATGTGTTAAATAACTTTATTTTCTTGGTTAGGCGGAGTAAATATGATATTCTGATGGAGAAGCTCTCAAGTATGCTAAGCACTCGTTCAAACCAGATGGAAACATTAGGAAACTTGAGGGAAGAATTGGTAAGACTTGTGATTTTTTTTTCCCAAATTTTCACGTGTATTTTCATGTCATCTACATGATTACTATCCAAGTGAGACATTCATACTGCCTGTTTCTAACCTTGCACAATATTTTAGGGATGGAAAGATTCCATCAAAAGAAAGATCTTAGGAACCTGCTAGTTTATGGAATCTCTAACAAAATAAATATCTCATGGGCTGCTAGTCTATTGCTCTAGATCAAGTTACTCTCCTGGAAGACTGGCCAGTCATAAGGAAGGCTTTCTATTCAGTTCACAGCTTCAGAAAGAAGTCTGTCACAGAACCAGATTTTTTTGCCATATCCAGGCAATAATATCCTTGTGCTATTCTTGTATTTGATCGCTACTGCTTCCTTGGAGGACACAGCAAGGAAGTCTCAGACATAACAGCATGAAGAAGCACGTCTGCCTCTGTCTGGTATTTGCACTAGTAAGTTTGAAAGATCCTTCTTTTGTTACACTGTCTCAGAATACTGTTTGTAAAAAGGCAGTATGAATGTCTCTGATACTAATCTCATAACGAATAGAGACTTTTTGTAGAAAAAGATAATGAAGAGGGAGTGCTCCTTGGCCCTATGATTTTTCGTCTGCTTTTTTGTGAAGATCAAAGTATAGTTCTGTGGATTTCCTGAAATACAATGTTTTGGACTTCAGCAGTGACTTTTGTCATTGCTCTTTGCATTAGGGTCTTTGTGAAAGAACTTTCAAACGCCTGTATCAATATATGATGAATGCTGGCCTAGCCAAGGTAATATCTATCCCTTTACAAGATATACACCCTGATGGAGGACCCCACAAGACAAAGAAAGGTAAGGAGCCGTATTCCTGCTTTTCATGTAATTTGATTTATTCCTTTTAATATATAAACTTCAGATCTTGAATTATAACATACTTAAGTGAAAGCTTAACTCTTTGCAGTTATATCGTGAAATGTCTTAATAAACCTGTAACACTGCAGCCTACTTGAATTGAGTATGTGTTTTCCAGAAATGCAGAGAACTGTTTGTGCAGAAGTGTATTATTTCTTATCACAAGCATGCCAGTTTGCACCAGTAAAATGATCATAAAGGATGATTTTTTGGATCATAAAGGAAGAAGTGAAAGAATCAACAAAACATGAGAATTTTGAAAAGAAGAAAGTGAGTGTAATTACAGGGAGGATAGATTAAGGCTCCTGATAAGACAATTATTTTAAATCTCTTCCGTATGAGTGAAGGAAATATCTGAGCAGAGAAATTATATTGCGAACAAGGAAAGCAATGGCCTAAAGTAGCTACAATATGCAGCTAGGTCCAGTGAGAATTCTCCTGTGCTGTACTCAGAAGCGCCTGAAGGAGTTCCATTAGGTGTGAATGGCATTTGTCTGGGAAAACCATTTGTTATAAAATATACACCTCCATCCCCTAAAAATGTCAGAGGGTGATATACAGAGCAAAATTCCGGTAAGAAGTTGAGTTTCAGGAAGGTATTGCAGGTCTTCAAAGATAGTCCAGAATGAATCAGGATATGATAAAATCATCATCAAACTTTTATAAAATATGTATTGTGCATATTTAATGTATTTCTGGTTTAAGGAGCAGTCATGACTCACAGTAGCTTGTCATACAAAGTTACCTTTAGCCACTTCTTTTAGCTGCTGTTTGTCATCATCATGAACAAAATCCTAGCTCCTCTGCTGTACTGTCCTCAAGTCCTGTTATACCACGTTATGTCTGTTTATTCTTCCCCTACTGAAGGCAGTGTCAGAGCTGCTCTAATGAACTTAAGGCATTTGCAGATAAACCCCAGAAGACTAGAGCAAATGGAAAAGATAGGATTTATAATGAGTAATAAAAACAAATCTTCTAATTTGAGTTTCTAATTAGAAAACAAGGAAATACAGTAAGTCTGTTTATACACTTGGTGGCAATACACAAGACACTGGATATTTTATATCTTGGCACAATGACAGCTGCATTTACTGCTTAAAATGTGTAGAAATATGAACAGATCAATATTTAACTTGAATGATTATTCCATCTTGAATTATTCATGTAAAAGCTGAAAATTCACCCAATGCCTTAAAAACTAGATGTTGAACTAGGATGAAATAATGATGGCTACCATTATTTCATCAATGAAAGCTTCACTGTTGTTCAAGATTCTTTACTCTGGAATTATACAGGAAAGTAGATAGAAATATATGGGACCCAATGAGAATGAAGCCAGAGCATCTTGCCATGGGAAGCACATTATAGAGCAGAAGGAGCTAAAGTAAAAAAGTGAAGTGAAAACTAATGGGCTGTAGAAACACAGAGGACCTTGTAACAGTGCCTAAAGCCCCTGCCAGATTGTCAGAATCTTATTACTACTCTAAACAGTATCTGGCAGCAAAAGAATTCAAATTGTGGAAAAAATAATAGGAGCATCTGTCCTAGAGTTTTGTCGCATGATTAAGTTACTGTGGATTAACTTCACGTCAGCTCGGCTTCAGTAACCTAAAATTCATTAACTGAAACCTTAATGAAAAAGATTTTCAACTGAAGCCTTTTGCTGGCATTTATCACAGAGCAGGGCTGTGCCAGAGGAGCAGAGATGGCTCTAGAGGTTCACATCTACTGCTGCAAGATGAATTGGCTGCTTTTGCAGTAGCTACTGAATTGCTGCTCTTTACAAGCTGGCAGTGTACAGTAGCCCAGTGTTGGCTTACCTTAAACACTGGTCTCTAAAGCGTTCAGCAGCTGTTGAATGGCACTGATGATACCGACTCATTCTTGTATCAGGAAGGAGGATCACTACAGCTGGCCCAAAGTCATCTGTCCCCCTCTTCTGTAAGATCCCAGAAGGGCAAAGCCCACAGAGGGTTGCTACTGCACAGCTAGTGCATGGTATCTTCTTAAAATGTGTAATTGAATCATATTTACAAGTAGAAAGCTTTCTCTGTTTTCATTGCTTACACTTCTAGTACATCATGTATTATCAAATGTAGCCATTCCCTAAGTGCAGAAAATAGTTTAGGATTTGGGGTGAGAAATCTGTAAATTTAGCTTTTCATGCATAGCTGCACAGAGAGCTTCATGAACATAGTTGAGACACTAGAGAAGTCACTAGGATGTAAGAGATGCACAGAGAGTTCCCTCAAGACCCAGGACTTGTAAATGTTGGTAACTGGGGGCAGCACCCAGCAGGGCCCACCAAGTAGTATCTGCTTTGGTAAGCTGCGGAGGAAAGGCAGTGTGCATGGGGGTCCTCACAGCCAGGTTGGTATTCTGGAGATGAAACTCTGTAGATTTCATTCATTTATTTTTAATATTATTTCTCTTAATTCAACAGAATTTTCCATTCCTCTCATAGATCTTTGTATTGGGCACCTCAAATATGGATAGAGGTGTAAAGGTTTTTGGAGCATCTCAAAAATTCTACTAGTCAGTATTTTGATAGACTCATATACATGGAAGAACTGTTGGGATCCTTTTCTGGAAATCAGCCTTTTGTCCCCCTTTGCCCTACTTTTTAGTACTTATGAAAGAAATGAAATGATTTGGAGTTTCTACCCCTCCTTTTCCTCCCTCTCTTAATCCCCCCTCCTAGTTCTATTCAGGATTGCTAATGCTAATGTTAATATTTACAGGGACTGATGTCATGGTCCGTTGCCTTAAACTACTAAAGGAATTTCGAAAGAAAATGGAAGATTATCATGATGATGATGAAGAGGATATAATCACAAAAGCTGTTCCGCCTGTGGATATTGTTTGTGAAAGGGATATGCTCACCCAGGCTTACGAGTTAAGTAGGTGATGCAGTAACATTCAGTGTATGTGTATCTCTATGTTTAAGAAGGGGAAATACTTTTCTGCTATCTTCTGGGGCAAC
Source organism: Crypturellus tataupa (assembly GCA_034781795.1). Lineage (NCBI taxonomy): Eukaryota > Metazoa > Chordata > Aves > Tinamiformes > Tinamidae > Crypturellus > Crypturellus tataupa. The sequence goes on along the minus strand of JAWLRI010000217.1, from coordinate 6,407,222 downwards.
TATTTGGATAGCCAGAAACTTCAAGCTACAGCAAGCCAGTGTTGATGAGAGCTGGGCCTCCTTTGTTACTATTTTGGCTTGACACCGGGGCTGTGGAAGAGCTCAGTCACCATTGTTAGGCTTCCCAGCATCTCCTTAGAGAAGAACATGATGCTAAATCTTTAGCAAGATTTCTTTGATTCAAAACATCAGTTTGTTATTGGAATTCAGAAAACATGCAGGTGTTAAAATCTTTTAGCATGAAGTATTTCCCATACTAGTTCATCTTTTTGTGTCTTGCCCCTTTATATGCAGGAAAGAACTTAATACTTTTTAAAATACTTTGCAAACTAATTTGTCCTTAAAGGAAATGAAACACAGCTCATGTTGCTGTTTTTTTCTGTTTTGTTTTGTTTTTCACTTGGACTAATGGGAAAAAAACAGGTATCTGACAGTAGAAAGCTGTCAGGGAAAACATCCACTCCAGCCTTTAATCCTAAGCTCTCACCTTCACTTGTCATGGTCGACCAGAACAGCAAAGACGCTTAAATTCCCTTCTACCAGTTTTTTAAATACAATATAATAGACTTTTTTACCTCCTGAAAAATAACGCTAAAAAAACCTCAGTGTTTGACTATATACTGGGTGTTCCCGTGAAAATTCTTTAGTTGCCTTTTGTTTTTGTTTTTTTGGTTCATATTCTGGCACATGTTTTCAAATTACATAGTTTTAAGGCAAGTTTAACTTAATGACAGATACTCAAAATGAATAAATATGCAAATGTCTGCATTTATAGTTCAGTCACATTATTTCTGAGATGTTTTCTGTTTTTCCTTTCTAAATAGTTGAAAGCAGGGGAACCAAAGGTATTTCTCAGGCAGAAATTCGAATGGCTATGAATGTGGGGAAGTTAGAAGCACGAATGCTCTGTCGTCTTCTGGAGAGATACAAAGTTGTCAAGGTAATGCCCAAAAAAATTCAGATACTTTTTAAAACTGGAATTATGACGGGATTACTGTGATAATGGGTTAAAACTTTGTTAACCTCATAAAACAGAAATGGAAGGGATTTGACAATTACAAGTGAAAGGTTTGGTGGGATAGAAGAAATTATGACTTCAATTCAGGAAAAGGGATGCAAGAGAAGTGTTGAAAAATTATTTAGTTAAAATAAAATTTTAAACTACTTTAACTAGCCTGAGGACTAAGCCTAGTTGGCAGAATGTAGCATATCTGGTCTCCTGGCTTGTATTTTCTGTGCTGCTTTCCGGTTAGATGTTCTGACATTTGATATTTCAGTGATCCAGTTGTAAAGTGTTATCTGTGATTGACTGTGTAAGTAATTAAGACTGGGAGGAAAATGCACATTATCACTCATCTGCTGACTGTGTAGAATGAATGTTCTGGTGATCCAGGCTGGCTGGTGGGACTCTGCTAGGCCAAGATACGCAGTGTTGAAGCGTCTTCTTCAGCACCGTGAACCAGCTTTACCCTCCAACACGAGCCAGGGCAGAGAAACAGACCTCAGCACGGCTTCAGCTGGCCTCAGCCACCTCCTGCTGACAGCACTGACTGACTTCAGTAACCCACGTGAAGCAGAGGGGTCTTCAGCTGTCCTTTCTAACACAGGCCCCAGCACACAGGCTCAATACCTGCTATTTTAATTAGGTAGAGCTGAGAACAGTTGGAAAATTTTCCAAGACAGATGCAAAGATGGAGAAGCAAGGTAGTAAAATAATGTTTGTCTCATTCTTTAGGGTTTTATGGAGGATGAAGGTCGGCAGAGGACAACAAAATATATTTCATATATTTTTGCAGAAGAGAGCGATTTAAACCGTCAGTTTGAGAGAGAGAAGGCTCGGAGTGAGCAGTTAGCTACAGTTACTCTGGGTCTAGTCCCACAAGATTCTCCCCCTGTGGAAGATGCGTCTCCTGGAGAAGACGACACCTTTCTCTCAGAGTCTGACAATGATGAAGTGAAATACAGCAAGAGGAAGGGAAAAGGTCAGAAGGCCAACGCATTAGGTTTCCGAGGTGGTTCCAATCAGTCAACACCAACTAAAGGTAGATCATGGAGCCTGGGAGAGAATCCTGCATTTTTCTGACAGACCTTTTCTTAAATTTCCTATGCTATTCTCTTCCATTAAGTTTTAGTTTGATCTTGTATTTATTTTTATCTATTCTAGTATTTTCTTGCTTTTTGTTGTTTTCTTTACCCAAACTTTGTTATGCTTTGGAATACTGCAGGTGGGATAACTCAGGTAATTTAGGGCAGAAGTGTGTTTCAATGTCTCTGTGCCAGAGCAACCTTCTGATTCACTAATCACTGGGAAAACACACCTGCCCTTCCTTAGCAATAATTTAGATATAAGAAAATAAATAAGAAAATTTTCAGGCGGCTTGAAGAGCTGAGATGATTCCGCAGAGGGTCAGATGAATTTTCAAAACTCTTGCAAGGAAGGAGGCAGGACCGTGTGGCTAAGAATGGTTGCAATGCGGGGTTCATGGCAGCCAGTTTGGCTTAAGCTCCTGGCAGAAGCCACAGCCGTGGTTTTATTTTTATTTTTATTTTTATTTCCCTTAGTTCTAGGAGATACTGACAGGCTCTGTTTTTCGAAGTATCTTACAGCTTAGATTATATCCATTAGAGAGCACCATCATTGTAGAGCTTTAGCTTGCAAAGTCCTTGACGACTGTAGAGAGGGTATGGACAGGCTTCATAGCTTTAGAAACATGTTTTATTTCATCTTCACTAAGAACGTAGAAGCTGTGCTTGCTTCTCATTAAAATACACCGGTTTATTCCATTAGATATGCATATGTTTTAGGTGAAAGAAGTAACACAGGAGCTGCCAAGCCTTTTTTTTTTTCTCTCTTGAAATTGATTTAAAATTTTCCCCTCTCATCCAAATATTGATTTTTTCAATTGAAAATGTGTGGGATTGATCTTTCAATTTTGCATCTATACATAAGCAAGCATATTTGACACAAATCTTTAAGTGCAATGAATACATGTACTTGTAGTGAGACCAAATAAGATGGTAACTAACCACCTGAGCAGGAGGCTGAGACTTGACCCTCAGCTTCATGACCTAAGCGTATTATAACACAATCTCTCACAAAGCAGATTGCTTTGTGTTTCTCGTGAGAGATTTAGAGCCTCTTTATGTAAAAGCTGCCTACCTTCTGAGGACAGTTTGGAGGGAATGTGATGGTTTATTGTAACCCTTGGCACGTTCCTGCCACTTCATTAATGAAGTCCATGAAACACAGCAAAACAGATCTCCGTATCTGATACAGAATTTTTTGGGAGTAATTCCAAATCCTTTTTCTCATTCTGCTTTGAGTAAGAACCGTTCCTGTCAGGTTTCTGGCAGAGCTTGAGAATCTGAGAGATAGAAACTCCCCTTTCTTCAGACAGTAGTTCCTGGCTAAGCCAATCTAGCCCTTCCTGGCTATAAAAGTCTGTCTGCAGGCTGCTTGGAGAGGAGCATAATATGAAGGCTTTAATTTTTTTTTTTTTTTTTTAATCTTTTGGAGGCTCTATGCAGTCATATATGATCCAATCACTGCTTTCAGCAGGGAACAAGGATATGTGAGAAATGTAGCAAAATGCTTTCAAGTGCACTACCATGGGTGGTCAAAGGAAGGCCTTTAGTGTAGAGAGAAGCTGAACATTTGCAGGAACTTGTAAGAGCAGAACAATTACAAGGCCCATTTTTTGGCTTTTTACTGTTAAACCAGGCTCAAAGCCAGCAGCTGTGAAGTCTGTAGGGAAGAAGCTGCCTTCCCCGTGTATTCTTGAAGAGTATGAGCCACCAGACAACTTTTCAGAGGAGAATTCTGCTTTGGAAGCCCTGAAGCAGGAGCCCAGTCTTTCCACCTGTGCTCATTCCACTGATGAAGATGGGGATGTGGCTGTGGTTGAGGAGGTCAAACTTGAAGACCCCAAGGTAAGATCTTAATGCGTAACATTTTATTGTTGGTATGGCTGTCTGAGCAGTAAGGTACATTACAGTAAATCTTCAAGCTATTAATTTTGTGTTCATCTATGGGACTAATTGTTTTTTTCCATTTTTCCATATTTCTGTGCACTCATGTGGCGCTCTCATATTCACTGTTAGAATCTGTAATGATTCCATTTTTCTTTTAAGCGTGGAGATTTCTTTCTGATGCATGTAGTTTGCTAAAAGCTGGTTTTTCTGCTAAAAACCCTGAACTTGCCACGCTGAGGCTTGTGCTGCCTCAATAGTATTGCTAGGTGTGCTGCAGCTATATAAAGGTAAATTGCTTAAGGAAACAATTTCCATATTTTGAATGCAGTGTAGTTATCATCTAAAATATTTCACAAAATATTTCCAGGAAGGTACTGGGTTTAGGTTATTAGTGTTCTACATACTCCTTGTCTTGACATAACGCATGGTGTAGCTTTATGTTTGTGCACAAAATTGCTGCTTTTCACCTCGTGCATCTACCTCCTCTAAACCAGGTGGTGCACATGGGCTTAGGCATGTCAGCTGTGCAGCCTCACTGTGACTGAACCTGAGATGCCTTCCCGAGAGGCAGGATGTGCTGGGTTGGGCTCAGGGCTACAATTATGCAGTTAGCTGTCTGTGCCAGAATGTGTTCAAGTTCAATGGGGTTGGAACATGGGCAGACAAGAGGGCATAAATCTCTATTCCTGCCTATGTAGAAGTCTGAGTTTCTGCCTTGGTTCCCTGCCTGCGAAGGGATAATAATTCCCAGATGCGATAAATAATTCCCAGATGACTAGGGTTTGTTATAAATAAGTACATCAAAAAACTGAGTTGCCTGGGCACTGCTGTATGAGCAGCTAACATTAGGCTGCTAAGGTTGAATAATTTGGGCACAATTTTATTTTCTCCATGCTGTGCATGAAAAGATCTGTGGCCAAAAGAAGGAGAAGCGATCCCGAGCAACAGCAGTGGAGCGCTCCCATGAAACGTACCGGCTGCTGAAGCGTCGCAATCTCATCGTGGAAGCTGTCCGAAACCTCCGTCTGATTGAAAGCTTGTTCACGTGAGTCTGTCTGAAAAGGGTCCATGATTAATAGCAGAGACTTTTTTTTCCCTCCTTACAGTATGCCAGTATCTGGGGTTATGTAGTAAGATGCAGCACTTGCTAACATTCAGATACATAGGTTTTACTTTATTTCTGCTTTCGTTCAAAATTTTTGCTATTCTGTCATTGATTGTAGATTCTTATCAGTCAGTTGTCATTGGTTACCAGGATTCTAGTGCTGCCCCAAAACTTTTTTTTTTCCCATTTTATATGTACTAATTAGGCCTTCTTATGACTTTTCTTGGACTAGAGGTATTACTTGGAGTGTTAAAACATCTTTTAGTTTTTTATAATCCCCATTAAAAGAGAAATTAAAACCCTGGAGTCCCAGCTTCCAAATGAGTTAGATACTGTTGTGGCAGATCTGATTGCACCATCCCATCCTCAATGTCAGGACATGATTTTCCGAGTTGCTTTCCAGAAGGAATTGGACAAGAGATCTTGGCTTTATTCTCATCTGGTTTGATAATTTTGAGACTTCTGTCTTGCAAAGTGTTGTGGAACTACAGCCAGCTCCTATGGCATGGCATCATCAGGGGTCGTCCAGCCAAGTCCAGGAGCAGGTTTCTAAGATATTCCAGTCTTTGCTATCTCCTTCAGTGCTGCCAACAGGTTTAGAACTGTTGTTCAAAGAAATAATCAGAAACAGGGCCTGGGGCACTTGCACAAAAGTATATGAAGAAATGCACAAGCTATCATGGTGTGGAGGGAGCGTGCTCCTGCAGGCCACTGCAAGGGAAGGACTGGTTGGGCAGTCTGGAGCACTGCTGGGCTTAAAGTGCACGATGCTGTTTGTATTTTTAGGCTTCAGAAAATGGTCATGGATCAAGAGAAGCAAGAAGGCGTCTCTACCAAATGCTGCAAAAAGTCTATCATCCGACTGGTGCAGAGGCTCTCACGAGAGGGACTCCTCAGACTCTATCATACTACAGTCATTCAAGATGGCATTAGTAAAAAGGTGACTGCTCGAACTCTGGCAATAGAAACACTTTTTTTTTGTCCTCTGGCTCTAGCAAAGTGTTTGGGGCCTTTTTACTGAAATATTTGGAGGTCTTAATTGGCTGTTAAGATCTGATGAACTATGCAGCAGATTAAGAGCCAGTATCACCATAACTACCTCATGTTTTCCGCTGCTCTAAACAGGTAGAGTTTGTCGTTCATCCTTCTGTGAGTCCTAATGATCCCCTTGTAAAAAGTGCCATTGAGCAGGTGCGTTTCCGAATCTCCAATTCAAGCACAGCAAACAGGCAAGTAGCAGTGGTCTGTATGGTACCTGACTTGCTACATCTAATACACGCAACAATACACAGAGGAAATAAATACAAAATAAGCAAAAGAAAACGTAGCATGATAAATCCCATTGCTTGGCTTATCTTTCTGAATAAACCCATAAAAGGACCTCTTCTTTAGTGAAATCAACCTCAAAGACATCCTCCTTTTGAAAAAGGGGATTTGCATTTCTTTTAGTGCCCAGCCTACGTGATGTCATCTCTGTGCAACTTAGATAAGGCATGAGTATCTGGTTTAGTTCTACAGAAATGCTGTGTGGTTTTAATTCAGGATTAAAGTTCCCCAGACACCAACATCCCAGGAGCAAGCTGATGAAGAAAACTTGGGGCAAGAGGCCATCCCTGATTCAGGAGAAACGGAAGAAAGCTCTTGTAAAGCCGAAAATAATAATCGAGCAAGGAAAACTGATGAAAAAATGGGCATAACACAGTTAAAAAATTACCACCCTGTTACAGGTACACTTAACTTTTTTTTTTTTTTTTTTTTATCCGAGCATCTTTCACTTCTCCATCAATTACTAAATAGTCTCTTTCAGATTTGGGCCCTTGTAAGATATGTATTTTTTGGTTTTGTTCATTTGTAGAGGTGTCTTACATAGGAGGCAGCAATTGTGAAATGGAGTATTTTCATTTACTACTCCTTCACTTCCATTTGTAACTTATATTTACCTTCACTTCCTGGCCTTTTCTTCCAGCTTCCTTCACATAATTTTTGCAGAGCCAGCTATTTTACCTGCTCTAATGTATTTTTTTTATTTCTGTTTGGTACTTAATCTTTCCTCACAGTTCCAGGGCTTGGGCGTTCTCTTGGCTTTCTTCCCAAAATGCCACGTTTAAGAATGGTCCACTTGTTCCTCTGGTACTTAATTTATGGTCACCCTTTAAATGGAACACGACAAAAAGTGGGCAGTGATGGTGAGAAAAAAGCCAACAAGCAAGGGCTGGACACGAATGCTGCAGCACTTCAAGCCCAACCAGAGGCCACAGATGGGACTGCACAAACTATGACAACTGTGGTGAATCCTGAAAACACTGCACAAGAGACTGAAGTAGAATTGTCTAATGAAACAGGTAAGAGGTGGAACATTCTCGCTTTACTACAGATTTTGAGGTGCTCCTGTGTAACATTCCTGTAAGTGAGAATATAATTTTAGTGAAAATGCTTTAAGGTAGGAACATAAATGCTTGATGCTTGGAAAAAAATAATCAAGAGAGGGGTTTTTGAATTCAGAATGATCTTAAATCGATTGGAGAGAGTCTAGACTATTATTAAACTAATCTAGAAAGCACTTATACTCCTTATACAGAAGGAAGATGTAGCAAGAGGGAGAGGATACATATCCTTCCAGGTGAAAAGGGGTGTTAATAGTAGTTGATAGATGATTCTTCATGCTGTTGCAGGTTAAAGAAGAAATAATGACATTGGATATGCAAAAGATTTTTTCATATGTAAGAATAGATTAAGCTTTGAAACAGGTTATCTTGGGGGAAAAATAGGTTTGATGGGGTGAGTGTAAGCATCCTTTTTGTATCTCAGAACATGAGAATGTGTAATATTGGTAGTTTTCAGCCACTCACAGTAAAATTCATTAAAAGGTAGACCTCGTTTCAAACTTCTGTTTCCTCACGTCCAGTGTCCAAATGAAGTGCTAGGCTTGCCCTGCCTGAGTCTAAGCCCATGCTCTTGTTCCTAGTGTATGTGGATGATGCGACATGGATGCGCTATGTCCCTCCTCTCCCAGTTCACAGAGAATTTGGATTTGGATGGGCTCTTGTTAGTGACATTCTGCTCTGCTTGCCTCTGTCCATCTTTGTGCAGATAGTGCAAGTCAGCTACAAGGTATAGTACTTTTCTTTGGTTCATATTTGGTTCAATTTAAAATCCGATAGTATCTCCTGTGAACAGTAACACATACCCTGTTAATCTGTTTTAACAAGATCAGCCAGTAGCGAGTAGAAACTTTAGTTATTGATATTTCCTTTTAAATAAAGGTTAGTTGCTTTTAGAGCCACACTGTAAAAAATGTATCTAGTCCTTTAGCCATCTTTGTAGCCTTTGTGGACTTGAATCATGTTTATTCAGTTATTTTACAAAAGCAGTAATATTTGTTCAAAAATACCTCTGTGGACATATCTGGTAAGATAGCTTGATACTTTAAAGGATAATTTCACATAGAGGATATCTTTCACATTTTGATTAACTTATAAAATAATTTTAGGTTGATGGCCTTGAGGATTTTTTAAACGATCCTCAGAAAAAGCACACGCTGATCAGATTCCTTCCAAGGTCAGTCCGACAACAGCTTCTCTATAAAAGGTAAGCAGATGAGTCAAAGTTACAGGCTCTAGGGAGAACAGTTGACTGTTTTTTCAGTTATTTCTGTTTGTGTCAAAGAGAACTTTGTAATCTAAAACAAGGGTCATCAATCTTCTAAGGACTGTGTGCAAAATTGTATTTTTCTCTCCCAAATAGAAGGTAATATGAAATTAATGAACAATATTCATGCACACTGTCAGGCAGTCTGAGAGAACTGGGAGACTCTGTCCTTCACAACTCATCAACAAGCTGTTGCTTCTGTTCAAAACACACTCCTGCTGCTAAATTCTAATAGAGTCTAAATGCTGCTGTCCTTCATAAATCTCTCAGAAGATGCCACATACCCTAGTTCCAGTCTCTCGTGCATACCATTTAGATTCTACTCACATACTCTCAGTAGCATATATGTCATTTTTTTGCTGTTCCTCATCTAAAAGATTTAGAAGTTGAGATTGGATTGAGAAAAGGGAAGGAAAGCAACATTAAAATGTAATGATTTGAATATGTGGAATTCACAACACTATTCCAGACTCCATTTCTGCATTAATCATGCTGTTAGTACTCCAGGAAGCTATTGCCATGGCTATGGACTTGGTTGGAGGCTTTTACCACACTCTCCAAATTTGAAGACATGTCTTTGGCAAGTGAGTAGTGCTAGACAGAGCCAGCTGCCAAGATCTGTGTCAGACTGATTTCTCCTCAGGCAGTAGTTTTTCTTCATAAAAATTCGGTTTACAGTTCCTAACATATTACTTCCGAAATATTAGTAATGAGCGTACTGGATTACTGAATTGCTGAAATGTTCTGAAATCTGCAGACTCCATCTAGTAGCTATCTGCAAATCAGTGTGGCACATAACCAAGTGGCCTTTGTGCCTCTCCAGTCATCAGAGCTTGTAATACTTCCAAATTGGATCATTATTTGTGAGACTGTAGATGGACCTTTCTGAACCTTACAAAACACTCCTGACAAAGTACAAGTCCTATGTAACATTGTGGAAAAATTTAGATAGTCAAGTTAAGTATGGGCAAAAGTGGATTTTTCCTATATTTTATCTCAGAAACTAAATCTTGCAAAAGCTTCCTGCAGCTTCCAGAATTTTCCTTTTCTTTCTTTTTTTTTTTTTTTTTTTTTTTTTAAGGTAGATAAATAGCATGGAAATCATCATACTTTTTGCTTTGCTACAGCTTACAGGCAAGTAAAAGCAGTTTTAGAACAGGTAGTACTATACAATCTTAACTACGTATCTTAGTCTGACTCTTTATATCAACATACGTGAAGTTCTGTCAGGCCGTATTTACGAGTCATTTCATCTCACTCTCACTTTTTTTGTTAATGCAAAATTGTCTGCAAATCTGCTGGTGTTCTGATCTTCTTGACTCATTGGTAGATCCAGTATTTCTGGCACTTTTTTGTTTCTTTGGAAACAAAATTCTGTTGTTGTCTAAAATAATAATAGTGTTTCTGACTTGAGGACAGAATGTTCGAGCTTTGGTGTTTCATATGTTTTCCACAGGCTGATGATTCAAAGAAAAGATCACTGTAGAAATGCTATAAACCCAATGTTTTTTAAAAAGAGAGCTTCCTGAAACTTGAGACCGTCACATCATGTTTTCTGGTATCTTTGTAATTACTGTTTTCATGAGTGCTAACTGTAATACTTGTAACACTGCTGCAGGAGGTACATCTTTTCGGTGGTAGAAAATCTACAAAGATTGTGTTATATGGGACTAGTTCAGTTTGGTCCAACAGAGAAGTTTCAAGACAAAGATCAGGTAATTTTCTGAGAAATTGACTTTTAGTCTGGTATTTGTTCGGTGAGATAAATGAGTTTTCAGGCTTCTAATTACTTTAAATAATTGAGTAAAGTGTTCATGTTTGAAAAGCGTATACAAACCTCAAATTCCTAGTGATATACTGCAAGAATTTTAAGAATAATAATTAATTAGGCCCTGAATCAGATCCAATTATTCATCAAATTCTGAATGAAGGCTTGTAGAAAATATCACTCTTTCTGGAAACTTGGAATAGTCCTGGTTAACAAAGGGAAAAAGAAACTGTCATTCTCAATCTAGAAATAAAATTTCTGGCAAAGTAATTTTAGGAATGCTTTGCAATGTGTCTGTCTGTCTCTTATCAGAGTATTGGCTCAAAAGAGCAGACTAAGCAGTTCTAACCACTGGTTAACTAGTTGATTGTCCTGTAAATTAGGCAAAACCAGTGATTTTTACCTACCTGATACACACTCTATTTGACAGGTATTTGTGTATATGAAGAGAAATGCAGTGATTGTTGATACCACTATCTGTGACCCTCACTATAACCTGGCTCAAAGCAGTCGCCCGTTTGAGAGACGTTTATACGTTCTGAGTACCATGCAAGATGTGGAAAACTTCTGGTTTGATTTGCAATGTGTCTGCCTTAATACACCATTGGGTAGGTAGAACTGTACATTCTTACCACCTTATGTTTTATTCAATTCCTCTTCTTTTTCCACAACATTAGGTATGTGTTTGGTCCTTTTACATTTTTAAATAAGATACACAGCTGCAATAGGGACATATTTTAAAATAATGTGGGAGAGAGGGAGCACATGAAATATCAGACAACACTTTTCTGTTTTTCTGTAATGTAGTCACTCAAGGGAAAGAATTTATTCATATTTTACCTTACTTTTCCTTCAAAGTAGTTATCTGCAAAATGGTAGCGTGTTTTGTGATTGTTGCAACCTTCATAGGCTGGTCAGACCTTGAATGCCTCTGGCATCCAAAATACAGGAATGATATTGTTTCACCAGCTCACATATTTATGAAAGCTTTCTCATATTGCAATATTTTCAGTGAACCTTCATGTGACTCTGGTGCTATATCCCAAATATATCTCCAACATAAAGGGCTTGCATCTCATATTAAGGGCTGGGATCCATGCCTAGAATGTCACTGACTGCTGCAATTTTCTACTTATAAACAGCAGGAGCCTCCCTATACTTCTGTTCTGAGTACAGTTTGTGCGAGTTAGCACCTTGTACAGGAAATTAACTGGAAGGCTGTTAGCCTCTGTAACTTAGTAGCATCCTTTATAGCGAGATGGTAAAAATGTTCATGTTCCTCCCTAAGGAAGAGGTTGCATTAGTTTTCCATAGTGGTGTGGATGGATTATAATCTTTTTTCTCATGCTAGTAGTCAAAACTATTTGTATGCCTAGGGGTTGTCCGTTTTCCCCGCACAAAGAAAAGTAATCTTCAAGGAAAGGAGACGAGCACTGAGCTAGAAGCAGAAATGGAACAAGAGTCAGCAGTGGATAAACACAATCTGGAACGGAAGTGTGCAATGTTGGAATATACCACGTATGTCTGTTTTCCTTTTTGTTTTGTTGCTTAAATAGAATGGATAAAAATAACCATTCTAGTTTTGAGAAGGCTATTAGACAGAAAAGGTGGGTAAGATTCTAGAATTTCAGTTGGTCAGTGTTTTTTTGCAATACAGAAGCTGTCTAATGGAAAGGATAGTTAATTATTTACCAAGCAGGTGTTCATGCTGAGTGGGAAAACCAGACTCAGATTTCCCTCCAAAATAGCACAGACAAGGGTTGCAAGAATCTTTTGGGAAAGCAAAGTGGAGAAAAAAAGAATGATAAATAGAGTGAATGCAAGGGAATACTTCAAAAATTCTCTGACCCAAGTCTGTATAGATCCCAAGCAACATGCAGCTCCGGAAGCTCCCTATAGTCACATTCTAAATTCTGGTTTGCACTTTGCTGCATATTGTTTATAGATTAATTCCTATTATGGTATCAGTTTAAATAATTCTTGAACACTCCATCTTCGGCCTAATCATAACCAGAAACTTGAGCAGACAGCAAATTTGTGACCTGTGATAACCATGCAGAACTCCAGTTACACTTTTTATGTTGCATGTTTTGTGGTGGTATTTAGTTTTGTTGTCTATATCTATTCTGCGTTAATAAGTTATAAACAGTCTAGGTAACTTGATATATCTACCTGTAACACTGAAGTCATTGAAAATACCATTAAAAAAATTGAAGGTCCCCAGTTGCACTGGTTCATGCTGGTAGATTGACAAATTCAATCCACTTGTCAGCTTTTTCATACGATCTGCCTTACGTGCTACAATGTCTTTTTAAATGGTTATGGCTTGTAGTTAGACTGGAGATGACGGCAGCATCTCCCAAGATCAAGAGGCAGTTTTTCAGTTGAATTGCTGATGAAATGCTTTCTATCAAAGAGTTGTTAGCTGAAAGCTTGACTGAAATCCTTTTTTTCATGGTAGCTCCCAATAAATCTTTCATAAGGTGAAACAGGATTTCCAAAGTACTTTCTATGTTTGTACAAGACTGTCAGACATACGCTACCAACTAGGCATGTAAAGTTCATTCATTTTTCCATCTATTTTTTTGAGGAAGCAACTATTGTCTCCATGTTTTTTTTCCTTACAAATAGGACACATGTTTTTGTCCTGCTCTATATCATCACTTTATTAGCTGAACTACTTGCAGTCATGCAGGAAGGGCTTCGATTCATCTATTACATTCCATTCATTCTCCCTTTAATTGTCTTTCCAGGGAATTCAAACTACATTATGATTTTTCTTTTTGGCTTGTATGTGCATTCAAACAAAACATTTTTTAGAAAAATAGAGAGAACTGTGTTTAACAGCACGTTGGAATACTCCGTGGCATGTGAGCCTACAGGTTTCTTGTGAAAATTTCCTTCACAGTTACCTTGAGAAAGTTTTTCATCTGGGCAGGTATTTTCTTTAGGTTTGTGGCAGGAAATGTAGTCAGAGCAATGTTTAACATGTCAGCTGGAATTTAGTTAACAATAATGAGGTTGCTGTGGTTGTAATTTCAAAATTAAAGCTCAGTGATTACATATTGGCTATAAAACATAATGGAAAAACCTGCCTGCTACGCTACTTCTGGAGCAGAGTTAAGGGAGCGAGGATCTCTTTTTCTCCTGTTATTTTCCAACTCTATCAAAATTGCGCAGAGGGAGAGTTTTGCACAATGTGCACATCTTTTAGGAAATGTTACTCTGCTGCTCTTGCAAAGTACTTTATTTTATATATATTTTTGTTACTCTTCCTGTTAGAGGCAGTCGAGAGGTGGTCGATGATGGGACTATCCCTGGGGATGGACTAGGAGCTGCAGGTCTAGATTCCAGCTTTTATGGACATTTAAAACGTAATTGGATTTGGACAAGCTACATAATCAATAAGACTAGGAAGGTGAGTATTTTCAAATTATTTAACTGCATAGTGCTTTAATATTCTAAAGAACTAGTATAGCAAAAACTTTGCTTGCTTTCTCAGAAACCTGCACCTCTGAGGTTTTGTATCGTTGGAAAGAAATGAATGGCAAGTGTGGCAAATCTTGGTGGTGAAGTGAATGAAAAAAAATAGGCATAACCAAAGAAGAAAATACTTCATTAATAGGAAATTAAGATCAGTGACTAGTGTCTCTTACTTTCCCTGAATGTAAGAGTTGTCAGATGAAAACTGAAACTCAGAAAAAGACACACAGCGAAAAATGCTACCAAGTCCAACATAAATAAGTAGGAATGACAATCTGATCAGACTAGTGTCTGGTGGTGGCCAATTAAAGATTTGTAGGAAAGACTGTAAGACCACAGGAGGTTTATCTTTATATGTTCACATCATGTTTAGGGAGATGCATAGTGATAATTTCTTAAAAATATTCTTCCAGATGTCAGCAAGTTTTGCTTGAGTTTTTTCTAAACCTGAACGGTACTGATGTTTCACAGCAGTCAGTAGAGTCTTCTTCTTTCATTAATTTATCTGATTGCTTTTTGGATGCCTGTAAAACTTTGGTAGCTAAAACTTCTTCTAACAAGAAGTTTCAAAGCCCTGCGGCATGTTTACCACTTTATTTCAATAGCTTTAAGCTTGTCATCTCTGGTGTGTGTGATGCCCCTCAAGGCTTTACTAAGGGAAACTGAAACAAATACCGTTTTTCATTATTCTTTCTCCATCACTTGTGAGTTTGCAAAACTCTCTTGTGTTTGCCATTACCATCTCTATTTTTTTTCTAGCCTGTAAAGTACTGGATTACTTACCTATTTTCAGCACTGAACTTTCTGTGCCTTTGAGTGTTCTTGTCTTTCTTTTAACCTCTGCTATTTTTTTATGTCCCTTTGAAGATGGAAACAGAATCACATATTGTATTCAGGCTGTAGCCAGCCATGGATTTTTATAGCTCCATAATGACGCTTTCCTCCCCTAAGAATTCTTAGCATTTGCTTTGCTTATTGACCATTACTGTGCATTAAACAGATACTTTCTGAGAACTGGCTATAATAACCCT
This sequence comes from Crypturellus tataupa, assembly GCA_034781795.1. Classification (NCBI taxonomy): domain Eukaryota; kingdom Metazoa; phylum Chordata; class Aves; order Tinamiformes; family Tinamidae; genus Crypturellus; species Crypturellus tataupa. The sequence goes on along the minus strand of JAWLRI010000217.1, from coordinate 6,392,215 downwards.
AAGATCCCATTCCTGACAGTAATGGTCAAATTAGGGCCCATGAGTTTATATATAAAATCAGAATTGCTTGTTTTCTATTTGGGCAGTATCATTTCATTTACTGTTGTGTCACCAGCTTTGCTCTTGGCAGTCATGTTTACTCCTTTGATCAACTCCTGTCACCAGTGAACTCAGCACTAGGGAAATGGCTTTTGCTGTGAACAGTAAAAGTTCTAATATCTTGCAATAAGTTTGGACTCAGAATTATATGGGATAGAATATGATACAGGAGGCAGTTACTTATGTCTGCCTTCACATTTTGATGGTGTGCATTTTCAACATCATGTGTAATGTAGACTGCTTTGAAAAAAAAAGATTGCTTTTTTTAAAGACTTATATTTAGCCTCCTTAACAAGAAAGGAAGTCAAGAAGTAAGAAAAATAAATCAGTCCTTCATCATAACTGGGAATCTTCTTAATATTCATGCTAAAGCCATCTTTCTAAACTAATCCTAACATTAAAGATAGTAATTTATAGTAACATTAAAACCTGTGTATTCTTTGGCTTTTGGCATTTCACCTTGGTGAAAGTTCTGTTGTTTCAGGAAAGCACAGTTTCTGAAAACGGACCGACAATGAGACTCCAAACGTTCTTAACAAAACACCCCCTTCCACTCAGCACTGGAGGTCAGTGATGCACCTTGTCCTCTGCATCAGCTCTTACTGTCTCTGTCAAACCCAGCAATGATAATGTGGTTTATTCCTGCTTCCTTATGATAATGTAGGATGTTTCTTGGGCAAGAAATAAAAACTAATTTTCCTGTTTCTAGATATATGGAACAATATTTTTTAGCCTTAGTTACTTCTCGTGTAGTTTGCAGAAAGTCCAGAGGCATCAATATTATCTAAGAGTGGCCTGCTAGGTGACGTAGCTTACTGATAAGGCCTCAGTCATATGAGAGATCTGCTTTGCACCCATGCAGTGTAAAACACGAGTGTTATTTTTCTAGCAATTTCTTTTTCTTTCACCATCTTTTGAGTAGTTTGTCATTAGTTTAATTGGGTGAGAATTTTTTAGTTTGCTCTTTCCCAAAAGTGAAAATCTTTATGCTGCTTTGGTTTAGGAGCTTTCCTCAGTAACTTGGAGATGAGATAAGAAAAATATTTTTCATGTAAGAGAGTTCTAACACTTCAGACAATTCTCCATTTAAATTAACTGAGATTTGACCTGTGCAGACTTCTCTATTGCAATGGCTGCTTTGAAAATAGCTATAGCATCTTTTATCTGAAGTTAAGAATGTTCATCTCTTGTAACCATTGCATGTTAGGCTCTGGTTGCTCTACAGACAAGCTGTTGGGTGTATCTTATATGTAGGTATAGTTAGACATCTGGTTTGAAACAGGCTTAATGTGTTTTAAAACCTCTAATTTTCATCATCCCTAGCTTGTATTGTAATGCCTAGTTGAAGTTACAGTCAAAGGCCTTGTTGCAAAGGATTCTTGTCACGTTTTTATAAACTCCATTTGTCAAATTAAAAGGATTAAAGGATTAAATTAAAAACCTTTTACTTTAATATTGAGAAGAATGTGCAACATTAAACACTCATAACTCTGAAATGTCTAAGCCATTTTTGTCAAGCCTGCCTTGATTTAAATTTCCAGTAAGTTTTTAAAAGTTCACTGTAATGAATCTTTATTAAGGCACTGCAAAATTGCACAGCAATCCAAACATCTAAACTAAGAAGGTGGAAAAGCTTCAGGTTGAATAATAAAACCTCAACTCAGCTCCCTTGGGGTTGTACACCTTAGTCTAGGCTTAGTAATTACCTGACCATTATTCATTTCTGAGAGGTGTTATTCTGTGTAAGCTGTTGAGAAATGACATGAAATTATATGATTAAAAAAGAGCAAGTTTGAAAGGGCATCTTTTAATATACTGAAACTTTGGCATTTGCTCTAAATATTGTTGAATGTAATTGCTACAAAATTCCACTAATGTAAACACATGTCATCTTAGGTAACAAAATTAACATTCTTGGAGAAACAGAAGTAGAATCTGAGTCACTTCTGCATAAAGAAGAATGTGAAATAAGTAAAGAAGCAACTCAGGATCGAAACAAACGAGTGAGAGGTGGAAAAAGCCAGAAGAGGAAGAGACTTAAGAAAGACATTGGTAAGAAGATGAAGAAGAAAAAAAAAGGTAAGTAACCAGCATGCATGTCATGAAAAGAAGCCTTATTTTCAAGGCATTTTCCTGCTATAAGTTGCTTTAGAGAAGCTGTGGTAACTGATAAATGGTATGGGAATTGGGACTAACAATCTCTTTAGGCTGCCCTTTTAGCAAAGAGACTCAACTGTCACAAGGCTCTATAGTAGCTAAATGGAAAAACAGGAGGATGCTATAACTGTTACCTAAGTTTGAGTCATTGCTGTACTACTGTACTGTGTAAACCAAAGAAACTGCAGTCACATTTGGGCCAGGTCAGCTCATTGCAATGTCACAGTCATTTTCCATTTGCTGTCTCAGAACATCCTCCCATGGGGGATATTTTCTAGTCAGTGTTCTTGTTAACATGGTGGTTTCCTCATTCCTGAGCAAGGCATTAATGCATTTTACTTTCTCAGCTGCTGTCACCTTCTTCCTTCTCTGCTGTTCTTTCATTCTTACAAACTCAGCTGTGAGTACTGCTCTCAGCCCCGTACTCTTCTTCCTCCTCCTTTTAGGGATCTGCATCCAGACAGATAAACTGTCTTTAGTGCATGCATGTCCGTGGCATACCTGGACTGCTCCTCTTACGTGTCCAAGGTGGTGTGCAACAGACTTCTCTTATACAATTAGCGATTTACATTTGAGTGACAGAACCAAGGGCAGAAAAGCAGCACAGAAGGAAAGAAACAAAAAATTAAGATTGCAGTTAAGTCTGCTAGGAAGAAAGGTTTTTTTTTTTTTTATCTTACCCTTTATCTTTATGATATTGAGGTGATAAATCATATAGCAACAGTAAAAAGGAGTTATATTCTGAATTAGTTGGAAAGTTAGTGGTGAGAACTAAAACCCTAGTCTCCTCATCGCTCCCGTTGCTTGTTTTTGACTCTTCAGTAGTCAAGGTAAACATTTTTCTCTTTTGTAATTTGAAATGTCTTGCTGCTTTGTGCTTTTATTTACAAGAAACATCACTTTGACTTAATTGTGTGTAAAATGCAGTTGTGATGATTCAAGCTTGCCCTTCGGCTATCTTTTGAAGGCAAGCTATTCCCTTTCCAGTTTTGAAGCACCTAGCCCTAAGGACAATTCAGAGTAAATTAAAACATAAAAGGATAGTAATTTGAAAGCACTTGCTAGTGTATTACAGTATTCTCTGAATCATAAATTGTAGGCTTTCATAGTGCATACACCTTGCTGAATGCATAGTCTCTAGCAAGTCTTCTTTTCCCTAGAGATAAGGCATAATCTCATTAAAATACATTTGATGTATCTAGTATTTCAGAGGTACTTTTCATTGCACTTCCCTTGCTGTATGTCATAGTGAACCATCTAGCTGACTTACAGAAACACAACAGAGGAAAAAGCTTTGCTTGGCTATGCATGTGATAGGAGCTGGTGTTCATCAGAATATATTAACTGTCTTCTTCTGGATTTGTTAGAAGACAACTCTGTAGAAAAAAGCAAAAGGCTCCGCTACCACGATGAAGCTGACCAAAGTGCCCTGCAGAGAATGACACGTCTGCGTGTCACTTGGACAGTGCAAGAAGACAGCCTGCTCATGCTCTGCCGAATTGCGAGTCATGTACTAAATGCAAAGGTATTTGAAAAGACGCAACACACTTAACACTGATCCCAGGAATTTATCCTGATTCTGACCATCATTTGTGTGCATAGAAGCTGAAGTTTAGCTGTGAATATTTTTGTTCTTCACACAGGTAAAAGGGCCCTTTGTTCCATGGCAAGTGGTACGTGATATCATGCATGCCAGCTTTGAAGAGTCCCTAGATAAAACTTCTCATTCTGTTGGACGAAGAGCTCGTTACATTGTCAGAAATCCCCAGACCTATCTTAATTATAAGTAAGAAAGTTTCTTTCTGTGTTCTAAGTCTTCTGAAGTCTAAGCTAAAGTCTTCTGAAATGAAATTAAGGGATTTGCTCTTGCGAGGTTTTTGTCGAATATAAATTTCTACTTCTCTGCCTATATAGTGCTACGAAATTTGCCTTCCAATGGGAAAGGCAGGATCAGCAACTGTACAGCTGACAAATGTATTTGGAATCCCCAGAGGTTTTAGGCAAGTCTCTCATGTAAGGCTCAGGCAAATCGAGCTGCCATAGGATAAAATGGAAGGGCCTCATGTTCTCAAACTAAATGGATTAAAGGTGAGAAACAAATAACAAGAGTAAATAATCAGTTTTCTTGACTGAGGGAAGTCACTAGTGGAATCACACAGACGTATGTGGGTAAGACACCTGCCATTCAACATACTAAGTGGTCTGGCAATGGTATGAACACTAGGTGATGATCTGTCTGTCTGTGATGATAAGTTAGGTCAGTGAAGATGAAGACTGGCTCTGGGCCATGCAGAGAGACCTCATGATGTTACTATACAATAAAATGGCAGATGAAATGTCATATAAAATGATGCAACTGAAAGAGAAGTAACTGTAATTTTACATACACAATGACTGATTTTGACAGATACGGTCTTTGGGCTCTACTACACTATGAAAATGGCAAAAAAAAAGGAGTGTGGAAAATTATTATTAAAGGAAGAAAGAGCAACACAAAAAAAGAAGCAAGAATATAAATTCATAGTACATCTGCATCTTCAAGGTGCTGTAATGTTCTGTTCCTAGCTGTTATTCTGCCTGAACATTCTTCCCACTCCTAAACCTACATAAAAATATACAGTAGTTTCTGTAAAAGCACAGAGATTAGTGGTAAGGATAATCAGAGGTGTAATAACAGGTTCTATACAAAGAATGGCTAAATAGCTTTAAGCTTTGCTTCCTGGAAAACAGAATCATGAGGAGATATTACAGAACTGTAAAATCACTCATCATATCCATACTATTAAGAGGAACAAGTAGTCACTGTCTCTGCCAACAGAAGAAGCAGGGATTAAATATGAAGATCAAAAGTGGCCAGTTCAAAATGAACAGCAGTGATTCTCTAAATAGCCTAGAGATACAGGGATATGCAAGAAGGATAGATATGAGAACTTGATCCTTACTGTCCTGATGTTCTGACTAAAACAAGGGCACATCAACAGGGAAATATCAGTCAGTGACTGGTAACTAACAAGCTGTTTCTCAGCGTCCCATGTTTCAGAGAACCAAAATGCCTCTGAGTTTTTTCAAATCCTCCTCCCTCCCTTTCAGAATACATCTGCTTCCCATCCCCACCCACTTTCTCTTTTCCTTATAAAATCTCAACATGTTGCTACGCTGACTCGCTTACATGGTGACTCCTCTTGCAGTATGTTTGTGCTGTGGGACAGCAGCTTTTCCAAGAGGAGGAGGCTTTATCATTTATTAGTTTGCATTTTCTCAAGAACAAATAAAATAGTAGGAGGATTTACATTTGGTTTTCAGTTCTGTAACAGTTCATACGAAGTGATGAGATGGTGATGAGTTGGTTTAGTTGCATTGAAAATATTTGATATCTTGATATGTGATGTTGATATGTGCATGATAAGTTAGGCAGAATTTTTCTTTAAATCCTGTTTGATTAATGCTCTTGTTTGGAATGTACAGAAAGGATACTTCAGCTGAAATAAGTGCTTTAATTTCTCTAAGCCACATCGAACTGAGAAAACTACAACTAGTTAGAACACCTTCAATTGTATCTGTTGCAGAGTTTGCCTTGCTGAGGTTTACCAGGATAAAGCCCTCATTGAGGAGTTCATGAATAGAGAAAATAACTATGAAGATCCACAGGTAAAAAGAGAAATATTCTAAAAGGTCACAGAGTACGAATGCTGTTTGGATTAGTAAATACTTGCTCTGTTTGGGTTACTCTGATTTCACGATGTTAAAAACAACATCGTTGTAAAAAGGCTACATCATTGCTATTTTGGGAGCAAGATAAGAATAGGCAGCCTTCCAAAGACGTATGAATAGCTCTGCTGTGCAGCAAAGTTTTGTTTTCCATTGTGCTTGTTTCTAAACATCCATGACTGCGTGTGCATATGCACTATTTCTTTTTTTCCGATCCTGTCACGCTCCTCCTTATTGGAGCAAGAAAAAAATTTGCACTGTGATTTCTGGGGGTTTTTTGTTTTGTTTTTTTTTAGTTCCAATTTTGCTTTGAAATTTTGCCTCAAATTTCATGGGTCATTGAGAGAATTTAAGCAAATCACGTGAGAGAATACCTTCATTTGGTCAGCCAAAAGATTTAAGTTCTGAGCTTTTTAGCTCTTAAATTAACCAAAGCTAGGACTTAGTCTTGTCTCTTCTGCCACAGTTTCTTACTTTATAAGGAATTTGAAAATAATACCAAATGCATCTTTTGTTGTTGTTCATCTATTCCGTGACATGTTCCTGGTTGCTTGGTCGCAACTCTGAGACAACCTAATATCAAACACAATTAGCAACTGTTAAGCAAGTCAGCAAATATAATATTTACAGAGCTTTTTAATGCATTTTCCTGGCTTGTCTGTTAGCCTCTTTCTCCAAATTGATTCACAACATAGCCCCTTCTAGGGGATATTTTTGTGAAGACTATGAAATTAGAACATTTTTACCAGTCTAAGAAACTGAGCTTGATAACTTTTCTGTCTCTTGTTTTCAAAGGTTTGTTCAAAAGAGTTTAAAGAGTTTGTGGAAAGACTGAAAGAGAAATTCAGTTCAACCCTGGGCAATCCCAAACTTGAGATTCCTGATACTTTGCAGGAACTATATTCCAGGTATTTTAGTTATGAGTTAGTTATTTTTGAGTTTCTATGGAACCCTAGGACAGGGTGGGAGGATTGTGTTTCACATTTGAGCTGTTCTGTGCTTTGTGTGCTTTATAACTTTTATTACATGTTCTCATGGTATCAAAACCAGATTCACAGTTTCTCATGGTATCAAAAGAAGATTCAATTAATAGAACAATGTTTCTTTCAAATCTGTACTCCCTAAATACATAGAGATAATTTTCTTTTTTATGTATATAAGCTTGCCTATTTTCATTTTACTAAATAATACTTCTTAAAAAACAAAATTCACAATATCAAATATTCATACATGGTCACTTCCTCAGTTTTGCTATTAGAGATGTGAATACTCAGATGTAACGTTTTACTATCAGAAAACTATCACTTAAGTATTTTCCAGATTCTCTGGCCTCATTTTGTATGATAATTTGTAATTGGTGCACAGATAAATGATCTCAGTATTGTGTCTAAAGCTGTTGATATAGAAAAGTTCTTATTAGTCTGTATCACGTTCTCCAGCCACAGATTGTCAGGTTCTTCAGTGTTGAGTATCTCTTGGAGATGCATGTGGAAACTTGCTCCTCAGTCATTCACAAATAACCAATTTAGCATCTTTATAAAATTTCTGTCTTTGGAAAGGGCTGTACGTTACAGGAGAAGTACTGCAGCTGGTAACTGGAAGTCCAAAACCTCAAGATAGCAAATCCTTCTTGTCGTGGAACCGCAGAGGAAAAATTATGAGTTTTCTTGTATGAATCTTGCTGTCCAGGGTGATCTTACCTCAGTTTTTGCTGATTCCCTACTGTCCTTTTTTCCATGTATGTCTCCCCTTATGGAGTGAGGGAGATTGATCTGGACAGTTTATTTAATTTTTGACACTTCTGCTGAGGGCTGCTGGCACTATTTCAACAGATACCTTATTAGCAGTGGCACTTGTTAGCCTCTGAGTTTCATGGATCGTAAAAAAACAAGGTCTCTGTATGGCACAGATCCAGGAGAAGGATTGTTACTTTTGTTTCAGTGTTTTCTTATCTCTTCCCTTAACTAGATTTCGAGTTTTGGCAATTGGAGATGACACAAATCAGAACACAAAAGAGGACAATCTCACCAGGTGAGAAGCAGTATTATCATCTTTTTTCTTTTTCCTTATATCAGTGAGGTCATACGTGTAGTTTTCTATTTGGTACATTTTTCATCTGTTTCTTGAATGTGTAAAGTTATTAATAGAAAAATAGTCTTTCAAGACTGTAGGGATCTGTGATATCAATTATAGATTCAATGGATAAATTGAAAACAGGGATGACCTTCTCACTATTTCCTCATTCAGGTGGTCTGTTAGCATTATGACAATTATGATAGAGGTGAGTGCTATACCTTAAGGGGAAATTTTACCATAGAGAATGTAACTTTATGTCAAATGATCTGACTGATACAAAAGTTTAGGTTGGAAAGTCAAAGAAAAGGAACAAACTCCTTGGTATCAACAGTTCTAAGATGTACTGATCTTTATACATGCGATCTAGTAGTAGTTGATTGAGTCAGAGAATTTTTGTGCTAGGTTAATAGTTAGATACCTCCTGCTCAAAAATCAAGAATAATACCTCCCCCTGCTCCTTTTTTTTTTCCTTTCAGCATCTATGATATTCATTTTCTTGTGCTACAGAATCTGATTCAGAGCACTTTGGCACTCTCTGATAACCAGATGAAATCTTGCCAGTCATTTCAGGTATAGTATCCAGACTAAACTTTACCAAATATACAACTCTAAAGAGCTTCTGCATCCTCCTCTGACATAATAGGAGTTAAATTGAAGACAAAAAACTTCAGAAGCTTAAATCTGTGCCCATTCTATGGATATTGTTTTCTTCTGCTGGAAGAAAACCGTGTGTTCCAAGTAGTCTTTCAATATGTTGCTTCTCCCTGTGAGGATAAGACTGCAAGATGGGAGTTTGGAGCAATCCTCAAAAATTGTATGAAGTGAACTCCACACCCCTTCCAATGGACCAAACTATATCACGATTCAGTGCCTGCTTGAGCAATTGGAATTAAGCTCTGAATATCACAAAGACGGTCCTAGGCATAGATCATCCATAACTGCCAAGTACTTTAAGAAAAAAAGTTAGAAGTTTGAGATTAATATCTTATCAGACAAGCTTTTGGAAACAGGAGATCCTGGTAAAATGATGGGAAGAGTCCACTCAGATGTGGTACAGATGAGTGGGGTTTTTTTGTATATATAATTCTATCAGGAGCCTGATCCCATTTTGTAATTAAGTATTCTGTAATATTTAGTTAAGTTACTTGGTGTTTGCTATGGAAAGCCTAAAACCCTATAAAAGCAACAGAATAATATGAAAACTAAATGTATATGTATCATTTATGTTCTGACATGTAATTCTGATTTCATTTATTTGCAGGAAATTTCAGATGGGTGGGTCTAAAAGTGGGTTTGGATTTAACTTTTTTTTTTTTGTGGCATTAAGTGTCCAGGTGGAGTTATATCATCACCTACCAGTTACATGTTTCCACTGAGGGGGTTTTGTTTTGCAGACTTTTCGTTTGTACCGTGAGTACCAGGATGACATTCTGGTGAAGGCTTTTGTAGAGTGTCAGAAGAGAAGTCTGGTCAATCGCCGTCGAGTAAACCACACGCTGGGTCCAAAGAAAAGTCGAGCTTTGCCCTTCGTGCCCATGTCCTACCAGCTCTCTCAGAGTTACTACAGGTGGGTGTCAAGGTAGTTCACTGTTGATGTGTGATCCAGCAAAAGAATGTACCCAGGTGTGCTTGCCATGGAAGAGATAACGTGCAGGATTGGACCAGCACGTGGGGGATAAGTGGGGATAGGTGAAGGTAACGTCAAGGTTTGTTAGCCCTGCTTCCAGTTAGCAATTAGGGCTCTAAAGGCCACAGAGCCAAGTTCACTGAGCAAACCTTCACGCAGGCTCACAGAGCAGGGGAGTAGCATTGAAGTTATTGATACAGAGGAAAGATTTCTTAGTCCTCTTGTCATTCTGGTGGTTGCTTTCTTTTCCTCTCCAGTTATTTTGTGCTGTTTGGTGCTGCACTGTACCTGGATATTTGGTGTGGAGGGAACAGCATTAGCTGTAAACCTATTTAATGCTGAAGTAGCAGATGAGATCTTTGCTTTACATTTGCTATGTATCTATTTGAGCCACATAGCTGTATGAGTAGGTGTAGAAGGTTCATCGTTACAAGCATTAGTATGGAACTTAAAACTACTGAATTTCTTTTGCACTACCAGAGGACTGAAATTCATAAATAGTAAGAACAGAATATCAATGTTGTGTGCTTGTTTGAATTTGTTCTTTTGTGCAGAGTTTTTACATGGCGATTCCCCAGTACAATTTGTACAGAATCCTTTCAATTCCTTGAGAAGCTGAAGGATAATGAAAAATCAGACCAGCCAGATAGCTTCTCATTTAAAGATGAAGACTCTAAATCCTCGGAAAGCATGACTGCATTCCCTATGGATGGGCCTGGAGGCCACTGCGTGGCGATGCTTTCCCTGTTTGCCTTGGGACTTGTATCTGTGAATGTGAGAATCCCAGAGCAGATAGTGGTGGTGGACAGCACTATGGTTGAGAATGAAGTGATCAAAAGGTAAGCACCAGTATTTTCTTTGTGGGTAAGATTTGAAGGCTGAAGGGAATCTGACATGCATTAGTGCTTTATGCTCTAGTTTTAGCATGTTTTCATGTTTTGCTGTGACACTGTTTAGGTTATTATTTTTCAGGTAGCATTTTGAGGATTTAATGGCACTTCAGTGCTTGTCATTATAGCCCTGGACTGCATTTGTCTTCACATACATGACATTTAAATTGCCAGGCACTTCACTGCCACCAGAGCTAAAGTGATAAGGAGAGCAGTGTGTGCTGCAGTCACGTTTATCACCATCCCTTTTCAAGGGCTAACAAGGATTAATAACAAGGTTTCCATTTCAGAGAAAACTCTACAAAGTATTTGATCTGTGCATTGTGTATTCTCTTTTTTTTTATTTTTTAAACGCCAAACAATTTAAATGCCATTCTCACCCTACATTGTCTAATCTTATGAATACTGTTGTTATTATCATTGTTTTCTTAGTGTGCAGCTAAAATCCCTTGCTGCAGTTTAACCTGTTGCTTCCTTGAAGTATACATGAAAAAACAGTATGATCTCTTCTCGTTAGAGTAGCTTATTACATATATTAACATAGTCTTTCTTCTGTAATCTGCTATCTCATTGCTTTAGTTGTTTATGTTATCTAGATCCCTGTCTATCTCATTACTCTCCTCTGAACGGTGATGTCAAAAGCCAAATACTGTATTCTTGCTGGCAGATACAGGCCAATTACATCACATATTAAATAGATATGTCTGCTCATACTGCCCAAGATGATGAATGGCCATACTGATAGAGATTAAAAAAAAAAAAAAGTGCAGTGATTGATGTCCAAGTTGTGATTCACTATAACAAGCTTCTCTTCTTTTACCTAGTCACTTGTTTCCCCTCCAGCATGGGGACAGGTACATAGTATATGATACACATATTTTGCATTTGTCCATATTAAATTGTTTCCTGTTCTTTTCCAGACCATTTCTCCATTTTTCTGGAAAAGCTCTTAACTGAAATCCTGTCCTCCCACATACTTACAGCCTCTCCAGTTTGATATCGCCTGCAAACTCAATAAGCAAGTCCCTCTTTTATCATGCAGGTCATTAGGGAAAATGCACACAAGGCTGAACCCTACACAAGTCCCAGTTGCTAGCACAGGCATCTGAGTCCAATTTTAAAACTGGTCATGGATTCACACTAGTTTTTATAATCGTTCATTTATTTTGTTTATGTAGATTTTAGAAGAGAAGACATTTAGGGTCTAAATAATCTTAGTAGAGGTCGGAAAGGGGCCTCTGGTTGTCTCGAGCCTAATCTGCTTAAAGTAGAGGCAACTTCAGAGCTAGATCAAATTTTTTTGGTGGAGCCTTATCCACTTCACCTTTATCCAACAGGGCTCATGTTATGTTCTGGAAGGAAATAGTGTTGATTTTACTAAATCTGTTCCCCTGGCAAGTCCCTCCAGGCTTTTACTATTACTCCCATGTTTGAGGTTGTCTACAGAGTTTTTTTTTTTTTTTTTTTTAAGTAACTGCAGTGCGTGGTCTGTAAATCATTTTTATCTCCCTCCTTAAAAATAGCCTGCTCTATGCTACAGTATCCTTTATGGTCTCAGCCTCAGCCTTTATGTTCTGACATGTGTGCTCCCATGATGAAAGGCATCCTGAACTAGTCTTAGCAGTATGAGCTGAAATATTTTGGGTTCCTTTCAAAATGCTGACAAAATGAGTATTTCCTTTTCCAAGGACCCGCACAGGATTATCCTTTCTGGAGCTGCTTGTTCTCAGCACTGTAATTCAGGCTGCTATCGACATATCCACAGGTGTTTATGACTAAATTCTAGGATGCAGAAAAACACGTGCTCTTGCTCTGCTCTTCATAATAAGTCACTTAAGATATTATTTTGGAAAATGAAAAGAAAAAAAACTAAACAAAATGTTTCTGTTTGCCGTAGTTTGGGAAAAGAAGGACTGGAGGAGGAGGAGGAGGAGGATGACGACTTAGATGACAATTCTGGAGGCAAACGGAGAATAGAAGTAAAAGCTCGTCAAGCATCTCATACCAATTACTTGCTGATGAGAGGCTATTACGCGCCTGGAATTGTCAGCACCCGCAACCTGAGTCCCAGTGACAATATTGTGGTTAATTCCTGCCAAGTGAAGGTTAAGCTGCGATGTACTCCGGTGCCGGGAAGACTCAGCTATCCAGGTTAGTTTCTGTTTAGCCCAACTTGCACAGAAGTAGGTTGGAACAGGCAGGATAGAAAACTCATGAGCTGAGGAACTGATCTGAGCCAAGCCTCATAACAGGAACATTTTTCTTCCTACTCATTAGAACATGTGGTTTGCTTTGCAATGCTTTTTCTCTTGATTTAGAACTAACAGGTAATTGGCTTAAGGAGGGACATTTTGTGGTATTGGCTGCATATCATGCTTTGTGAAACCATTAATCCAAAGAGGAAGTTAAGTTTTTTACTTTGTCATCCATTTACGAAGAAGTTTTTCAGTCCCTTTTACAACTTACAATCCCCTATTATGTTATAGTAAGAACTTCCCTTCGGTAAAGAAAGCTCCAGAAATTCACATTTACTTTGTCTCCTAGAAGCATCTCATGGTGTTTAATCTGTGTCATTTTAGGTATAGTAATTTAAACATTTTGATAATTTGCATAATGTGCATTTTTTTTTTGTGAGCACTCTCCTTTCTTGAAGAGCGTCTTCCTTTCTGGTGTAATGCAAATGTAGTCAGGAAAGCCTTTAGTTGTAACAGAGTGGCTGGTGCTGCCCCTGCCCATTGCCATTGCTGTTGTGATAAAGGTAAAACAGAAATATTTTTTCAGGTCTTTCTTACCTCACATACCCTGCAGGGCTGCTAAGCGACAGCTCATTACAATTGGTCTCATCTTTTCTTGGCTGTCAAAGAAGAGCAGCTGTCAGGAGTATCCCAGAAGGCACCATATAAAGGCAGTCTGCAGATAAATGGTGGGGAGCAAGTAGGAACACTGCCAAAACTATTCTGTAATCATCCAGCACTGAGGAAAGCTATTATATTGATTCAGCTTTGTATGACTTGTGGGGTGACTTGTGGTGCAGTGATAGAGCTACCCCCAAACACACTATGCTCAGATGCTTTGTTATGTTGTGGTACTAAGACTATGTTGGTGGTACTAAGACATTGGGAATTTGTCTGTTTTACCATATTTGGCCAATAGCTTTCTGCCCTTCTTTACATATTTTGATTAATAGGGTTCTCCATAGCTTTTTCATGCCACAGGCTCTTCACTTGGCCTTCTCTGAGGAGGGAAAAAACAGATGATTTCCTCATCAACTTAGAATGTTAGAGACAACACCAGTAACTCTACAGTGTCTTTCACTGATGCTTCACATCCATGTGAGGACAGGCCCTTGTAAACCAGCTTGAACAAGGAGTTGCAGTAGTGAACACAAAAGCTGAGCTGTATTTTTAATTGATATCATATAGATATCAATTACTCTAGATATCTCTTGCCTATCTAGATATCTTACCTATCTAGATATCTCTTACCTGTTTCAGGTTTTTATCTTTCCATAGAGCACAACACAGGAACAGCTGTTTCACAGCATATACACTTGCTTTTTATTTGCTTTGCAGATTCTTCTCTGCTTGATAAGATGGCTGTGGGAGTCTCTTGCCTCCCTAAAACTTTCACCAGACTGATAAAAGTGCAAGAAGAAAATTATGAAGTTGATGAGTTTCTTCGTGAGTGTACAGAATGTTATGGCTACAGTCCCGGAGATGTGGCTGCTGTTTTAGAGATCCGTAATGCAATAGAGGCGACTTCCCACTTTGGGATTGGCAAAGCTGAGCTGGGCAGACATTTCTGCAGCTACGAAGAAATGGAACCTGAACGCACCAGGAATTTGCAGCAGTACCTTCAGGTGGTTTCACAGCCAGCTGCTTGGCTGTACATACATGTGTTCATGTTTTGTATTCCTCTTGAACAGGCCAATCTCCCAAACTGTATGACGCAAATATAAATTGAAAAAAGATATACAGATAGATAACACACCAATAGCCTGATGGCAATTTTGCCTCCTAGTTAGGAGCAATACTTTGTCAAATCTAGGAAGGAACAGCTGCAGAAAGCTACAGGTACCAGAACTCGCGTTCAGAAGTGAAAAACGTTCTCAGTTACCTTTTCATTTAATGTAAGCTGAATGGCCCAGTAAACTCCTCCTCTTTTCTTGCTGCCAGTTAAAGATAGGAAATCCATGATATTTTGCAGTGCAAGCTAATAAAACTTTTTTTTTTCTCTACAGGACCTTATTGAAATGCAACAGGTTTTAGAAGTAGGAGCCCATACCGTTAGACTGGTTGCAATAATATTTGCCAAGCCATGGCTACTACATTCAGTATGTCTGAAGAATAAACCAGATGATTCTGGCCAGCAAGGCACAGACACCACCCCCTCAGACAAGCAGCAGGATTATCTGCAGTCAGAACCAAAGAACGGGGAGGACTGCTCAGCTGAGGAGGAACAGCCAGTAAATGACATAAAATCTGTCAGTGATGAAGAACCCCCAAGGAAGAGACCTAAGATTCAAAACGATGAGCTTCAAGATAGCAGCCAACTCTGCCAGGGTGCACAGAGCAGTCTGAAAAGTACAAGTGAAAATAACTCTGACACAGATCTTACTGCTGCTGTTAAAACAAGGGACACTTCAGTTGCTGATGAAGAAACAGGCCGCTTGGGAGGGCAGACAGACCCCCTAGCTCAGGACTCAGCATGTGCTTCAGATGCTGCCAGTGTGGACACGCAGGAGGAACAAGACAGACCTTGTTCTGAGGACAAGGATCTTCAAGCAGAGAATGATGATCCCAGTGCTGAGCAAGACAAGCAGCTCTCTGGCCTTGAAAATCCTTCCAAGGAGCAGCATGATGAAGCTCCCCATTTACAGGAGAACCCCGACGCCTTTTCAGGTATGTGGGAATAGAAACTAGATCACCGTCAGCTGATCCCAAACAGGTAATACATTTTATAGGCAAATACAAGGTCTTTTGTGAAGACAACTACCACTGAGAGGGGTTTTAATTTCTCACAGAAAAAGTGGCATTGCACTGGTTGATCTGGAAAGCAACGGAGGCTTCAAATGCATCAAAGATTCCTTCTCGGTCCTACTACTAGAATATTCATGAGTAATTCAGAAATAGGCTTTTCTTAGAAACACGTTTCATGTCTTAATCTCCAAAAACATCTTTGGATTTTCTTCTGTGGAGGTTTTTCTTCTCTGAATTCAGCACAAAGAACAGACGTCTGTAAAACTCGCAAATCCAGTGCTACTAGTTTACATTTGACTAGAATGTCAATAATTGAAAGCTGTGAAGCCCTTAAACCATTCACCAGTAAATGGCATGTGCCATTGAGATTAATAGCCTCTTTTATGACCAAGATTGACTTCATTTTTATTACATTTTTACTGCTAGTGTTATTTTTTTTTAATAGGTAGGAGTCCATGCCAAGAACTACCTCAGATTTTTGTGTTGGAAAGTTTTATTTTGTTTTTGTTCCTATTGGCTTTGATTTCAGATTGCTTGTGAAGTCTTTTGCCAATATGTGCTATTCCTCTGCTTTGACAGTTGCACATGTCCCGTGAATCAGTGCAAAGCAATCCAGAGTTTAGTGGTGTTTAACTGAGCCTTCCTACAGGCTGTTGACTCAGGGCTGTCTAAACAGCACAGATTTCAGCAGCTTAATGTGAAACTGCTAATGTATTCTTGATTTAATTAACTCTCATTTTAGGAGGGGAAACAGTCCTAATTAGTTGTGATACTAAGCTTACAGTTTTTACGAGTCATACTTATGAAGACTGTCTGGCATTTACCAAGACATATGTGCTTGTACTACACATCTGTGGTCTTAAAACATTATCACATGTTCTAAATAAGCAACTGTCAAGTTGTATATCCTGTGTACCACTGAATTAAAGCAAAGAAAAAAAATCTAAACATGCAGGATGACATAGTTAAACAATTGGAGCGCCAAGGTTTTAGCTCAGTCATGATGTGTCTGCCAAAAGACAAAATTTGCATCCATGTTGAATCTTAATTCCCAAGTTACCTTTTTTTTAAATAATGTTTCAGGTGCATCTGACCAGCATTTGTAGTTACTCTTTTCCATTTGCCTTCAAATGGAGTGTAAATGCTAAAGCTGTCAAGTGGGGTAAAAAAAACCTTTTGGAAAGCTCCTGTTAGGATTTTTTTGACTTCCATGTCAGATCTGTGGTGTAGAATTCCTTTGTCCTCACACATCCATGTGCTGAATTGGACTTGGTCTTCCACTAAAGCTTTAGTCTACACCCTTTGCTTAACTGCTTTACTCAGCAGGGTTTACAGAGGAGGACAAGACGTGCTTATGCTAAAGCTGCTAGCCTCTGGGTGCGGTGGAATTACCCAAAGTAAAGTTATTGTGTAATTAAAGCTCACGTCATAATGCACCGTGGAAGTTGCAGACTGCTTTCTCATCAAACCTGAACCCTGCTGAACTCCTGAGTTTGCATCAACTCACAGGTCTGCAGCTACTCAGTCTCCCGCTCAGCTTCGCTTTGCTGCTAGGAGTAGTAAAGTTAAACCTTTGTGAATGCTTGCAAGCAAGAGTCCCTGCATTGCTCTTTGTGCAAAACTTGGTTATTTTTCAAACCATGTTATTATCCATCATGTAGCAAGATTATCGGGATAAAACTTTTTGCTGTGATTTGGGACAGGGCCACAAAAGCTGTAGCTGGAGTAGACACGTGGCTAAGCAAACAGCTGCAGAAGGACAGAAGATGCTGCAGGCAGATAAATGCAGAGTAGAAGCTTAGAACGCTCCATGCAACTGCCAGTACCACACAGCTCAGTTTTCTGGTGTTATTTTCTAGCATAAATCATTACCTTTTACAGCTTGGTCACCTTTTATTTTCCTTGCACTGTAGGTATAGAGTTTGAGCTACTTTTTTTACATACAATGTACGTGTCCTTTTCTTTCCAGGAAGTTCTGTGACAGACCTATCTCAGGCAGCCCGGGACAGGTGAGTAGTAGAGATGTCTGCAGAATAACTAACATTTAGCGTGACCAAAACAACTTCTCCAAGCAAATGCTTTGGTGATTTTAGTTTCATCTTCTGATGGTCGCAGACTATTGAAGATGGAGAATCCATATGTTTTTTTTTCAACTGTCTCTGTTAATGCTACTTATGTCTTTGTATGCATTCGGAGAAGATCGCTTTGGTATATGTTTGTTTTCAAGAAGTAATGAATTCCAAATATCAAAGCAGCAAAAATGATTATTACTGCACAAATAACGCCACTAGGTTTTGCAGTTAAGACTCTCTATTAAACAGTAACTGATGGGAAATCTAGCCAGAAGAATCATTCTCATCAGGAAAACCCATCAGGCACAAATGTCAGGGTAGGTCCTTTTGCATAAAAGACAGGGACCTCTCTGCAAGTGTTCGTTCCTGCCTGCTAGGACAGGGAGCGGGAGGAAGAGTCTCGCTGCAGCCAGCAGTTTGCATTTCTCACTGTCAAAGTAGCAACCGACAGAGCTGAATCACCATCTTCTGCAGGGCCTGCGAGAACGTCTGCTTCCTCGGGAGACCGTGGAGGATTGTGGATGGAACTCTGAATAAACCTGTGTGCAAGGGAATGATGGAGGCCGTGCTCTACCACGTCATGACACGACCAGGCGTAACGGAAGGCGCGCTGCTGCAGCACTACGCGGGAGTGCTGCAGCCCGTCGCTGTCCTCGAGATACTGCAGGTAGGTGAACCAGCAGCCGCTGGAACCTAACGTGGGTCAGCTTCCACACTTGGTCTGTGCTCAGCACACTGGCAGCAACTCCTGTGCTGGGAGTCCCAGGACAACGGGTGGCAGTTGACAAGGGCCCATGAAAAGTGACTTTTTCCCTTTAGTGCAGATTAATCAAAGCCAGAGTAAGGTACTTAGCAGTGAGGATGGAGGATGTTGTACCACTGTTCACTGAATTACTATGTTGATTCAGAAAGCAGGTTCATTTCAGTACTAATGCAAGTTATGTGTACTACCAAGTATTAACAAATCTAGATGCTATCTAGGTAAGATCACCAAATACACAATACATACATTGTTGTGCTGAGCATGGTTGTGAGAAAAAATGCCAGCCCTTCAGCAAGAACCAACCCAGAAGTCTGGAATTTCCATATACAGCAGCACTGAAATGATCTATAACTGGTCCTAAACGTTGCAGATCTGTTGTTGAATGCATTCTGTATCCAGATGTCAACCACTGTTCTAGAAGGTTTGATCCTGAATAGATACTGTAATTGAGAATAGACAGTATAATTGAGATGCTATAAATGAGCACGTACTCAGATAGGCAAATTTGCATTGTTCTGCTGTAACCTTTGCCATACACTGTGCTCTCCACTTAACAGAAAGTCTAAAGTTTCTGAAAACACTATGGTTAGAATAGCATTTAATGTGTCTTTTTGTGCAACTTCCGTAGCTAAAGGCATCTGACTTTTCCCCTTCCCTACAGGGTCTGGAAGCCCTTGGTTGCATCAAACGATTCTACATGAAAAAGCCACCAGTAGTGTCTCTCTTTTCTTGTCCGGTTATGGAAGAAGAGCTAAACAATCCCAAACTGAGTGAAACCCCAACAATATACTATGAGCCTACCATAGACTGCACTCTCAGGCTGGGAAGAGTGTTCCCCTCTGAAGTTAATTGGAATAAATGGGTACAGATGATTCATGTATAAAAGAGGTTAGGCTGACTCATGTTAATTTGGTTTTAGCTGGCAGAAGTGACCATAAATGCATTTGTGCTGTTTTTTTTTAGTAAGAAAGTTATTTATGCTTTTTACTTTTGAATGTATATATTGAGAATAAAATCTAACATTAAGATGCAAGTCCTATTTGGTCATATTTTGAGTACATGCTCTAATTGCTTGTGCAGCCTATACTTCACAATTTCTGCCTTATCTTGTAGGTTTTTCTGCAAACTCAACTATGCTTCTCACAGTGTACTTAGCTTTACCGGACTACTCTTGACCACTCATCTCCAGTCCAGAGGAATTCAATCTCATGTGTCTTGATGGTCTTTTTAGACTTCTTTCTGGATTTTCCTCTTGCAATAATACCATCATCTTGATCATCATTATTCACAGCTGTGACCTGAGTTTTGTCTTTGACTGAGGCCTCTGTAGTAATTTGTGTCCATGCCATGCTAAAATCCTAAAACAATTAGCTATGAAGGACCTCTCCAGACCCATCTTAGTAAAATGCAAGATACTGTCAAATGCAATAAGCCCTTTCAAACACATTTATCTAGCACTTTGCTGCAGGCCTGCTGGGCCAGTTCATTACCCCGTCCTGCATTTGCTGACTTCTACATTACTTAAGTTTTTACATCCTACCTTTTTGTTTTCATTCACTGATATGTCCAGTTCCTGCTAGTTCTGAGAGAGCAAGGAGAGAAGCCATGTGATGTCAGTGCAAAGCACAAAAGTTGATGAGGAAAAAAAAAAAGTGTGTAGGACAGACCATACTTGTCATAAATCTTGTGCATCCCAGCCGCTCTGCCCAGAGCGGTGTATATTGTCAAATCCCTCATGGGGGAATACAAAGTGCAGAAGTCACATCCATGCTTGTGCTGCCCTCACCTTCCTTGCTACGTAGGTGCACAGGTAACAAACAGTATTTTGTGTAATGCCCCTTTTCCTTTGTTTTAGCTCTGGCACTGGTTCTTCAGCAGGCATTCTTATGCAAATTACTTTGGCAGGCAGTGAATTATAACTGGGGTGTTTATAAAAACCTGAATTTTTCCTCATGTTGTTTTTGTGCTGGAGATGAAATAGTGAACCTGACTTTGCCTCTTTTCCAAAAGAAATGGCTTCAGTGCTAAACCCCTGCTCCACCTGCCCGGTGTTGGAGCTTTTGCAAGGTTTCAACCAGAGTATTTGATTTTGTTTGCCCACACGCAGCTTCCTCCAGGCAGATGCCGGTTTCTGGTTGCGGCGCAGCACAGGGAAGCCCTTTTCCCCCCTCCCCTTATCCCCACAGAGACGGTGTTTCCCCTGGCTGTGCCCCCACCGTGGCAGCGTGACGTCTCTTCCCTGAGGTTACGGATTTCAGGCTCCGCCAGAGCTCTCTGCCGAGTATTTCGGGCCGCGGGTTCGCGGGGCGCTGCGTGCTCGGCCCCCGCCGAGCGCAGCACGGGTTTCTGGGCGTTTTCCGCGCAGCCACCGCACTAGGCAGCAGAAGGGCCTCGCCGGCCGGCGCATCCCGCGGCCCCTTCCCGCCGCCGCCCGCGACACCGCGGCGGCCCCGAGGGGCCTCCCCGCGCCCACCCTCACAGCACACGGGAGGCCAGGCTGGTTCCCGGGCACGGGCGCCTTTATTGGGGCCGCGCTCAGTCCCTCCAGCGGTGGCCGCACTGCGCGTTGCAGCACTTGTAGAACGTGGTCATGGGCTCGTCGGCCGAGCGCGTCTGGATCTGCATGAAGTAGGCGCGGGGGTGCTCGCACTTGGGGCACGGCTCTGGGGGGACACCGCGTCAGGGGAG